>CP092874.1:42711925-42722235 GCA_030710605.1 Cordylochernes scorpioides
ACAATAGCATTAACAGAAGAATAGACCTTCCAGGAATTTATAATATACTATTCCTTGAACCCACCCTATAACCTTCAAATGAAGATATCGCCTATAAATATCTAAGTCGATAAGCAACGCGCAATAGAGGCCCGTGTTGATTCTGCATTCAAATAACTGTAAACACCCAAAGCATTTTATTTGATTTTAACTCTTATTCTATTGGCGATATAATGTAAAATATTTTCTCCTGTAGAAGGGCGTTCATGCCCGAAAGTTAGAGATTTGTAATTGAAAAAAAAAACTTTTCCCTGGAGGCTTAATGTTTTTACTTTAATAAAAATCTATTTTATATAATACTCTCATAGAAATTATGTCGTTTACTTTCAAACGATTTCAGAGTCCCTAATAAGAGTATATATAAGAAAGAAATTACTACGATAGCAACAAAACTACCAATTCATGTACTAATCAAAAAAAAAAAAAACATTACAAATATTTCTTAAAATGAATATATATTTTCTAAAAATCAAATTTCAATAGTCTTAGTACAATAGCATCAGCAGAAGAATGGACATTCCGGAAATTTATAATATACTATTACCTAAACCTATCAATGCAAGTACTCTGTGCTTGCTCATGGGATGTACAACCAGCCGAAACTATCACTAAATTGTACTAAGAAAATGCATTCTGACAATTTATTTATCTTTATTTAACTATAACAACAAAGCGGGATGTCCCTATAAGGGCACTTTATTTTCCTCACACTATAATTCGATAGTTTTAATTCTATTTCACTTGCTATTTTTAATGCTGTTAGTTATATATTCCAGTCCCATGATATATCATCCGCATGTAAAATCAACTCAAAATTACACACTTTAAATTCCATCAGCAAATCATTCAGTAAAATTGACCATAGAAGTAGAGAAATGCATTATGCTACCTACAAACAGTTTCTGATATAGAAATATTCAAGAAGTAAAAACAATAATTATATAAATTAAATATTACCTTTAGAAAAGAGCACTCATCAACTTTATTAACTTTTTTTATAAAAGTTTATTGTCCTTTGACGTTTTGGCGTCCCACGGTCGCCCTTTTAAGAAAATGTGGAGAGCTTCTAGTTGAATTATACTACAGCGAGTCGCCAAGACGTCAAAGGACAATAAACATTTATCAAAATAAAGAAGCATCTCCTGATCGTGTAACTAAAAGTTGCTGATGGCTTTTGCCATCTGTCGGAATGAAAATAAACTTGTTGATTTTCAATTCCAAAATAAGCCGAATGAATTAAATAGGTATTTGGCCAATTCTGGAATATATAAAAATATCAACAAATAGTTGATATTTATTCCGACAGATGGCGCAAGCCATCAGCAACTTTGAGTTGCAAGATCAGGAGATGTCTTTTTCTTAATTTATCCACCTGATTTCAATACGATTTCACACTTTTGTACTATTTTTTCACATTTCTAAAAATATTAATTAAGGCTTACCTTGGTTTAATTCAAATCCAACTAGGGATTCTCTTTACTCAAAGAGATGTTACGACTTGATAATCAATTTGAATTCAGATTCCAATACCATTAATAGATAGAATCTGCTATGTTATGCGTAGAATTCACATATTTTTATGGAAAACAAAATTCTATTAACAAAAAAAAATATCAAGGTGCATTAACTATAGTAATAGTTGTTTCCGTGACCTTTACGCCACAATCGATAAAGAATAATTTGCTTAATAGCCAGAAACATAGAAGTCAATCAAAAAATGAATTACATCTCAACATTTCGATAATAATATCTTTACTATTGGCTTCCTGACAGTATGTACCTCTAATATAAATTAAATTTATAAATTTAATTATAGAATTTTTGTAACAAATTAATTTACTAGCATTGTGTTTATTTTCAATAATATCATCAAATATTATTCATAGATGGCAATTAAATTTATCAATTTAATTTACTAATATATATTTCTGAATATAGAGCAATCCATAGTATATGTATATTTTAAAAATAAGGCTCATTTTGGATTGTAATAAGATTATTTAATAATCCGATATTTCGATGGACCAATCTTCCATCTTTTACGATGTATTTTGCCGTGAAGCACGTAGCAGGTCGCGTGCCCCAGGTGAGCCACTAGACGTCTTCCAAGCTTATTGGGCGATAAACCATCTAATATATACATTTTAAACAGAGTAAATATAATCAAAAGAAAAACAATGTGATATATGTAAATAACTATTGAAATTTAAGAGATATCGAATTAATTGAACAAATAAAATATCATAAAAATTGAAATAACTGTGAAATAAATAAACAAATATTAGTAATAAATATCCGATTTAAAAAAGAAATATAATAAACATGTAAATAGCATAATCATCTAAGAGGTTCTAAACTGAGTATATACATCTGGCAAGTCAATCTTTCTATTGATACTATTTTTATTTCCTAATGAGCTCCAGCTTTCTAAAAATAAACGGCAATGTTTTTCTTTTATATTTTGATGTACAGGGTGATCCAAAAGTCCCGCACAACTTTAAAAATTAATAACTCCTCAAATATTTGCGCTAGAGCAATGCGGTAAACACCATTGTGTTCAGGATGCAATGGGATTTTTTATGGTAAATAATGAAAAATTCGAAATTGATTTTAGTTAAAATTTTATTCGCTAGATGGCGTTCTACCAGAATCAGATATTCAGCGGCTAAATTGTTTGATAAATTGAAAAATATAACTGATCGGCACGTATTTTTTTCTTTTTGAATACCAGGAAAGAACCCTAATAATATCAAATGATAAATTAATAAAACACCATTTCGCCAAAAGTTAGAAGAAATGGTTAACGATTTTTAAATACAATCTGAGATATGTAAAATAGGTATATGAAAATTTAAACATGTAGCAAAAAAAAAGATATTTTAGATGCGGTTTGCTGGAATACTCTCAGCTTTTTAAATTTCGAAAATAAAAATTTTCTATTTTTTTTAATTCAACTTTCTCTCAGTATCGATTATATTTATTTTAATTCATTTGAAAAATATTTATCTATCTCTGATGATTTGTTTTACTCTGGAATGCCGTTGTTGTTTTTGTTGTGTCCAATAAAGAGCCTCAGATGTCTCCATGCATCTCTATCACTGCAGCAGCAGCATTGTCCACTATCTTGGATGTGTAAACCAGCTGCTCTGGGTCTATGTCAATTTTCTGCAAGGCTGCAGGCATGAGAATATGTGGGTAGGTGTTAGTTCCACACCAGGACAGTTGTTGCATGTTCTATAGGTTCTTGTGCCATCTGGATGTATTGTCATCCTTTATAATGTTTTGTTCTAATTATTGTTATAGAGTTTTGTCATTTTTCTCTCGGAGTTTATTTCACATTTTGATCTTTTCTTATTTTTTGTTTAATTATCTTGTATTTTGCAAAAGCAGTAGCGTCAAATAATGACATTTGTTCTTTCCTTTGGCTCAACCTTCTGGCTTCCTTTGCAAATTCAACTGCCATTTCATTACCCCCGATCCAAACACTGGCAGGAATCCATTGTAGTGTGCAGTTATTCTCCAATGATATCAGTTGAGTAAGTAACGAGTATGTTTTCTGTGTGATTATAGTATTGCCCTTCTGAATTGCTTCTAGATCGGATATGAAGTCGTTGTACCGTATATTATAATTCCTTCTGCTTGATGCAGGGATGGTTGGTTCAGGCATACATCAAGAGCTTTCCAGATAGCTGTCAGTTCACAAGTGAAGTTTGACGAAATCTTCCTTGCTCCTTCTTTGATTTTGATGTATGTTCCATCTTGCAGTATTATGTTAATTCCAGCCCCTCCATTACTTATGGTAAGGTCTGATGATCCATCTGTATATGCTGTTAAATAATTTATCTGATCGCATAAACCAATTGTGTCAAGTCCTTTCTTTTTAAGTATGTTTTTGTTCTCTTTTTTTTATTGCAGGGTTCATTCAGTTTAAGATTGATGATTACATTTGATGGCAATGGGGTAGGAAATATTGGTTATTCTCGAATTTGAAATTCATTATGTTTCATTTTTATGCTCTTTCTAATATTGTTGTTGTACTGAAGTGTTGAAGATCTTTTGAGCCTTTCTTTTTGTGTCCAGTTTAAATAGGTTCTATGCGATATGTGTTCGGTTTATTTAGTTTTTAAGCTATTGGTGAATTTTATTGTTTTTAATTGTCTTCTGCTTTCAAGTAGGTCTAGATCACATTCTCTCTGAATTTTCTAATTGTTGGTATATGAAATAGAACCAGTGATTAATTTGGCCGCTTTAGCTTGAACACTGTCTAGTCTTCTTTTTAGTGATGAACTTGAGGGAGCCCAAACAGGTGTTGCATATTCCATTATTGGCCTTATTAAGGTGATATATGTTGTTCTGAGAATTTTGGGTTTTGTCCCCAATTTTTTCCACATAGCCTTCTCAGAATGTTTAGGTTTCTGGTAGCTCTATTTGAGGTGCTAATTATGTGTTCTGTAAATCGCAATTCCTCATCAAGTATCACACCTAGGTAATTTTCAGATCAAATTTTATCAATTATATGGTTGTTTATGCTTATTTTGGAGTTGATTTCGTGCCTTTTTTCCTGTCAGTAAAGGAGACCTATATGTTTGTGTTTATTGGGTTTATTGTCATTTTGAGTTTCATTGCCCACTTCTCCAGTCCTCTCATTGATGTGTTCAGTATTTTTCTGATATTTCTGTACTGCTACTTGTGTGCCATATGGCTATATAATCTGCATAACAGGCAACTTTTGTGTCTTCAGTGAGGATGGATATTGTTAAGGTTGTGTCGTAATTAGATGTACAACAACTCAAACTTGACCATGACTCTTTTTTAGCTCTTATTCTTTTCGTTAGGCCAACAACAAATGTCCAATTTATATACACATATATTTTTACATAATGAGGCTTTAAATAATATGAATAATATTAATCTATTTACATAAACAACAGTTATTATATAGCGAGATGAGTAGAGGACTGAGCACAGATCCCTGAGGTACACCAGCCCATGTTCTTCGGTCCTTGGAAAATGTTCCATCGACCCGAACCTTCATCCTTCTTCCCCTTAAGAAGTCTGTAATCCAGATTATGGTTTTTCCTCTTACTCCGATGTTGTGCAGCCTTTCAAATAATTTCTACACTCGATAAAAAGCTGAGATCTTATCCAGGAATACGGCCGTTGTCTTCTTTGGCGTTTTTTTCTAGAAATCTATTATTGATTGAAAGAAGTAGAACAGTTTATCAGTTGTACAGTGTCTCGATCTTTAGGCAGTTTGGTAGAAGTTTATTTTATTATTGTTAATGAGCCAGACTATGAGCCTAGAGTGGATAATTCATTCTGTTATTTTACAAAGTATGCTGGTGAGATCAATTGGCCGATAGTTCTTGTATTCCTTGGCATCTTTGTTTGGTTTCAGTATTGGCACTATAATTGATATCTTCCAATTCTTTGGTAGTTTACCAGTTTGCCATGAATTGTTCAGCATTTGTAGGAGTTGATTTTTAGCTTTGTCTCCAAAGTGTTTAATCATTTAACCAAAAATTAGATTATCTCCTGGTGACCTCTTGGATTTAAATTTTCTATTGATGAGTTTAGCTCATTCAGTATGGAGTCTGTCGAGTAAATATCTTGTTGATGGTAATTTCTTGCTTGTTTAACTAACCTGTTTATATTATTTTTTAGAGTCCTGCCTTCATTTGTATAGCTGAGTCTGGAATGCTTGAAAAATATTCAGCAATTATTTCAGCCATCTGTTTGTTTGTTCTCGCTATTCATATCGGTTAGAGTATTGGAGGATCAGTATTGGTTTTGATTGTTTTATAACACTAATATTATTCCAGTGATTGCTTTCCTTTTTTGGATCCATTTTTTTTCGCAGAATTCTGCCCTTTTTTTCTCTCTCTCTCTCTCTTGTTTGAATATCCAAATTTCTTGTTCTATTTGTGACTAATTTCAATGAGTTCCTTTATGATTTCTTCTGTTTTATTTGTTTTAAAAGGTTCATTGATATTGTCTCTCTCTCTGCAATCATTGCCTCGATATTGTGGTCCTTCCAGTAAAGTATTCACTGGTCTTTACGTCTACCTCTAGGTATCGATATTTTGCAGCTATGGATATGTTTGAAGAGAATTTTTCCAATTTTTTGTCAATCGTTCTGTGATTTAATTCTTCGTTGCACAGTTCTTCAAGCTTTTCTATGAATTTTTTTCCAGTGTTCTTTTATTCTGTTGGAAATTCTCAATTTTGAATTTTAGGGTTGTTAAAATTGGTCTGTGGTCACTGATTGCACTTTTCAGAATTTTCCATTGTGTTGTGGGTGCGATGTTGTAATTTATCGCTGTGATGTCTATTGCGGATTCTGTGCCTGTGGACTTGGATAGATAGGTGTTCTTTTCGTTATTTAACGGTGTATGGTCGAGGTCGGTTAGCATGTCCTCAACCTGCTGACCTTTGTTATCCTGGACAGGTGATCTCCAAGTTGGTCTTTCGGCGTTAAAATCACCAAGTATGATTGCGATATCCGAAGACGCTTCACTTAATGTCTCTATCAGGCCTGTATTGGTACTAATATTATCGGGGTGATAAACATTTATGATTGATATTATTTTATCTGGGAGAGAGATTTCTATTGCCTGAGCTTCTGTCGTGCTTTCTCTAGGCTTACTCTGATTATAGGCGATTTCCTTAAATTTGATTTCTAGAGTTTTACTCAAAACGGCAAGTCCTTCTCCGAATTTTCCCGGTCTGTCCTTTCGTAGTGTTGTATAATCTTTGATATTGAATATCAGATTCTGATCCAATTTTGTCTCCTGAGGACAAGTAATATGTATATTGTTGTCACAGAGAAGACAAGTCATCTCTTTATTTTCCTCTGGGTACCATTTATATTGAGTTGTCGTAGATTGAACTTGTGTCCTCGTTGTAGATTTCTCATCATGAGCTCGAGCTGCAGCTCCTGACGCGGCGGTTACCCCGGACACGGTAGCATTACTGGAGATATCAGTTTTGCTATTCATTTGAAAATGGGTGCCGTTGCAACGTTAGTCATCTTGGAAACGAACCAGAATTTGGTCAAATATTCCAAGGGTCCAGGGTACACCGCAAGGAGGTGTGGTCGGAATTCTCCCCTTCCCCCTGAAATGTCGTCACTACAGGATAAAGCACTCTTGATGAATTTTTTAAATTGTGATTCAGAATCAGCCACTGAAGCTTTACGAGCGTTTCGTTCCTTTAAAGATATTCGAAGCGGTAAAGGACCAATAAGTTGCTACTCTCTAAAGCGATTGATTAGAGGTTTTGAGGATACTGGATCTCTGAAAGCAAAACCTCGGAGTGGAAGACCATCGACATGCAAGTCAGTGGCTGTTACGGTTTTGCAGAATGCTGAAGATATTGAAACGTTATCCACGTATGGAGAAGTAAGTGCTAGACAAGTTCCTCGACAAACGGGGATTTCGTATGGAACAGTTTGGAGAGGACACACATTTAGAATTTTTCTATAAAAATACCCTAACAAAATTCAAAGTTTTCACGAGTTGATAGTCAGCTATTTTGAGAAGCGTCAAGAATTCGCTGCATGGGTTTTCCGGCAAATTGATATTGATGAAAACTGGCTGTCAAATGTTCTAAGAACAGATGATGCTCACTTTTATCTAAAGGGAGAATTTAACATTCAAAACTGCCTCATTTTGGCAACAGAGAACCCTAGGATTTTTACAGAAATACCACTTCATCAGCACAGAATTTCAGTTTTGTGTGAGTTCACTTCTTCTTTTATTATTGGGCCATTTTTCTTTGAAAAAATCAATGGAAGAACTTTTAAAACCGTTTTTGTAGCTGGTGAACGTTATGTTCAACTTTTGAGAGAAAAGGTTATTCCCATATTGCAGGACAGACAAGCACTAAGCGAAATAACATTCATGCAAGATGGAGGACCTCCTCATATCTCCCGCGGTGCCAAACAATTGCTGAAGGATACGTTCGGTGAAATTCTTTGATTAGTCGCCACTTTATACACCAGTGGCCTCCAATATCACCAGACTTGACGCCTTACAATTTCGGTTATTGGGGTACATTAAGTCGCGTTTTTATCGATGCTGGCCTACCACATTGGCCATGTTGAAGGCTTCTATCAGATGGCACGTTTTATAAATTTCAACTATTTAATTGTGACCATTCTGTCATCTATCGTCTGCAGGCGGTGTTTGTGAATGAAGGGCGCCACATTGAGCAAGGATTGTGACTTAATACAAGAGAGAAGGCAGTTACCTCATGTGTTATATTTTGCAGCTCTTTGTTTTGGGTTATGGGAATAATAAATGCTGTCCTCACATCTTGACTCTTTTTTTTTTTCTGTGAACAGTAATTTTTTGTTTGTCATTTGCCCACATCTTATATTATGTCGTGCAGGCCAAAGTGTTATAACTTCTCGAATAACACTGGTACACACAATTTCACCCTTTATGTTTAGTTTATCGCTTTTCGTTCATTAGAAGAAATAGCATAAGGAATATTCTCTGTATCCCCCTCCCCCAACTTTAGAAATTTTGCGCAAAAAATAATACAAAATGATTTTACTACCACGTTTTTCAACGCAAAAGGTCGATTTAAAAATGATTTTTTTGAGGGGATACATTTTCAAAATTGTGTACAGTATATAGGATATTTGGAATAAAGTACGACAAATATATTTTGTCACTACCCTCTATATTTCATTTTTTGGATCATGACAAATATCCAGTTAAATAGTCAAGTGTCGCCAATCAGTCAAGAAACTACACATTCCTTATAGCAAGAAATCCTATTAGTAGTGCCATCTTAATAGTAGTAATATTAATTTCATATCGTTTATTGATATCAGCAGTGTTTTTAAACATTCAATCTATTTCACAAAACTCCATCTAAAATATAAATATTTTTTGCTACATGTTTTAATTTGCATATACCTATTTTACATATCTCAGATTGTATTTAAAAATCGTTAACCATTTCTTCTAACTTTTGGCGAAATGGTGTTTTATTAATTTATCATTTAATATTATTAGGGTTCTTTCCTGGTATTCAAAAAGGAAAAATACGTGTCGTTCAGTTATATTTTTCAATTTATCAAACAATTTGGCCGTTGAATCTCTGATTCTGGTACAGCGCCATCTAGCGAATAAAGTTGTAACTAAAATAAATTTCGAATTTTTAATTATTTGCTATAAAAAATCCCATTGCATCCTGAACACAATGGTGTTTACCGCATTGCTCTAGCGCAAATATTCGCGGAGTTATTAATTTTTAAAGTTGTGCGGGACTTTTGGATCACCCTGTATTATAGATGTGTGATCGAAGTCTGGAGTGTGACTATTGTTGAACGCATGATCTACCAGTAGGGATGTCGGGTTATGGTGCTTTAGTCCGGATTTGTGCTGGTTGGAACCAGTTAGTTATTTACATATATCACATTGTTTTTCTTTTGATTTTATTTACTCTGTTTAAAATATATATCTTAGATGGTTTATCGCCCAATAAGCTTGGAAGACGTCTAGTGGCTCACCTGGGGCACGCGACCTGCTGCGTGCTTCACGACAAAATACCTCGTAAAAGATGGAAGATTGGTCCATCGAAATATCGGATTAATAAATAATCTCATTACAATCCAAAATAAGCCTTATTTTAATAATATATATTTGTTAAGAAACCATTTTGCGGAAGAGCTTTGCTCGATGCAATACCTTGAAATTATATATATGTACCTCTACAGACCTATAAGCTTATGTCCATATGTTCACTAAACTCCCTTAAGCTGCCTTCCATTGAAAATGCAGGGTATATCTCAAACTAATTGAATACAATAGTAGAGCTGTCTAGGGATTAATTGATTAATTAATCACTAATGATGAGACAGGCCCTCTAATTCAATAACTTATATCATTGCAGTAAGGTCTGCAGAGATAATGTTTGATGATATTATTGAAAAGAAACACATTGCCAGTAAATTTATTTGTTACAAATATACCTCTAGCTTCATTCACATTATAACATATTTAGATAACTTGGTAGAAACTGATCTTTCAAGATAGACATATGAATTCATTATGAAATTTATTAGCAACACATGAACCTTTCCGGAGGGGCGAAATGGCATTAATCTATGAGAGTACTATTCTATTGTATTTTTCTATTCTACCTTTATATTAGCTCATATAACATGCAAATATGATTACATTATGAAAATTCGAAACTATTATAGACGCGTATGTTTCTTCAAAAATTAAATATTTTCTACTGCTCTTACTGCAATA
>CP092874.1:42722335-42830861 GCA_030710605.1 Cordylochernes scorpioides
CACAAACCAAAAAACAATCACTCGAATGGCACATATCAAGTTCTCCTAGGAAGATGAAAGTTCGTCTTGACAAGTTCAAAGGAAAGGTAATGCTTGTAGTGTTTTTCGATTATCAAGGACTTGTCTATTATGAATTTATTAAAGAGGGGGTTACTATTAATAAACAGGCATACAAAGAAATACTTTTGCGCCTTCGTGATGTGATAATAAGAAAAAGAAACCAACTCTTTAAATTAAAACAGTGGAAATTGCTACAAGATAAAATGCTCCTGCTCATTGAGCCATTATTGTTCAAGACTATTTAGCCAAACACTCTGTATCTGTCTTGCCGCATCCTCCTTACTTTCCTGATATCACCCCATGTGATTTCTTCTTTCCAAAACTTAAAATGACGTTAAAAGGGAGGCGCTTTTCATCGTCATCAGAAGTAATTGAAAATGCGAAGGTGGAGCTAAACAAGCTTAGAAAAATTGACTTTGGACTAGCATTTTAACAGCTTTTTTTCATGCTAGAAAAATGTGTAGATAACCAAGGCTCTTATTGAAAAATATGATGTTTAAATTACTATTCTATGAATAAATAATTAATTTTAAAAAATTTAAAACTTTTTAATCCTACCTTGTATATAACAGCAAGTAAAGCACTAACGATCTGTAAAATAAGTATTTCCTGTAAACTCCGAGTATCGGTAGAAAGTAATACTGTCTAAGAAATTTTAAAAACATAATTAATAATTATTAGAATCTAGAGCCATGAAACCTAGCCAAATTCACATGTATAAATAATATATTGCTGACGAAACTTACTAACAATTATGCAAATTGGTCAATAAATATTTTAAATAGTTAAGAGAAGCCAAGAAGTTTCTTAAAGTATAAAAAAAGTTAAGTTATTTTTTTAAATCGGATTAAAATCACATATAAAGTATTGAATCTTTATAGATACCTTTCTCAGAAATGTATGTAGCTAGATTTACTTTGTACGTTTACAAAAAAGAAGCATTTGACTTCTCTATTTTATATACAATGATAATATCTTCTTGCGTATCATCTTTGTGTATTTAATGAAGCGCTGTTATAGTGAGAAAGAGAGATAGAGGTTTTGAAATAACATGGCAATGTCACACTCCACATAGTCTCTGCAATATGTGATATGCATTACACCTGAGGCATTGATTGTTCACATCCAGATAGATTGATAGGGAAGTTTTAGCTGAGCGCTTCATGCAATCTGACATGTCTCCACATATGGTCATCAGCTAGGTCCCGATGTCTGCCTTTCAAATAGACTGATTTGACCATATTATTTATTTCTCTAATAATGGTAATGTAATTAAATAATTCAAAAGGTGTCTGGACATGAGTTTCTTTTTATTTTATTCAAGTACTCTCAAGCTTTCGGGAATATCTGCCCTTCTACAAGAGAACATACACTGCGTGACATTGAAAATGGAACACCAAGAAATAGTGGCCAGAAAGTGATGAAACTCGGCAGACAGAGAGAGACAGGGACGAACAAAAGTGATCTTTATTTCAAAATTATAGTCATAATACAGAGCGAGAACGGCGTCGGCTTAGTAGCAAGTAGGACCACCGCGGACGGCGATGCACGCAGCAACACGTCTAGGTAGAGAGTCAATCAGAGTACGGATGGCGTCCTGAGGGATGGCTCTCCATTCCCTCTCAACCATTTGCCACAGTTCGTCTTCTGAACGCGGCTGTGGCAAGGCATGCAAACGGCGTCCAATGATGTCCCAGACGTGCTCGATTGGTGAGAGATCAGGAGAGTACGGTGGCCAGGGAAGCATCTGTACATCTTGCAGAGCTTGTTGGATAATGCGAGCAGTGTGCTGTCGGGCGTTATCCTGCTGATAAAGGGCATTGGGTACCCCCTGAAGGTAGGGGAGTGTCACCGGTCGCAGCACATCATCAACGTATCGTTGGGCCGTCATAGTGCCCTGAATACGAAGTAAAGGTGACCTGGAATCATACGCGATTGCGCCCCAAACCATGATTCCACGTTGTCGCACGGTGGGGCGTTCCACAATTGCTGCCGGATTGGACCTTTCTCCACGTCGACGCCCCACGCGTACACGGCGACTATCACTGGACAAGCAGAAACGCGACTCATCTGAGAACACGACCCTGTGCCATTCCGTCATCCACGTCGATCTAGCCCGGCACCATTCCAAACGTTGGCGCCTATTCGGTGGGGTCAATGGCAGTCTTCTTAGCGGACGGCATGAGTGCAAGCCATTAGCAACCAATCGACGGGAAATGGTTCTGGTCGAGATGGAATGATCTAGGGTGTCTTGCACATGTTGCAGGATGGCGGTACAAGTGGCTTGTGGGGCCGCCACTGCTTGTCGAAGGATACGCCGATCCACACGTGCTGACGTCACTCTGGTTGCACCGACATTCCTATAAATTGCCACATTTCCTTGTTCCAACCATCTTCTCCACAGTCGGTGCACCGTGGACGCACCAAGGTGTGTATCAGCTGCGATTTGACGTATGGACCAACCTGCCCTTTTCAGTCCGATCACCATGCCCCTCGTAAAAGCGTCTGTCTGCTTGAACTGCCTCCGTTTACGATGACCCGGCATTCTCTGTTATTACACGTGTCTTTTGACACAAGAACAAAATTTCTACAATGATTTTCCTTGAAGAAATAACGACACGAATACTGTCCTTTCTGCAAGTACCTTCCCTTATATCTTACTCCATGTGCGCACGAGAGCTGCGCATTTTACATCATTTGCATAACTCGGTTAGGCGCGTCTACCCTGAAATTTGCATAATTTTCTGGCCACTATTTCTTGGTGTTCCATTTTCAATGTCACGCAGTGTATAAAAAAAAATAAAACGCCATCTGATGCCATATGAAACCTTTTTAATTATTTAATAATTGTTGGGAGAATTTAATTCAATAGATTGTAATGCAATTGGATATGTTCGTGGTTCTTTTAGCATTTTCGAGCGTCTTTCAATACAAGTATTGAATATAGTTTGGTATGTAATGGCCTATTCGTGTTCAAAGCCGTCATATTTAACCAGATTGTAAGGGTGAACTATCCCTCACCTGTACCCCAGGTACAGTCAATCAACCTCCAGGCTCCAAAGATGAAAACAGCATTCCAGGCATGAGTGACATCAGCACCAGGGCTAAAAACATGGCCCGGCCGATAATCGTAGCCCTTGGCGAATCCGTTGACAGTCTTCACTCGGATCCCAGCTACCCTGGACATGGGTCAAGTTGTAGACAGGTTTCTGCAGATATCTTAACCTGAAACCTACTTGCACATCTCGCTGAAGAGATTACAGTAGTCACGGCATACTCCTTCCTTCCTCTGGAGAATCTCGTCTGGTCCCATCTGGGTTTCCATGTACCTCCAGTCATACCTGGAGCACACATAGTTACAGCATCACAGAACCATCTCAATATAAGAAACCATTTTAGAGGATTTGTTTCCAAATAAACAACGTCTACTGTACTTACTGCGAATAACAAATATTTGGAAGAACTGACTCTACAATGGTGACCCCTTACAGAGGCTTCACCAGTTCAATCTACCATATAACACTCTATATTTTGTACTGAGATATCCTGATTATATATTCGGAGGGTGATATTTCGTTAATAGGTTTAGTAAACACTGTACATAAAAACTTTGAGAGGACTGTAGAAATATATGTCGAATCCTGTCGTTGTGAAATCAAGTCGACTTAAGCTATGATGTGACATTACATATGATGATGTAATGACACATGTCAATCATGCATATAATTATTTATAGATGTGTTTCTATGGTTCAAATTCACATTAATAGGTACCGCTCAGCAATAGCAACCTAGTTCATGATAATTGAAACAGTGAATAATATGTGAAGGTTGTTCACATATTAAACAAATTTTTAACGCGGGATTCAATCCCGGTTCATGACTGTCGGGAATCGAGCGTGTTACCCTCTCATCCACCGACTTATATGCAATATGAGGTTGTTGGTTTAAATTACCATATATATATATTTTTTGAAGATTAAGAAAATTCTATAATAACTATATTTCAAAAATAAAATGCATATATTGGATTTAGAAATTTGTATGGGACGCATGTTCATGTGTTTTAGTGCAAAACACAAACATCCTCGATAAAAAGAGGCGAATTGCCCCTCGAAATATTGTAAGAATGAAAAATATATAAATAAAATATATGCATTTATATATATATATATATATATATAGTGTAGAAACTATATAACAAAATTATAACAGTGATTCTAATTTTAAAACTTAAGGAGCAAACTGATAATAATGATAACTTATATCAGTTGGATTTGATTAGATTAGCAAGCTAAATCTAAATTAATTATAATAATAAATAGTTATTTAATTTTATAGTCCAGTTTTGTATTAAGATTATCTTCACTATTATGATCATTTAAATTCAAATTATAAAATTTGTAAAATGTTATTAATTTGTAGATAGAGAGAGAAAAAAAAAATCCTTTACTTCTACTACATCCTCAAGTTAATTATATATTTATAATTAATAACAATAAAAATTAACAAAGTAACGTCTATTACATCGGCTTTTACACGTCATTCAGACATACTCTAATCCTATATATAGAATAATCGAAGAGAGAATATATATAATAGTTAGAAAAAAGAGAGAAAGACAGAACCATGCACTTTTAATCAAACTAATAATAAGGAAAAAAAAAAAAAGAGTTTTATAAAGAAGTGTGGGGGGACATTCCCCTCCCGCGACATGTGTCAGCCAGAAATAGATATTCACAATGGAGGACGCCGCGGCCGAGGTAGGTTTACAGTTTGAATTTGTTAACACTTGTATCTGTTATATATGTTCATTTAAATATTTCACTGAAACAACTTAATATTAACACATAAAATCCGGTTTAAAAGAGATCTATGACATAATAAAGAAGGGGTGAAATGTCGCTGGAATTTTTATCTGAAGATCCCCGTTCCAGCAGATCTCTTTTTCCAATTCATTTCAATTTAAAGTCTTTTGTGTATGTCTGGTCTACCATTAGGGTTTCAAAACATAATATCCAAACTTATAACAAATGTTAATTCATACTATAGATATATTACTAAATACAACTATTTATAATCATATTATAAAATAAAAAAACCTTTAAAAATCTTTTAAAAAAAAAGGATAAAATATAAAATCATAAAAAATATATATATATATACTAACAATCTTATCTACCTTCTTTATAAAACTCTTTTTTTTTTTTTTCCTTATTATTAGTTTGATTAAAAGTGCATGGTTCTGTCTTTCTCTCTTTTTTCTAACTATTATATATATTCTCTCTTCGATTATTCTATATATAGGATTAGAGTATGTCTGAATGACGTGTAAAAGCCGATGTAATAGACGTCACTTTGTTAATTTTTATTGTTATTAATTATAAATATATAATTAACTTGAGGATGTAGTAGAAGTAAAGGATTTTTTTTTCTCTCTCTATCTACAAATTAATAACATTTTACAAATTTTATAATTTGAATTTAAATGATCATAATAGTGAAGATAATCTTAATACAAAACTGGACTATAAAATTAAATAACTATTTATTATTATATATATATATATATATATATTATTAATATAAAAATAAATAGTTATTTAATTTTATAGTCCAGTTTTGTATTAAGATTATCTTCACTATTATGATCATTTAAATTCAAATTATAAAATTTGTAAAATGTTATTAATTTGTAGATAGAGAGAGAAAAAAAAAATCCTTTACTTCTAATACATTCTCAAGTTAATTATATATTTATAATTAATAACAATAAAAATTAACAACGTAACGTCTATTACATCGGCTTTTACACGTCATTTAGACATACTCTAATCCTATATATAGAATAATCGAAGAGAGAATATATATAATAGTTAGAAAAAAGAGAGAAAGACAGAACCATGCACTTTTAATCAAACTAATAATAAGGAAAAAAAAAATTTTGTAAAGAAGGTAGATAAGATTGTTAGTATATATATATATATTTTTATAATTTTATATTTTATCCTTTTTTTTAAAGATTTTTAAAGGTTTTTTTTATTTTATAATATGATTATAAATAGTTGTATTTAGTAATATATCTATAGTATGAATTAACACTTGTTATAAGTTTGGATATTATGTTTTGAAACCCTAATGGTAGACCAGACATACACAAAAAACTTTAAATTGAAATAAATTGGAAAAAGAGATCTGCTGGACCGGGGATCTTCAGATAAAAGTCCAACGACATATAACCCCTTCTTTATTATGTCATAGATCTCTTTTAAACCGGATTTTATGTGTTAATATTAAGTTGTTTCAGTGAAATATTTAAATGAACATATATAACAGATACAAGTGTTAACAAATTCAAACTGTAAACCTACCTCGACCGCGGCGTCCTCCATTGTGAATATCTATTTCTGGCTGACACATGTTGCGGGAGGGGGGGACATTTCAAATTTAGACCATTTATTCAGAAATTTTTTGAACAACAAGAAAATTAAAGAAGAAAGGAAAAATAGTTAAGGGAAGAAAGTTGAATTTCATAATCTTTACAGCTAGTTATATCAAAATAACTGATTCAACACTTATCCATCTTTTAATATTCCTTTAAAAAGGCAAATTATAAGAGTTTAATAAAGCTATTAATTGTGCAAATTCACCTTTATTTAACTTCCATTTTCCTCCCCAGAAATTGGAGATTAAACTAAATGAACTATATACTATAACACTTTAAAAATCTTGTGAAAAAATCTTTTAATCAGTTATTTAATCAAAGTTTAATTAACTGTTAAAGATTATAAACTTGTATTAGTTATAATTAAGAGAAATTATAGAAAGTTGATTTCATAAATGGATATTTCCATTTTTTTTTTTAAATATTTTATAATTGATATACTGTTGAAATATTTTACTTGTTTGATACTAAATTTGTTTTTAATAAATTCCATGTTTAAATTTTTAACATCTTCTATGAAATTATCTAATATATTATTTATTCTATAAAATCTTAGATACTGACCATAATATATACCTTTACAGCAATTTAATGATATATTAGAATTCATATTACAGTATTTTATAATATTGAAATTATAATTACTCTTTTTATTATAAACTCTAACAGCACTATTTGTAAGGTCTATATTCAAGTCTAAAAAGTTAACTTTTTTGTTTCTATAAATTTTTTCATTGTTCTTAAGTTTCAAGTATTTAGGATATATTTCAGGTATTAATTTTTTAAACAGTGGATTATTAAATATTATTATGTCATCTACATATCGGAATATTTGCCAATTAATATTATTTTGTAGAAAGTATTCTCTTTCGTACCAGAACAATATTAGATTTGCTAATAACGGACTAGAAGAAGTACCCATGGGAACGCCTTCTGATTGAATATATATTTTATTTTTAAATTCTATATAGTTAAAATTTAAAAATGTTTCCAGTAGCGTTTTTGCTGTTTTAAGATCTAATTTAAATGTTTTATATCTGTTATGAATAATTTTAATGTAGAAAGTTTTGTCATTAATGAATTCATTAAATAAATTGGTTATTTTATTATTTAGATCTCTTAAATTTATTTTAGAATATAGGTCCTCAAAGTCAAATGTGTGTACTGTTTCAATGTTTGTCCAATTGTTCATTAAATAATTAATGATTTTTTTATTTGAGTCGATAAATTTATAATTATATTTATTAGTTAATTTATTTATAATAAATTGTAGTGTTGAAGCTAATTGTATATCAATATTTTTTATGACTGAATTTATACCAGATGTGATTGTTCTGAAAGAAATAGGTTTTTTGTGTAGTTTAGGAATTATATAGAACTTTGGTATGTTTGGATTTTTGTGGTTATTATAAATTTTTAGTGAATTTTCAACATTTTTGATGTCTTTTTTGATTTTTGTGCCTGTAGTTCTAGCAAAAGTGTATTTATGATTATTATCAATTTCCTTTTTTAGTATATCGTGGTATAGATTTTTACAAATTAAAGATAAATTATTGGAACATTTATCTATAGGAGTGATAATATAGTCCTTCTGTAAATTAATTATATTTTCTTTAAAAGAAGGAATGTCTGAATTAGGTTTTGTGTATTTAAGTGTATTATTATAATAATTTATAATTTCCTTTTTAATATTATGTTTCCATTCCAGAAAAGTAAATTCTGGAATACTGTATTTTATACTAGTTTTATTTATGAAAATATCTATATCTTTTAATATAGATTTAATTGTATTATTATAATTGTGTTTAATTTGAGGTATATATTTATACCCTTTATTTAAAATTTCTTGATATTCTGGATTTAAAAAAGAAAAATTGCTAGTTAATATATGACCTAAGAACTTATATTTATCAATATAGTTGTTGCAATTACATTTAATTTTTTTAAAATTTGCCAAATTATTAATAAATTGGTTATAATTGCAAACTAAATTACCTATATTTTTGTTGTATCTCCAGATTGTTTTGAAATTTAAATTTTTTATAGGGAAAAGATTATTAATGATTTGGTTATTAAAAATATCATTAAATTTAATATGATTAAATAAATTGTTATTAAATTTAATGATAATATTAATGTTATTAGTAGCTTGTTTAATTTTTCTGTATTTAAAGATGTCGTGTGTGATATCTATTAATCTGTTAGTCAGATTATGAATTTTAATATATTCTATGAGTTTGATAAATTTATTATTATTTAGTTTAAATAATGTTTTAATAAATTTATCGACGAAGTTGTTAGTGTACATTTGTTTTGGGTCCAGTAATTCTTCAAATTCAATGTAACCTAATTTATTTGTAGTTTTACCTCTAGTTTTATTAGGTTTAGTTTTAAATTCATTTTTTTTTGTATTTGCAACTGATTTCATAGGTTGAAATTTCTTCTGTTTGTGGTTTGTATGTGTAGTTTAATTCGTCGTTAAGTCCATAAGGGAATAATGTGTTGTGTTTATAAATGTAGTTGTTTTCTAATAATAGTCGTTGTTTTTTGTTTTGACATATGTCTAGTATTTCTATATTAAAGTTGTTAAAAGTATGTAATTGATTGTGTTCTTTCATATAGATATTACCAATTGATTTTTTAGCGTGGTTTCTATGTAGGTTTATTCGTATATTTAATGGATTACAAGTTTGTTCTATATATGATAGTTGACAAATTTGGCATGTTAATTTATAAATAGTATTCACTAATTTACAACTAGTTGTTTGAAAAGTGTCATGGTTCTTAAGAGAGGGACAAGTTTGACAATTTTTTCTTAGGCAATTCTTAGCAAGTTTAAATTAACATAAAAGAGGTGCTAACACTAATATGTTTGTAGTTTTTTTTAGTTTTTTTAGTTTGTTATTCTTATGAATTTTTAAATATATTTTTCTTAATTGTTTTTGTGGTGATAAAATTTGTAATAAATTGAATAATTAATCTATAAATATATAGATATTACTGTTTGTTATCTGTTATATTTTTAAGAATAACTAATAAAAAAAAAACATCTTTAAACTAACTAAACACTGAAAAAAACCAAAAGTTCTGAAGTTATTTTTTCTAGAATTACTTTTATAATTTACTTTTTAATAATCAAACAATGAAAGATAATTAAAATTTGTATGAGGATTTATTTATATTAGAATATTATTATAAATAATTATATTTATAATATAATATAAAATATTTATAATTATATTATAAATAAATTAACTAATAAATATAATTATAAATTTATCGACTCAAATAAAAAAATCATTAATTATTTAATGAACAATTGGACAAACATTGAAACAGTACACACATTTGACTTTGAGGACCTATATTCTAAAATAAATTTAAGAGATCTAAATAATAAAATAACCAATTTATTTAATGAATTCATTAATGACAAAACTTTCTACATTAAAATTATTCATAACAGATATAAAACATTTAAATTAGATCTTAAAACAGCAAAAACTCTACTGGAAACATTTTTAAATTTTAACTATATAGAATTTAAAAATAAAATATATATTCAATCAGAAGGCGTTCCCATGGGAACTTCTTCTAGTCCGTTATTAGCAAATCTAATATTGTTCTGGTACGAAAGAGAATACTTTCTACAAAATAATATTAATTGGCAAATATTCCGTTATGTAGATGACATAATAATATTTAATAATCCACAGTTTAAAAAATTAATACCTGAAATATATCCTAAATACTTGAAACTTAAGAACAATGAAAAAATTTATAGAAACAAAAAGTTAACTTTTTAGACTTGAATATAGACCTTACAAATAGTGCTGTTAGAGTTTATAATAAAAAGAGTAATTATAATTTCAATATTATAAAATACTGTAATATGAATTCTAATATATCATTAAATTGCTGTAAAGGTATATATTATGGTCAGTATCTAAGATTTTATAGAATAAATAATATATTAGATAATTTCATAGAAGATGTTAAAAATTTAAACATGGAATTTATTAAAAACAAATTTAGTATCAAACAAGTAAAATATTTCAACAGTATATCAATTATAAAATATTTAAAAAAAAATAAATGGAAATATCCATTTATGAAATCAACTTTCTATAATTTCTCTTAATTATAACTAATACAAATTTATAATCTTTAACAGTTAATTAAACTTTGATTAAATAACTGATTAAAAGATTTTTTCACAAGATTTTTAAAGTGTTATAGTATATAGTTCATTTTGTTTAATCTCCAATTTCTGGGGAGGAAAATGGAAGTTAAATAAAGGTGAATTTGCACAATTAATAGCTTTATTAAACTCTTATAATTTGCCTTTTCAAAGGAATATTAAAAGATGAATAAGTGTTGAATCAGTTATTTTGATATAACTAGCTGTAAAGATTATGAAATTCAACTTTCTTCCCTTAACTATTTTTCCTTTCTTCTTTAATTTTCTTGTTGTTCAAAAAAATTCTTAATAAATGGTCTAAATTTGAAATGTCCCCCCCTCCCGCAACATGTGTCAGCCAGAAATAGATATTCACAATGGAGGACCCCGCGGTCGAGGTAGGTTTACAGTTTGAATTTGTTAACACTTGTATCTGTTATATATGTTCATTTAAATATTTCACTGAAACAACTTAATATTAACACATAAAATCCGGTTTAAAAGAGATCTATGACATAATAAAGAAGGGGTGAAATGTCGTTGGACTTTTATCTGAAGATCCCCGGTCCAGCAGATCTCTTTTTCCAATTTATTTCAATTTAAAGTTTTTTGTGTATGTCTGGTCTACCATTAGGGTTTCAAAACATAATATCCAAACTTATAACAAATGTTAATTCATACTATAGATATATTACTAAATACAACTATTTATAATCATATTATAAAATAAAAAAAAACTTTAAAAATCTTTAAAAAAAAAAGGATAAAATATAAAATTATAAAAATATATATATATATAAAAAATGGCATATCCTGACCAGGAGCACATGTGCTTTACAGAAGGCAGAGCGCCATCTGGTGGAACAGAAATCAACTAAACATTGATTTAGCCTGTTCCCTGATATTTGGCAAACCCAATTTCTTGATAAATCAAGAAAAGCCATCCACGAACGCGTTTCGCGCTTTTTGGCGCTCGTCAGCGTGGAGTAGGCTGAACCATTGAGACCAAAAAAGATTTTTTGATCCCAATGGCCTCCTGAAAAACCAAGAAATGGGTATTTAAGGCCAAACTTGCGTAAATACGCTTAGCACATTAAAAAACGAAATAAAAAAATAAAAGATAAAAAGATCAGGTGTTGAAATCAATATAAAAAATGGCATATCCTGACCAGGAGCACATGTGCTTTACAGAAGGCAGAGCGCCATCTGGTGGAACAGAAATCAACTAAACATTGATTTAGCCTGTTCCCTGATATTTGGCCAACCCAATTTCTTGATAAATCAAGAAAAGGCATCCACGAACGCGTTTCGCGCTTTTTGGCGCTCGTCAGCGTGGAGTAGGCTGAACCATTGAGACCAAAACCTGGTTCAAATTCACATAAATAGGTACCGCTCAGCAAGAGCAACCTAGTTCATGATAATTGAACATTGTGTAATATGTGAAGGTTATCACATATTAAACAAATTTTAACGCGGGATTCAATCCCGGTTCATGACTGTCGGGAATCGAGGGGGTTACCCACTCGTCCTACGACTTATATTTGAGACCAAAAAAGATTTTTTGATCCCAATGGCCTCCTGAAAAACCAAGAAATGGGTATTTAAGGCCAAACTTGCGTAAATACGCTTAGCACATTAAAAAACGAAATAAAAAAATAAAAGATAAAAAGATCAGGTGTTGAAATCAATATAAAAAATGGCATATCCTGACCAGGAGCACATGTGCTTTACAGAAGGCAGAGCGCCATCTGGTGGAACAGAAATCAACTAAACATTGATTTAGCCTGTTCCCTGATATTTGGCCAACCCAATTTCTTGATAAATCAAGAAAAGCCATCCACGAACGCGTTTCGCGCTTTTTGGCGCTCGTCAGCGTGGAGTAGGCTGAACCATTGAGACCAAAAAAGATTTTTTGATCCCAATGGCCTCCTGAAAAACCAAGAAATGGGTATTTAAGGCCAAACTTGCGTAAATACGCTTAGCACATTAAAAAACGAAATAAAAAAATAAAAGATAAAAAGATCAGGTGTTGAAATCAATATAAAAAATGGCATATCCTGACCAGGAGCACATGTGCTTTACAGAAGGCAGAGCGCCATCTGGTGGAACAGAAATCAACTAAACATTGATTTAGCCTGTTCCCTGATATTTGGCCAACCCAATTTCTTGATAAATCAAGAAAAGCCATCCACGAACGCGTTTCGCGCTTTTTGGCGCTCGTCAGCGTGGAGTAGGCTGAACCATTGAGACCAAAAAAGATTTTTTGATCCCAATGGCCTCCTGAAAAACCAAGAAATGGGTATTTAAGGCCAAACTTGCGTAAATACGCTTAGCACATTAAAAAACGAAATAAAAAAATAAAAGATAAAAAGATCAGGTGTTGAAATCAATATAAAAAATGGCATATCCTGACCAGGAGCACATGTGCTTTACAGAAGGCAGAGCGCCATCTGGTGGAACAGAAATCAACTAAACATTGATTTAGCCTGTTCCCTGATATTTGGCCAACCCAATTTCTTGATAAATCAAGAAAAGCCATCCACGAACGCGTTTCGCGCTTTTTGGCGCTCGTCAGCGTGGAGTAGGCTGAACCATTGAGACCAAAAAAGATTTTTTGATCCCAATGGCCTCCTGAAAAACCAAGAAATGGGTATTTAAGGCCAAACTTGCGTAAATACGCTTAGCACATTAAAAAACGAAATAAAAAAATAAAAGATAAAAAGATCAGGTTTTGAAATCAATATAAAAAATGGCATATCCTGACCAGGAGCATATGTGCTTTACAGAAGGCAGAGCGCCATCTGGTGGAACAGAAATCAACTAAACATTGATTTAGCCTGTTCCCTGATATTTGGCCAACCCAATTTCTTGATAAATCAAGAAAAGCCATCCACGAACGCGTTTCGCGCTTTTTGGCGCTCGTCAGCGTGGAGTAGGCTGAACCATTGAGACCAAAAAAGATTTTTTGATCCCAATGGCCTCCTGAAAAACCAAGAAATGGGTATTTAAGGCCAAACTTGCGTAAATACGCTTAGCACATTAAAAAACGAAATAAAAAAATAAAAGATAAAAAGATCAGGTGTTGAAATCAATATAAAAAATGGCATATCCTGACCAGGAGCACATGTGCTTTACAGAAGGCAGAGCGCCATCTGGTGGAACAGAAATCAACTAAACATTGATTTAGCCTGTTCCCTGTTTAGCCTGTTAGCCTGTTTGGCCTTAAATACCCATTTCTTGGTTTTTCAGGAGGCCATTGGGATCAAAAAATCTTTTTTGGTCTCAATGGTTCAGCCTACTCCACGCTGACGAGCGCCAAAAAGCGCGAAACGCGTTCGTGGATGGCTTTTCTTGATTTATCAAGAAATTGGGTTGGCCAAATATCAGGGAACAGGCTAAATCAATGTTTAGTTGATTTCTGTTCCACCAGATGGCGCTCTGCCTTCTGTAAAGCACATGTGCTCCTGGTCAGGATATGCCATTTTTTATATTGATTTCAACACCTGATCTTTTTATCTTTTATTTTTTTATTTCGTTTTTTAATGTGCTAAGCGTATTTACGCAAGTTTGGCCTTAAATACCCATTTCTTGGTTTTTCAGGAGGCCATTGGGATCAAAAAATCTTTTTTGGTCTCAATGGTTCAGCCTACTCCACGCTGACGAGCGCCAAAAAGCGCGAAACGCGTTCGTGGATGGCTTTTCTTGATTTATCAAGAAATTGGGTTGGCCAAATATCAGGGAACAGGCTAAATCAATGTTTAGTTGATTTCTGTTCCACCAGATGGCGCTCTGCCTTCTGTAAAGCACATGTGCTCCTGGTCAGGATATGCCATTTTTTATATTGATTTCAACACCTGATCTTTTTATCTTTTATTTTTTTATTTCGTTTTTTAATGTGCTAAGCGTATTTACGCAAGTTTGGCCTTAAATACCCATTTCTTGGTTTTTCAGGAGGCCATTGGGATCAAAAAATCTTTTTTGGTCTCAATGGTTCAGCCTACTCCACGCTGACGAGCGCCAAAAAGCGCGAAACGCGTTCGTGGATGGCTTTTCTTGATTTATCAAGAAATTGGGTTGGCCAAATATCAGGAAACAGGCTAAATCAATGTTTAGTTGATTTCTGTTCCACCAGATGGCGCTCTGCCTTCTGTAAAGCACATGTGCTCCTGGTCAGGATATGCCATTTTTTATATTGATTTCAACACCTGATCTTTTTATCTTTTATTTTTTTATTTCGTTTTTTAATGTGCTAAGCGTATTTACGCAAGTTTGGCCTTAAATACCCATTTCTTGGTTTTTCAGGAGGCCATTGGGATCAAAAAATCTTTTTTGGTCTCAATGGTTCAGCCTACTCCACGCTGACGAGCGCCAAAAAGCGCGAAACGCGTTCGTGGATGGCTTTTCTTGATATATCAAGAAATTGGGTTGGCCAAATATCAGGGAACAGGCTAAATCAATGTTTAGTTGATTTCTGTTCCACCAGATGGCGCTCTGCCTTCTGTAAAGCACATGTGCTCCTGGTCAGGATATGCCATTTTTTATATTGATTTCAACACCTGATCTTTTTATCTTTTATTTTTTTATTTCGTTTTTTAATATATATATATATACTAACAATCTTATCTACCTTCTTTACAAAAATTTTTTTTTTCCTTATTATTAGTTTGATTAAAAGTGCATGGTTCTGTCTTTCTCTCTTTTTTCTAACTATTATATATATTCTCTCTTCGATTATTCTATATATAGGATTAGAGTATGTCTAAATGACGTGTAAAAGCCGATGTAATAGACGTTACGTTGTTAATTTTTATTGTTATTAATTATAAATATATAATTAACTTGAGAATGTATTAGAAGTAAAGGATTTTTTTTCTCTCTCTATCTACAAATTAATAACATTTTACAAATTTTATAATTTGAATTTAAATGATCATAATAGTGAAGATAATCTTAATACAAAACTGGACTATAAAATTAAATAACTATTTATTTTTATAATTAATTTAGATTTAGCTTGCTAATCTAATCAAATCTAATTGATATAAGTTATCATTATTATCAGTTTGCTCCTTAAGTTTTAAAATTAGAATCACTGTTATAATTTTGTTATATAGTTTCTACACTATATATTATTAATATATATATATATATATAGATGTCATAATATTACCCTTCCAGGAATAATAAAGTAAATCTACAGTCGACCAGAGAGAGACGTAGAGAGGAGGATGTAAAGGCCGGTCACTTGATATATCAGTCACATTCCAAGGGGCCCATTTTCGGGGGGTGGTGGGGGACAGTCGGGGGGTGGTGTGCGACACAAACAGTCGTTCAGCGGTGACAGCCCCTCGCGCTACCTCTTTCTCGCTGGTCGCCTGGGATTCCTCTTCCAAACTTGTGGTTTCCTTATTTCTCTCTCCCCACATTATTATCATATTGCCACATTGAAAGTCGACAGGATAATATCACAGAAAAAGTCGACAGGATCATATCACAGAAGAGTCGACAGGATCATATCCCAGAAGAGTCGACAGGATAAGACCTGGCCGGGAAGAAAATCCCTCATATACCGGAGTATGAAGAAACAAGAAGCCAAGCCACGATGATCGACCAAACCCAACTCAACTGTAACCACTCCTCTTCGAGCCCTCAACCCCTTCTTCGCTAACCTTTGAACCGTGATCCCGAAGAAGTATTCACCTACGACGGAGATGGAGATGCCACGCACTTCTTCCAGCACTAGATCTGCCTCATGGAAAAATTAGGTTTTTTAGTAGCCGGCCTATAGATTCATACATATGTCATGATACTGCTTTGGTAAATCAATATGTCTATTAATACTATTATTGTTAATGGATAAAATTGCTTCTAAAATTAATCTTTGGTATTTGTTATTGATATTGGAATACAGGGTGGTAGGGGAGGATAAATTGAAGGAGTGACCAGTGGTGTTGATGTGGTTAAATATGAGAGATCTATTGTCTTTATTGGAGATGCATCTACCGTGTTCAGTCATCCTGGTGGCCACGGATCTACCGGTCTGTAAAATTATTTTCTCTATCACTGGCTTCTCCAGCTTTAAGTATACTCAAACCATGTTCAGCCTTCTTCAACGGGGGCCATATGTCATAATATTACCCTTCCAGGAATAATAAAGTAAATCTACAGTCGACCAGAGAGAGACGTAGAGAGGAGGATGTAAAGGCCGGTCACTTGATATATCAGTCACATTCCAAGGGGCCCATTTTCGTAGAACCTCAGGACTATTTTTGGACAGTCGGGGGGTGGTGTGCAACACAAACGGTCGTTCAGCGGTGACAGCCCCTCGCGCTACCTCTCTCTCGCTGGTCGCCTGGGATTCCTCTTCCAAACTTGTGGTTTCCTTATTTCTCTCTTCCCACATTATTATCATATTGCCACATTGAAAGTCGACAGAATCATATCACAGAAAAAGTCGACAGGATCATATCACAGAAGAGTCGACAGGATCATATCACATATATATATATCAAAAATAAAAAAGGCATATGCTGACCAGGAGCACATGTTCTTTTCAGAAGGCAGAGCGCCATTTGGTGGAACAGAAATCAACTATTCATTGATTTAACCTGTTCACTGATATATGGCCAACCCAATTTCTTGATAAATCAAGAAAAGTCATCCACGAGCGAGTTTTGCTATGTTGGTGCTCGTCAGCGTGGCGCTGGCTGTACCACTACGACCAAATATCACGGAGCAAGTTGAATAAACATTTAGTTTATTTTTGCTCTACTAGATGTAGCTCTTCTATCTGAAGAGCATATGTGCTCGTGTTCAAGATATGCTCTCTTTATTTTTAATATCAACACCTGTCCCACTTATTTTATATTTTTCCTTTTTTTTCATATGTTAAGCGTATATACGCAAATTTGGCTTCAAATACCCATTTCTTGGTTTCTCAAGAAGCCTCTGGGACCCAAAATATTTTTGGTCTCAGTGGTACAGTCTGCTCCACGCTGACGAGCGCCAACAGCGCGAAACGCGTTCGTGAATGGCTTTTCTTGATTTATTAAGAATTTGGGTTTGCCAAATATCACGGAGCAAGTTAAATAAACGTTTAGTTCATTTTTGCTCCACTAGATGGTGCACTGCCATCTAAAAAGCACATGTGCTCGTGGTCAGGATATGCCTCCTTTATTTTTAATATATATATATTATCAATATATGTTTTCAATTGTAGTAAGGACGCCAGTAAGTTGTTGTTATTGAAAAAATATTCTTGGTCATTTTTTTGGCATTACTTGTATATAAATGACTCACTTATGGCCTTAGAGAGTAATTATTATTAGTAAATTGTCCTAATAATGTGCTAAAATATATAATATCCATCAAATATTATAACCTAATAAGTAACTTTTCCATAAGGTTTATTAAATAATATTTCTGAAGGCATATTTGACAACAATTTCGCATTTTAAACAATCTCATGATAAAACTTATTCAAGTTTGATAAGACATTTGTGTAACGAAATAATTTGTATAATCAAGTAATACTACTTGAAAAGTCATCTACCATAAATTATATTATACTTATTACCTCTTTTGTTCTCTACTAGTGATAATGATTTCAAAGAAACAACAAAACCGAATTGTTCTATAGAAAATCTTACAATAGAATATTTAAAAAAGAACAATATATAACTACAACACTTCTAACATCCAAACAAATACAGCGAAACTTTCTATTATACGTTCATACATCATATAGGCTCAGCGAACAAACAGAAGGAAAACAATATATTCAATATATGTATAACATATAACAAATGATCTTGAAGATAGAGGTTGCCTGGCCAGCATTCATTATTCTTAAATAATAGACACTTAGGCTAGTAAAGGGTTTTATTTTCCTGACGTTTCGACAATAATTTTTTGTCCTCTTCAGGAGAAATAAAAAGGGCATTTGACAAGGCTTTTAAGCGTTGAAACATCGTGAAAAATAAAAACTTCTACTAAAAGAAGTATCTTTTATTCTAGAAATATCAATCCCAAAACACAGGAAAATATATGTTTATGCGACAATTTGGCTGAAACAACCCGGCTACAAACTTCCACAATTTGAGACTAGCAGACAAAATGATCCCGGAGCGGCCCCTTTTAATATAATTAAAAGCTGCCTGGTGAATATAAATTGACTTGGCAAAATTACTGATGACAGGGATGGATTTTTTTATGGGAGATTCTCTTTCCTACTGATGACCTTTTCATAGTTTCATTTACGTATTATTATGTCGTTCTTCTCTTTAGGTACTAGGCATCGATTTTCTTATGAGTCTGTTCAACGATAACCAATATGTAGTATATTTCTATTCAAGACCACGCCAAGAGAAACGAAAAATTCTCGGTTTCGAATTCAGTATTTTTAAATGCACCATTAAGTTATTACTAAGCACAAATGAAAAATAATTTGCACAAGTAACTTAACCCTGGAAGCTTCATATATTTTATAACAAATGTAAATAAATTTCGAGATAATTGCATGATATGAATATCCCATCTGTATTTAAAATAAAAAATATTTACGCGCATGCGTCTTTCTTTTTAGAGAATAAACGATTCTCTACTTCACTTATTGCAGTTATAAGATTAATAGAGCCTGGTTCATCAGTGGTGAGGCCTCCAAATATTTTCTCATTGCAGCAAGAGCAGTAGAATTTTTTTTATTATTTTAAGACGAAACATATACGCGTTAAAACAACAAAACACACCTCATCTCTTTTCCTCCCATCTCTTCGAAATATAGATATTAGTCGCTCAAATTATTGCAAGAACATTTAAAATTAAATAATATAGAGTTTCAAATTGTTATTTCGGTGTTTCAATATGTTTATTTGATTCTTTGTGATCTTCTTGCGACGCATTCATCGATCCAGCGACCTAGGCAACTACTCCGCCTTCGCGGAGGCTCCGATTACAGGACCTGGTTTCAGCAGGACAATGAAGAATAAACATGAGTCATCACTTGAACGAAATTGGATACACCAGTCATGCTCTAAAGTCTCTTCTAATTATTTTTGCACCAATGCCTGAAATTTGGCGACGTCTTGAAGGCAAAAGGCCTCCCTGATGGGTAAATGTATGTTTTACGTTATTTTAAGGAATCTAGGAAGCACATACTGTGGCTGTAGGACTTAGCCTCTGATGATATCGAGCGTGACAAGCGGAACAGACATATCGTCAAAAGCATTAAATCGTGAGTCGAAAGTTTTCTTGTAATTACAAGAATATTTTGTTCCAGGTTATTGTCCAACTTATGATTAAAGAGCAGGCATCTCTACTACCGATCTTGATATAGGGTCAGACGCTGCTGTTGTTTCTTGGCGCTTACTTAAATGGCGGCTCATAATTTCACCATTCACTCAGTAACCTTATCGAATATTGTGATTTTGTATAGGTCTAACTCCTCCACAGGTTAGTCTACGGCAATCTATTGACGGCTGTTGCTTTGGGAATGCTTAATAGATATCCACAGCTAACTATCCTATCTGATGGCCATTTTCCTGTTCACCACCTGGGGACTCACCTGGTAGAATTCAGCTATTCCCTAAGGCATATTTCTCCAAGAGAAAGGGACAGGATCAAAGAGGATGGAACTCCTGACTGACAATCTTCAGATGAGAATCAGAAAATCCTAAATATAATAATCAGAACAAATTATTTGATACGGTTACAGATTTTATCACGCTGATGATGGTCAATTGTCTGAAACTCGAATGTAGTAAACTTTCTTAATTTAACCATCTCTTGAATAATTAAAAAATCAACGATTAGTTGATACTCATTCCGAAAGATAGCGCAAGCCATCAGACATACTTCTTGCACTATCAGATGCCTTTTTCTTAAATTACGGAATAAAATGTCCATTAATTCGAAAGTATACTCTCAATTCGAATAATTCAGGTTTTTAGGATTCGAATGGACGAAACAGCAACTGTATATTGGTCGTAGTTATGTTAATAAGATTCAGAAAAATGAAAACTATCGATTTTTGTATAAATGATTTTCTCTTATCGTAGATATTGGAGAATGACGTCATTGAAATGATCAATTGATAAGATAGGAACTTCTCTCCTAACAAACTAATTATTTTATTATTTATTCGATAGTTAGTATGTTTATTGTATTTAATCAATCAGTTTCCTGATGATAGTTGATAGTTAAGAAGATAGGAGTGAGATTTGAATAGAAGATATACATATAATAACTGCAATCCACTAAATAACATGTTTTTGTTACTTTTTATTAAAGTATATTACGCTCAAAGGCAACTTTACATAGTTTTAATAAGGTATAATTTAGAATATATTAATGTAGCGCTATGTAATATTTCCTAAAATATTGTTTATATACGGACTAAAAGCATACACATGATCAGGACAATTCTTAAATACCACTCGTCTTGTAAAATTTATAATGAATCCCATGAAGAGATATGTAAACTTTGTAAATTTCCGGATTTTAAAGATTTTTTCTTTTTTATTTATTTATACTGTTTTTATTAATCTCTTGAATATAGAGGTTGCCTAGCCGGCATTCATATTTCTTAAATGAGACACTTCGGCCAGAAATTGTTTATATTTATCGACCTTTCGACAAAAATATGGTGTCCTCGTCAAGAAAAATAAATATTTATTAATACCGATGACTATTTTTTTCTTTGTTTCAACTAATTTCGAATATTATCAACATACAGCGCTCAATTCTTTATATTTTGTTGCTTCACTATAACTATATATATATATTGGTATAAGTTACTTCCTTTCTTTAATTCTTATTTATAATTTCACCAATACACAATAAAACTTTAGTAGTGTTTACATTGCTATCTCTGAAATAGAAGCAAAACTATTCGCGATTTAGTAGACTTGGGTTAGAGACAACAACTGTTTCGGAAAATTCAGAGCGCCAACCTGGAAAGTATGGTGTTGAGCTATGGCCATCGTTAGTCCAAGAACAGCTTTGATTCCATAAGAGCCACAAGTTATTCAGTAAATATTAAAAAAATTTAAAATGAAGGTGTTTATAGTAAAGTGATCAAGGTATTTCTGGTGTTGTAAGTTTGTCCCCGAGTCTGCTAATTTTCAGGGAAAGTCAATAGATGGCGTATAGGGTTAAACGGAGGAATTCGACAATTATTCCTATAAAATTAATATTTCAAAAACAAATATTCCACCTTTATTTAAACAGCTATATCTGCTAAACACCTTTTTGGAAAATTCTGAAGATTGGATGCCTTCCACATGAAACCCATGAAATCAAAGTCTGCCCAGGATTGACGATATCTATTAACCCGAAACATGGTCTCCAAATGAGTAATTTGAACTTCAACAATGCTAGTGTTGTCAATGAATCGAATCTGACAATTTTCAAAGACGGTCATCAGATAGCGCCTTGGTTTTACAAGTACATATATGTAATAATCGGGTTGATTCTGTCGACTCTCTGTAATATTTGGATTGAATCCTACCGACTTACTGTGAGATTGGTGAATTGTGGTGAATCCTATGTCGGATTCTGTTGCATTGGTGATTGATGGCGCAGTCTTGGTCGAATAGTGGGTACAAAAAGGGAATAACGAGCACCCCTGGATGGGATAGAGAATAGACTTTGCGAAAGGGAGAGTGATGAGACTGGAGGAGGTACTTTGCCTTTCACATGATCGAGAGGAAACTACCTTGGTTGGAGCCTAAGTTGAGCACACCTTGCTTCTAGCCCGGTCACCTACCTTCTCTTTAACTTCTTGTCCGAGATCATCGTTATTAAATCTCTCGGCTTCTCATTGGTGGAAATCTTTCCACGTGCTTGCTGCTGATTCGCTATTAGTTGGTCATGCTTAAAGGTGATTGGTTGTTGATTTGTCATGCTTAAATGTGATTGGCTTAGTACCTCCATTGTCGCCATGATTGCAATCTTTCAGGAAGAAGAAGGTCTTTGAACTTTAGTTTTATGGGTCCTGGGCAGTTACCTTTACTTCCTGGATGATGCAATCCTGTTAATTGTTATTCCCTTTTTCGCGAAGCCTAACTTTTATCAAATCCTTTGACGATACATTGCATAGATTGTGGTGGGATTACATATTGCTATATACAAATAATCACATATATTAGATGGAAAGTAACCTTTTATTTATATATAATTTTTATAATATTAACATTTCTTTGTATATCGATAATCTCCTCTAGACGAAAATTTCATCTATCTATTTCAGGTTTCTGCTTTAATTCTACATCAAAGACATTGATTTCAGTCCGCTTTAACATTTCTTAAATTCAAACCTGCTATATGCCACGAAACCACGGCAAAATATTTGTTCGCTCACCTCCTTATATATAGTGGGAAATACCAGTAACAAATACTGTTATGGCTTGTCATTTAACCGAGTTTGCTAGTTTTCAAAGACGGTTGATGGCGCCTTGGTTTTACGTTGAATTAGACAGGAATAGTAGCCTTTTCTTTATACTATATATATCTTTCAGAATAAATTGTATCTATCTCCTTAAGTTTGCTGTTTCACTATTACATGAAAGACATTGCTTTAAGTCTACTTGAACTTGTCTAAAATTCAAACCTGCTATATGCAACGAAATACCGTGAAAATATCGTTCGCTCACCTCCTTATATAGTGGAAATTACCAGTACCAAATACTGTTATGGATTTTCATTGAACTGAGTTTGCAAATTTCAAAAGACAGTTATATTAGATGGCACCTTGGTTTTTCGTTTACAGGAAAGGAAGCATTTTCTTTATATCTATTATTACCCTCTTTTAGAAGAAGGATATCTTCTATATAGATAATAGGCTAACAGAGTTTACAGTTGTAAAGTTTTAAGCTATCTCCTCCAAAGATACTTAGCTATAAATAGCCATTTATATGCCAAAATTTTCGTTATTTTTTGCTTCACATGATTGTTTTAATTTTATTTTCCAAATATTAATAGATTTATTTATTTATAATTTGTTTGATTTTACAATCGTAAATTTTTTGCCTTCAAATGTTGTTTATATTATCTTATTTGTTTTTTTTTTCATCATCGAATTGTATATTTTTAAAGCACGCTTTTTTTGTATTATTACTTTTTACTAATTTTTATTATATACAGGGTGATACAAAAGTCCCGCACAACTTTAAAAATTAATAACTCCGCGAATATTTGCGCTAGAGCAATGCGGTAAACACCATTGTGTTCAGGATGCAATGGGTTTTTTATGGCAAATAATAAAAAATTCGAAATTGATTATAGTTACAACTTTATTCGCTAGATGGCGCCCTACCAGAATCAGCGATTCAGCGGCCAAATTGTTTGATGAATTGAAAAATATAACTGAACGACACGTATTTTTACTTTTTGAATACCAGGAAAGAACCCTAATAATATCAAATGATAAATTAATAAAACACCATTTCGCCAAAAGTTAGAAGAAATGGTTAACGATTTTTAAATACAATCTGAGATATGTAAAATAGGTATATGCAAATTTAAACATGTAGCAAAAAAAAAAAACTGATATTTTAGATGCGGTTTGCTGGAATCCTCTCAGCTATTTATATTTCGAAAATAATAATTTGCTATTTTTTTAAATTCAACTTTCTCTCAGTATCGATTATATTTATTTTAATTCATTTGAAAAATATTTATCTATCTGATGATTCATTTTACTCTGGAATGCCGTTGTTGTTTTTGTCGTGTCCAATAAAGAGCCTCAGATTCTTTTTCGTTTGGCCAACAAAAATGTACAATTTATATACACACATATATTCCTACATAATGACACTTTAAAGAATGCAAATAATCTTCATCTATTTACATACACAACACATCTCCCCCTTAATAATACTCCAGTCGGTCTAGGGGTTTCCTGGCTCTCTGAGGTCTAGGACTGCGGACGGGCACTTGCACAGCGGCAGCCTCCGGTTTAGGAGTGCAAGAGGGCACGTGCACAGCAACAGGCCCTGGTATAGGAGTGCAAGAGGGCACGTGCACAGCAGGAGTCTCCTCCTTGTTTCCTGATGTAACCTCTGGAACCTCCTCTTCACTATATTTCTGACTTCCACCTACAGGCTTCTCTCCTGATGTTCGAGGAAGTATCAAATTTCTTGTCTCCACTTGTTTCTTTCTCACAGGTCGCAATTGATTGATATGCCTCTTATACACGACGTCCTCACAACTTATAAGGTAGTGACGGTAGCTCAATTATTCCAAAATGGTACCTTTTTACCGTTTAGGTCCAGTTGCATAGTTGCGGAAATAAACCTCGCAACCTGTAGTAAACTGCTCCTGCCTTCTTACGGCCTCATGAAATACCTCTCGCGGATTTCCCATCTTGGTATTAAATTCGAGAATCTTGATCTTAAACTTCTTTTAATTAGCAGTTCCGCCGGGGAATTCCTTTATTACAGTTTGGGGGAATGCTCTATGAGCAAATAGGAAACTTTGTAGATTCGTCTCTAAATTATACTTTCAATTATTCTTTCTCAAAAGGTTTTTAAACTCTCTTACATATCTCTCAGCTAAACCATTTGTACTAGGATTATACGGACTGGTCTTAGTTTGCCGTATACCATTCATTTTGGTAAATTGCTCGAATTCACCGGAGACAAACTGTCTTCCGTTATCTGTAACAAAATATTAGTGCAATCCAATTCTGGCGAGAATTTCTCTAAGATGACTTATAATCGTTTTTCTGGTAATATCTTTGATGATAAAAATTTCTATCCACTTTGAGTATGCGTCCACGAGAACCAAAAACATTCTTCCCATGAACGGACCCGCTAGATCAAGATGAAGTCGATGCCACGGTTTTTCGGGCCAAGTCCATTCCGAGATGGTAGCCGGGGGCATGCTTGCCGATTCTTGGCATACTATACATTCTCTAGTTAACTCCTCGATGTTACTGTCTATGCCTGGCCACCAGAAAATACCGTCTGGCAATCATCTTCATTTTAACAATCCCCATGTGTATTTCATGCAAGTCATTTAAAATTAAAGATCTTAATTTTTGGGGAATTACCACTCTTTCACGCCATTGAAGACAACCAAACTCCAAACTTAATTCCTCATTGATCTTATAATGAGGAGCTAGTGGGTTTTCTCTCGGTACCCTTGTGAATTTCCACACAGTTGCCTTCTCTAACATTCCTTAATACTATAGACAGTATTTTATCTTTGGGTGTCTCATTAGCCACCTCCATAAAAGAGAACGGTACCTCATTCGACTTCCTAAGAAGAAGTACCTGGTCTTCATCAAGAGACTCCCTGACACTCGATTCTAAAGGAAGACGTGACAATGCGTCAACATTGGAATTATCACTAGTTTTTCGAAATTCCACAGTATAATTAAATGCAGCTATTTTTAAGGACCATCTTTTAATTCTGGATGATGCACATATGGGAATTGGTTTATGAGGTGAAAATATATGAATTAAGGGTCGGTTGTCTGTGACCAATAAAAGTTTTCGTCCCAGTAAGTATTGTCTGAATTTCTCAACGCCAAAAGTTATGCTCAACGCTTTCTTTTCTAGTTGAGAGAAACGTTTTTCCGCTTCAGTTAATGTTCTAGAAGCAAAAGCTATAGGGCATTCTTCCTTAATAGTCCATAATAGTCCATGGTCCATTAATAATGATTTACATTTTTAAAATAACATTCGATATTCTTTCGTCCAATTCAATCTACAATTTTTATTTAATAGTTGATAGAAACCCTTCTATATTTTCGGGGGAACCGGGCCAAAGCCCGGAGAAATGGTTGAAAGAGTACCATCGTGTAGCTCGGTACAACTGCTGGGACAGTTCCATGTGCCTAGTAAATGTTTACTTCTTCCTCTCAGGAACGGCCACAGTCTGGTTCGAGAATGTAGAGGAACAAATAACCTCATGGGAACTTTTTGAGACAATGTTGTCTCAGGCCTTTGGGCATTACGCAAGCGAAAAAGACCAACTTTTAGAAAAACTAAAATCAGGGCCCAAGGAAAGGGAGAGTCTAGTGAGACGTATATTCAAGACGTCCCCTATTTATGTCGGCAAATTAATCCCAACATGAATGAAAATGAAAAAGTTGCACATTTAGTCAAGTGGGTCTCAGAGGAAATTTACAGGGCAATTGTAACCTTTGAAATTGCCACCACCGAGGAGTTTATAAGGTAGTGTCGAAAAATCGAACTATCTCAAAAGAAGCGTGTGAATACGCGGATAGTTTTTGACATACTGCCGAATGCTGCCTCCATCAACCCAGCAGAATCGGAATCTATGGAGGATCTCATTAGACGCATCGTCCAAGAAGAAATCCACCATGCATTGAATCCCGAGCCAGCCACTCTCAAACCATCTTCCCTGGATCTAATTATCCGAGAGGAAGTTGAAAGGAACCTGTCTGCAATTTCGCAGCCCGTTCAAAGGCCAATGCCACGACAGCAGTACTCTAACCGACTCCAAATATTCAAACAGACGCCATGACAGCAGTTCCTGAACCAAAGAACACCGGCACCCAACCAGACACCACCACAGAGAAGAACTGATGAATGGAGGACACACGAACGTTCCAATATGTTTCCATTGCGGTCGCCCGGGACATGTAGCCCGATATTGCCGAGACAGAAGGCGTGTTTTCAAGGAAGCCAGGGTAAGAAGGCCGACCTACTCTAATAATCACAACACCTGGTTCAATCAAAATTCCGAAGAAGTTGAGTTTGTAGATCGCCGCTTTCGAAACCCGTCGCCCTCTCGTCGATCCAGTCAATCTCCTCGCCGTCTAAGCCAGGGAAACTAAGGAGAGAGACCGAGACTGGAGGTAAGACCGCTTACGAGAAAGTAGAAATCCTCCCCCTATTATAACTGCTAACATGAAACGGAACTACGTTGTTATCATCATAAATGGACAGAATGTTGAAGCCTTAGTCGATTCTGAAGCCGATTATTCCGTAATCTCGGAAAGTTTTCGGCGATATTTGAAAATTCCGTTCTTTGCAGAAAAAGGGCCTGTACTGAGTGTCGCCAATAGGAAGCATATCGAAACTCTGGGGCGCTGCAACTTAAAAGTGTCGATTGAAGAACTTGAGATTTATTTTACTTTTGTTGTCTTCTCTGAATGTAGCCATCACATAATCCTTGGTCTTGATTTCTTTCGAGCCACAAGTGCAGTGATTGATTGTGGAAGAGGTGAAATACATTTGAAGGAAAGTGTGAACGACGGCCTAGAAGAAGATCTGCCTACACATGCATTAGAAGACTGTTTTATTCCAGCTCGCTCAATTAAGAAAATCACTGTAATTAACGAAGAGATTCGAGGCGGAAAAGATCTAATGATAGAAGGAAGCAAATATCTCATCTTAAAAAAAGAATTGGTCATACTATCATTCATAATTAACTTCCATCACGGCAGAGGGGAGATATGGGTAACTAATGGGACTTTTCAGAATCAAATAATCCCAGCTCGTATGCTTGTAGGATACTTGAGGAAATTTGGAAGTAGCGGAATCTACAATGTTGACACAGCTGAAGACGTTAAAACTCAATCAAACATTAAGAGTGAGGATAGACGCCAACAAATCTTATCTCTGGTAGACGAGAGATTAGATAAAGAACAAAAGTCAATGATTGCAGAATGTCTATAAAAGTACTCGGAGGTTTTTGATTTTGAGAGAGAAAATCATTCAGTACAACCTCCAATGTGAAACATAAAATCGACACCTCAGACAGCCGTCCTATTAAACAACGACCATACCGGGTGTCTCCTGTCGAAAGACGATCTATACAAAATGAAGTCGATAAAATAATAAAGATGGGAATTGTACAACCGTCCGAAAGTCCTTTGTCGTCTCCAGTAGTTCTGGTTAAAAAGAAAGATGAGTCCTGGAGATTTTGAGTAGACTACCGAAAGCTTAACAAGGTCACCAAAAAGGATGTGTATCCGTTACCTAGAAATGATGATGTTTTGGATAGCTTAACAGGAGCTAAATTCTTTTCCAGCATGGACCTACGTACAGTATACTGGCAGATAGAAATCGACGAGAAAGATCGGGAAAAGACAGCTTTCATCACCCCTGATGGCTTATATGAGTTCCGGGTGATGCCCTTCGGTCTATGCAACGCACCGGCAACATTCGAAAGAATGATGGACAAGCTACTAGCAGGATTGAAATGGACAATTTGTCTTTGTTATTTAGGCGATATAATTGTTTATGCTACATCCTTTAAAGAACATATTGAATTATAAAACTATTTTTGAGGCGTATTATTCTTTTTAAAATAAAACAATTTCTACTGTCCTTACTGCGATGAAAAAATTAAAGGGAGGGCCTGGCTCATCAGTGGTGAACCCTCCCAGCGGTTTCGCCAGTTTAATCTACCATGGTAGATTAAACTGGCGAAACCGCTGGGAGGGTTCACCACTGATGAGCCAGGCCCTCCCTTTAATTTTTTCATCGCAGTAAGGACAGTAGAAATTGTTTTATTTTAAAAAGAATAATACGCCTCAAAAATAGTTTTATAATTTGATAACAGATGGCGCTCTAGTACATCGTAACATATTGAATGTCTAGGGAAAGTTCTCAGATGCATCCAGCAAGCAGGCTTGTGTATTAATCATGAGAAGTGCCGTTTTGGGTCAAGAGAAATCAAAGTGTTGGGACATCTGGTTACAGAAAGCGGCATTCGCCCTGATCCCGACAAAATTGAGGTGATTACAAATTTCTCGACTCCAAAAACAGCAACTGAAGTAAGAAGCTTCATGGGATTGTGTTCATATTACAGGCGATTTGTGAAAGATTTTGCAAATAAAGCAAAGCCGTTACACGACCTTCTGAGGAATAACGTGAAGTACTTTTGGTCTAACGAACAAGAACAATCTTTCCAAATATTAAAATCAGCCCTAACTACCGATCCTGTGCTTGGCCATTTTAAGGAAGATGCTGAGACACTTGTACATATCGACGCGAGTGGATATGGCGTCGGACCAGTGTTGACCCAACTGGTAGAAGGAAAAGAAAAGCCTATCGCCTATGCATCAATAACCCTTAACGCCGCAGAAAAAAATTATTCCACGACGGAGAGGGAATGCCTGGCTGTAGTTTGGGCCATTTACAAGTTCAGACCATATTTGTTTGGAAAACACTTCACCGTCGTCTCCGACCATCATTCCCTATGTTGGCTAGCTAATGTAAAGGATCCATCGGGAAGGCTAGCCAGATGGGCCTTGCGACTTCAAGAGTTCGACATATCTATTGTGTATAAGAATGGTAAAAGACACCAAGATGCGGATTGCCTCTCAAGAAGTCCTCTCCCCCAATCCAACGAAGATAACATACCAGAATTGTCTTCAATTACCGACATAAGAAAAGAGCAAAGAAGCGATGTCCAGACAAAAAGAAAATAATTCAGGAAATTGATTCCAAAAGTGAAAGTGGATACAAAATAATCGACGGCATCCTCTACCGCAAAAACTACGATCCCATGGGCAAACCTTGGCTCTTAGTAGTGCCCAAACAAATGAGGGTTGACATTTTGAGGGAAGCCCACGATGCACCAATGGCGGGACACCTGGGATTTGCAAAAAGATACGACCGCATTAGAAGAAAATATTTCTGGCCCGGCTTGCATAGATCTGTGTGACAATATGTGGCTCATTGTCGAGAATGTCAACGGCGAAAAGGTTCTACCGAACGTCCACCAGGACAACTTGTGCCAATTCCGCCGGTTGCACGACCTTTTCAGAAAATAGGGATAGATTTGTTAGGAAGATTCCCTACCTCGAACGATGGCAATAAATGGACCGTAGTCGCGACAGACTATCTAACAAGGTATGCTATGACCAAAGCCATACCAAATGGAAGTTCGGAAGAAGTAGGAAAATTTATAGTAGAAGACGTGATCCTTAAACATGGAGCCCCCAGAGAATTGATTTCAGACCGAGGTCGAACGTTTATATCTCACACAATACGGGAGATTAAAAACCTCTGTGGAACCGTACATCGCTTTACATCTGCCTACCACCCCCAAACAAATGGCCTGACCGAGAGACTCAACAAGACACTTGGCGACATGTTGTGTATGTATGTTGACGTAGACCAAAGAAACTGGGACTCGGTTCTCCCCTACGTAACTTTTGCCTATAACACCGCCAAAGGGGAAACCACTGGGTTTAGCCCTTTCTATCTTGTACACGGACGCGATGTCGAGACCCCATTGGACACCATCCTGACGTATAGAGAAGAAGCTAATCTGGAAGACTACGTGGAGTGTTTGATGACAAATGCCGAGGACGCACGCCAGCTGGCCCGTTTGAACATTTTGAAGGCGCAACAAAAAGATAAATCTCGATACGACAAAAGCCACAAACCTGTCCAGTACCGTGTGGAAGACCTTGTGTGGGTGTATACACCTGTGCGTAAACAAGGACTGTCGGAGAAGCTACTTAAAAGATACTTCGGCCCCTATAAAGTTGTGAGACAACTGTCTGAAGTAACTTATGAAGTAGAGGCCTTGGAGAGGAGACCCCGACAGCGGAATATCAAAGACATCGTCCACGTCCTGCGGATGAAACCATACAGAAGCCCAGAAGAACAAACACAGGACTGATCTCAGAGTGTAGAATTTATTTTTTTTCAAGCAGCGGGTCGCTGCTTATTTTTGAAAAGGGGAGTAATGTCATAACCAAAAATGTACATAGCTTGTAACTGTAAATAATACATCGGCAGCTTGGCGAATGCTATGTACCTAAGCCCCGATAGGTGGCGTGCGCTGTCAGCTTGGCAAGTGTTATGTACCTAAGCTCCGATAGATGACGGGCGCGCTAGGCGGGAAGTTTGGTAAACAATAGTCGCCATCCTGAGATGTGTAGCCGATCGCCAGCGGTTTGGGTCTCTGACATTACTTCCTTAATTTACCATTATTTTTATCCATTTAACTTAGTTTACCTCTATTTCTTTTTATCCCTCAAACTTATTAACTATTTAAAGTCATCTAATAAATTATTAATTTATTCTACCCAATCGACTCGTCACCTTCATTACTGTGACAATATATATGTAAAATTGTTGCAAATGATCCTGCCGACGTATGGATAAACTGGCAGTCGTGTACGTGAGGCGAGTGTTGATATTCTTCCTACACGACAACAAGAAGCAGAGGCAGAGCTTGATGTTAGCACCGAGAGTGATCGGGAACAGCCCACGGGACAGAGGTAGAGGCCATGATACAAACTTGGATGCCTATCACCGAGATATGGAGAGAGAGCGCGAGAGAGACAGAAGCGGTCTGCCGATCGATACCATGTTAGAACAACTGCCGACCCCTTGCTAAAACCTGTCCTGTTTACAGGGGGACGTCTATAAAAAGTCCCTGGATGGGGCCACACCTGGGCTGGGCGTTGCTATTTCCCTCCTCTCTGGCCCACAGCTGACCGACCACCTAGTCAGATCACCTACTGTCGCTACAACAATTCTACTTACTTCTAATTACGCATGGCTCTATTTCACCATTTTTCCCATCATATTAATGAACAACTTTTCCTTCGACAACTTTTAACCCAATAAATATAAAATTGTGACAAAGCACTGTAACCCTCACATAGGATCGCAAGTGAAACATTGCCTAGGAAGACGCTCAAGTCTTTTTCCTCGCTTAGCACCTGGATCTAAGTATTTGGTTGCATGTGTAATACTTACAATTGCATATTCTTTAACCCCTAATTCTTTCCAACGCCCGCCAATAATCTCTTAGAATGTCAATTATTTATTTTATCATCATTTTTATCTAATGAATTTTTATTCATCAGTTTTATCTAAATTTAACTTTTATATAATGAATATCACAACTTTTGAATTAAACATACGTTTTATTATTATTATTTTCAGGTATATTCAAACAAATCATCTTGTTATAGCCCTTTTTAACCCTAACAGTTTAAGTTAATTAAAATAAATTTTAATTACTTACCTGTGTTAGAGAGGCTTTACCCGTTTAAACCCGGATAAACCCTTTCACTCCCGGGGCCCATCTATGGTAATTTAAACCAACAACCCCATATTGTATAATACTTATAAAAAGATTTTCAAGTTGTATAATAGAAACATATCTATAAATAATTATACGCATGATTGACATGTGTCATTACATCATCATATGTAATGTACTTTCTACAAACTGAGGATAAATAAATAAAACTATGTAATAGATTAAGAGTTGAGCTAAAGCAAGAGATCAAAATAGAAGTCCAACGAGGCCTAGAAGATGTCAGGGCGTTGCCAGAGTGTACAATATCGCTTCCGATCCACGCCCTTGTTGTATTCCCTGAAATTCAATACTTCCTCTCGGGAAAGATATATAAGCCTCCAACAGGGCCAGAAATAAATAGTCCTCACCATCAGCGGAAGCCCTCGTCGGTTGTGTCCAAGGTCCACGTTATCAACCATGTAGACCAGTAAGAACTCTTCTATTTCCATCTTTCGCTCCTAGCTCGACTTTCATATGTTCACGGAACTTGCCTAGTACAACTGTGTCTCTTCGTTTTTTGTGTATGAACATTCCCAAGTCTTCCACTATGCCTCGACCACGACTTCTGTACTCCGTGAGAACTGTCAAAGGTCTTCCAAGGTGCAGAGAGGTACTGGAAAACTATCCACGCCCTGAGTGTCCCTTTCGGTTACTTCAGGTTTGCCCCTCTCGGTTACCACACCACAGCGAGAGACCCCCGGTTATCACAGTATAGCGAGAGTCGACAGGATCTCACATCACAGATATATATATACAAGATATGTCCCATAAGTTCCCGGACTGGGTCCATAAAAAAATAAATAAATGAAAATTGTAAATAAATTTGACAGTTTATTATAGAAAAAAAGATCTGGCAACACGGTGGTACCAATACCGAGGCGGTACGTGCGCGTGCGCCAAAGTTATTCTAATTTATTTAAAGGTTACACCTTGCGCTGCGGCGATTTTACGATGGAACAAAAGTTGAAGCAGAGGATTTGCATAGATTTTTGCGTGAAACTTCAAATATCAGCAACCGAAACTTTTGAAATGCTTAATAAAGCATTCCCCAATGACACCCCAAAGAGAACAACTGTTTTTAAATGACATTCTAGATTTAAAGCTGGCAGAATTTCCATTGAAGATGATCCTAGTCAAGGACGCCCAAAATTTCAAAGGACTGATTAAAATGTGCAAAAAAATCACCGATTTGATAAAATAAAATCCTCGAACCACTTTTCTGGAGCTATAGCAAGACACAGGCATCTTTAAAACAACGATTGGAAGGATCGTAACCGAAGATTTGAGGCTCAAAAAGACTCCTGCAAAATTCATCCCAAGATTCCTCACTAATGAGCAAAAACTGTGTCGGCTTGCAACCTGTGAGGACATGCTGGAAATGACAAGAACGGATCCGGAATGGAAAGACAAGATAATCACAGGCGACGAGACATGGGTCTATGGCTATGACCCTGAAGCCAAGCGTCAATCTGCCGAGTGGAGAGGTCAGGGTGAGCCTAGACCCAAAAAATCCAGGATATTGAAATCCAGAAACAAGGTGTTGCTGGTCGCTTTTTTGGATAACAAGGGCATTGTTCATCACGAGTATCTTCCTGCAGGCCAAACAGTTATTGAGGAAATGTATTTGAGCATTCTTCGCCGTCTAAGGGAAGCGATTCGAAAAAAAAAGGCCAGAAAAATGGACTAATGGTGACTGGATCCTACACCATGACAATGCCCGCCCTCACACAGCGCACTTGGTGACGAGTTTTTTGGCGAAAAACGGGACAGAAATCCTACCTCAACCACCCTATTCCCCAGACATCGCACCAAATTACTTTTTCCAGTTCCCCAAACTCAAAGCAGTTCTAAAAGTAAGACATTTTGACACCAGGGAAGACATAATAGAAAAATCGCTGCTGGCATTGAAGAGCATTCCAAAAGAGGCCTATAAAAACTGTTTCGACAATTGGGAGAAACGATGGCGCTGGTGCGTTGAAGCAAGGGGGGATTACTTTGAAAAGTTTTAATAAAAAAAATTTTAAAAAAATCTTACTTTTTTTTTTATGGACCCAGTCCGGGAACTTATGGGACATACCTTGTATATATATATGACCCGTTATTGCTTTATGTTAGATAATAACAAAGATGCATTTCAAGATAGTCGATCTACAATATTCTGTCGAAGGTTATCTTTTCCAAAAGTCTTCTTTTCCTTGATTCCTCGCAGAGGTGATCGTTCCTTGTATCATTGAGTGGCGATAGTGGCAAGCCAAATATTTGTATATAATCATTTCTTTCTTCTCTAGGTTTTCTTGTATTTGCGTAATAACCTGTTGAAGGACATTATTGTCCGTGATCTCGCATCTCTTCAATAGAGAAACTTGTCGCGTTTACCTTTGGTCCCTTCTTAGTAAAGTAATCTTTTATTATTAAAAGTAAAATACACTTATAATTTAAAATAATAGAAGGCCGAATTAGTAATCAGTCCGTATTCAAGATTGATTTCTATATTTATAATTGATGCTCCAACATCATTCTTTGAGGGCCAAACATCTTCTTTTGATGGATATCCTCATTTTCAGAGAGAAAGAGATCGAGAACAGCCAACACCTTACACAAACCTAAAACACATTTAAGGTTTTCCCATTAATAATTCGTAAAAACGAGCAAAATATCGCGGTGTTTTGTTTCACACTATTTATTTATGATTATTCTAGGCACATAATTATTTTAATCAACGTTAATTTAAAGAATTTGAAATATGTTGAATGTCTCTCCCCCTCTGGTAATAAACTTTTTATGTAGAAATATTATCTTTATTACTCTACAAATAATATTACTTTACAATATGCCAAGGAATTTGATGCATCGAAATGTCTAAGATAATTAATAAATGAAGGTATTGTTATCATCCTTATGATTTTATCATTTTAAGAGATTTTTTTATTTAAAGACCTATTACTCCAACATTCCCAATAGACGACAGAGACTTATCACGGAATCTATCATATCGAGAAACACAATAGCATTAACAGAAGAATAGACCTTCCAGGAATTTATAATATACTATTCCCTGAACCCACCCTATAACCTCCAAATGAAGATATCGATAAGCAACGCGCATTAGAGGCCCGTGTTGATTCTGCATTCAAATAACTGTAAACACCCAAAGCATTTTATTTGATTTTAACTCTTATTCTATTGGCGATATAATATAAAATATTTTCTCCTGTAGAAGGGCTTTTATGCCCGAAAGTTAGAGATTTGTAATTAAAAAAAAAACTTTCCCTGGTGGCTTAATGTTTTTACTTTAATAAATCTATTTTATATAATACTCTCATAGAAATTATGTCGTTTACTTTCAAACGATTTCAGAGTCCCTAATAAGAGTATATACAAGAAAGAAATTACTACGATAGCAACAAAACTACCAATTCACGTACTAATAAAAAAAAAAAAACATTACAAATATTTATTTAAATGAATATATATATTTTTAAAAAATCAAATTACAATAGTCTTAGTACAATAGCATCAGCAGAAGAATGGACATTCCGGAAATTTATAATATACTATTGCCTAAACCTATCAATGCAAGTACTCTGTGCTTGCTCATGGGATGTATACCCAGCCGAAACTATCACTAAATTGTACTCCCCTGCTTGCCCAACGTTTCCACTACCCCTGCGACACATCTCCTGCAGCCAGATCCTAGGGTCCCTTGCCACCTGACATCGCGCTTGGGCTCAAAAATCATAACTTTTGGTTAGTAGCCCGTAAAACCATATTTTCTCTAAATTGTACTAAGAAAATGCATTCTGACAATTTATTTATCTTTATTTAACTATAACAACAAAGCGGGATGTCCCTATAAGGGCACTTTATTTTCCTTACACTATAATTCGATAGTTTTAATTCTATTTCACTTACTATTTTTAATGCTGTTAGTTATATATTCCAGTTCCATGATATATCATCCGCATGTCAAATCAACTCAAAATTACACACTTTAAATTCCATCAGCAAATCATTCAGTAAAATTGACCATAGAAGTAGAGAAATGCATTATGCTACCTACAAATAGTTTCTGATATAGAAATATTCAAAAAGTATAAACAATAATGATCGTAAATATTACCTTTAGGAAAGAGCACTCATCAACTTTATTAACTTTTTTATAATGGTTTATTGTCCTTTGACGTTTTGGCGTCCCACGGTCGCCCTTTTAAGAAAATGTGGAGAGCTTCTAGTTGAATTATACTACAGCGAGTCGCCAAGACGTCAAAGGACAATAAAAATTTATCAAAATATAGAAGCATCTCCTGATCGTGTAACTAAAAGTTGCTGATGGCTTGTGCCATCTTTCGGAATAAATATCAACTTGTTGATTATCAATTCCAAAATAAGCCGAATGAATTAAATAGGTATATTTGGCCAATTCTGAAATATATAAAAATATCAACAAATAGTTGATATTTATTCCGACAGATGGCGCAAGCCATCAGCAACTTTCAGTTGCAAGATCAGGTGATGTCTTTTTCTTAATTTATCCACCTGATTTCAATACGATTTCACACTTTTGTACTAATTTTCACATTTCTAAAAATATTAATTATGGCTTACCTTGGTTTAATTCAAATCCAACTAGGGATTCTCTTTACTCAAAGAGATGTTACGACTTGATAATCAATTTGAATTCAGATTCCAAAATACCATTAATAGATAGAATCTGCTATGTTATGCGTAGAATTCACATATTTTTATGGAAAACAAAATTCTATTAACAAAAAAAATATCAAGGTGCATTAACTATAGTAATAGTTGTTTCCGTGACCTTTACGCCACAATCGATAAAGAATAATTTGCTTAATAGCCAGAAACATAGAAGTCAATCAAAAAATGAATTACATCTCAACATTTCAATAATAATATCTTTACTATTGGCTTCCTGACAGTATGTGTACTTCTAATAAATTAAATTTATAAATTTAATTATAGAATTTGTAATAAATTAATTTACTAGCATTGTGTTTATTTTAAATAATATCATCAAATATTATTAATAGATGGCAATTAAATTTATCAATTTAATTTACTAATATATATTTCTGAATATAGAGCAATCCATAGTATATGTATATTTCAAAAATAAGGCTCATTTTGGATTGTAATAAGATTATTTATTAATCCGATATTTCGATGAACCAATCTTCCATCTTTTACGAGGTATTTTGCCGTGAAGCACGCAGCAGGTCGCGTGCCCCAGGTGAGCAACTAGACGTCTTCCAAGCTTATTGGGCGATAAACCATCTACTATATTGTAACGTAGAAATCAAGCCTTGAAATATCCTAAGATGTAAAAGTATTTATTGATGACGTCACGGCGACAAGTCGACAATTATTAACAACTCAACAAAACTATTTACAGCTAGAGAATCTTAAGCAAGTAAGCAAAGAAATATTTTAAGATGATTTCACAAAAACAGATTAATATATATTTTTATAATCTGTTGAATATATTTTCATTGAATAATATTAAATTAAATAATAAAATATTTCTTCGCCACATAGCCTCCTCCTATAAAGAGCATCGACCCGATGCTCAGAAGGAGACTTACATCCTCAGTCTCAAGGCTCGAGAACGGGTGATAGGGCCTGAGATCTCTTCGCGGGTCTGTGGTTGTTGTGTTCGTTCAGTGGGGATGTCTTCTTCCTGGAAGTTTGTCGAGTCATCTTCTGGGTCCTCTTCTAGCTGGTCCTCCTGGTCCTCTGGGTTTAAATAAGGCTTCATCCTACCAATGTGAACTAAATCTTTTGTTTTACGACGACCTTGCTGGTTTCCGAATGTTTCAACTTCATAGGTCACATCAGATATTTTTCGGGTTACTTTGTATGGGCCGAAGTAACGTCTCATTAGTTTTTCCGAATATCCCACTTTACGCACAGGAATAAAGATCCATACAAGATCTCCAGGCTGATAAATTATATTTCTGTGATGGGCGTCATAGCGATGTTTATTGCTACCTTGAGATCTCATGGAGTGGATACGTGCCAGTTTTCGTGCTTCTTCGGCTCTTGCCCCTAGAGTTTGGATGAAATCGTCGTCTTCTGGCAATAACTTGGGGAATAACACGTCAAGTGGAGTCTCGGCTTCACGCCCGTGTACAAGGAAAAATGGGGTGAACCCAGTAGACTCTTGTTTTGCTGTGTTGTATGCAAATGTAACGAATGGAAGAATCCTGTCCCAATCTTTATGGTTGACATCTACATACATGGACAGCATGTCTGCTATGGTCTTATTCAACCTCTCCGTGAGTCCGTTTGTCTGGGGGTGATAGGCGGTCGTCTTCCGATGAGTTATTCTGCACTGGTTGTTCAGATCACTTATCATTGAAGATGTGAAGTTCCTTCCTCTATCCGTGATTAATTCCCTCGGCGCGCCGTGTTTTAAGATGACATCTTCAATGAAGAATTTGGCGACTTCCATGGATTCACTTGTGGGTAGAGCTTTAGTTATCGCATATTTCGTTAGGTAGTCCGTACATACAATAATCCAACGGTTGCCACCTTCTGATGTTGGAAATCTCCCCAGGAGATCCATTCCTACCTTTTCAAAGGCAACTTCAGGAACAGGTATTGGCTGTAAGTGCCCTGAGGGGAGTTGGGGCTGATGTTTACGCCTCTGACAATCTGAACAGTGTGCCACATACCTTCTAACCGTTCTATACATTCCGGGCCAGTAATACTTTTTTCTTATTCGGTCATAGGTTTTAGTAAATCCGAGGTGACCAGCCGTGGGTGAATCATGGAAATTTTTCAGTAATTCCTGCCTTAAATGGCGTGGAACCACCAAAAGCCATGGTTTCCCCATTGGATCATAATTTTTTCTGTAGAGCGTGTTATCGATTTTTACAAAGGAATTATTAGGATAACTTTGTAATTTGTCAGCGATTTTTCTAATAGCTTGATCATTCATCTGCTCTTCGCTAAAGTTCTGCAAAGTCACTATGCTTGGAATATCTTCCTCCATATCTTCACTGTATTCTAATGGACTTCTTGATAAGCAGTCTGCGTCCTGATGTTTCCTTCCGCTCTTATACACGACAGTGACGTCAAACTCTTGCAGCCGAAGTGCCCATCTTGCTAACGTCCCACATGGGTCTTTGAGGTTGGTTAGCCAGCACAAAGAGTGGTGGTCTGTAACAATAGTGAACGGCTGTCCAAAGACATATGGTCGGAATTTATTGATAGCCCAAATGATGGCAAGGCATTCCCTTTCTGTGGTTGAATAATTTTTTCTGCCTTATTTAAGGTTCTGGATGCATAAGCAATGGCTCTTTCCTTTCCCTTTTGTATCTGCACTAATACTGCTCCTATTCCGTAGTTGCTTGCGTCAGTGTGTATTTCGGTTGGGGATGAGTAATCAAAATGTCCAAGAGCGGGTTCGGAAATTAACGCTGACTTGAGAGCGTCAAATGCATTTTTCTCTTCCTGGTTCCAATTAAATGCTGAGTCTTTCTTCAAAAGGTCATTCAAGGGTTGGGCTACGTGGGCATAATTGGGTATGAAGCGGCGGTAGTAGGATGAAAGGCCAAGAAAACTTCTAACTTCCTTCAATGACCTTGGCGTAGCGAAGTCGCGGACTGCTCGAATCTTTTCTTGGTCGGGACGAATTCCATTTTCACTCACCTCATGTCCAAGAACCGTGATAGTTTTTGCACCAAACTTGCATTTCTTGGAATTGAGACATAATCCGGCTTTCTTAATGCAATTTAATACAAGTTGAAGGCGTCTTAGATGTTCTTCAAAGCCATCTGAAAAAACGATGATGTCGTCGAGGTAACACAAGCAAATGGTCCACTTAAGACCCTTCAGAAGATTATCTATCATTCGTTCGAAGGTAGCTGGAGCATTACATAACCCAAATGGCATTACTTTGAACTCGTACAGTCCATCTGGAGTTATAAATGCTGTCTTCTCACGGTCCGATTCTTCTACGTCGATTTGCCAGTACCCTGATTGGAGGTCCATGGATGAATAAAATCTAGCTCCCCGTAAGCAGTCTAAAGTGTCGTCGATCCTTGGGAGAGGGTAGACATCCTTTTTTGTTATTTTGTTAAGGCGGCGGTAATCGACGCAGAATCTCCAGCTTCCATCCTTTTTTCTTATCAATACTACAGGTGAGGCCCACGGACTTTCAGAGGGCTGAATGATGTCAAGCTTTTCCATCTTGTTTACCTCATCCTGAATAATTTGGCGTTCTCTTGGTGCAACTCGGTAAGGTCTTTGTTTGGTCGGTAGGTGGTCTCCAGTGTTAATTCGGTGTTTAACATTGACATCCTTTAATTGTTTTCTTTTACTAAATTCGAAAATATCCGTATAGTTTTTTAACAAATTTCTTAATTTTTCTTTTTGAGATTCATCAAGTGAATCATCTATAAAAAATTCCGAGATTTTTGGGTCTTCAGAATGTTCCGCCTCTGTTTCAACTTGGTTACAATCAGCTAGAGTACATAATTGACTATCTTCGATGACAGCACTATCGGCTACATGCATCCCCTGTGGGATTAGTTTCGGATATGGACTCCAATTCACCACCCAAAGTTTACCTCGGTTATTGGTAAGTGAAATGACAGAGGAGGGAGCCGTTAGTTCTCTTTCCAGCAATAGCTCTTTTCGACATTCTGCCACCACAATTGCGTCATTAGGAATGTCACGACTTGCTACTTCTATTAACTGAATTGAGGCGGGTTCGATTCTATATTCCAATTCCGAGTAGAGAGGTGAGCTGTTCTTAGGGGTATCCTCAAAAAGACATTTTTCTAAGAAGAGTGTGTCGTCAGCTGAATCAATTATCGCCCTAGATAACTTCAAAAAGTTCCAACCAAGAATAACTTCGTGACTACAGTCTACCATAACGACAAATTCAAAGCTTTCCTGTAGTCCATTCAAGTCCAGTTTCAGTGTGCAGCGTCCTTTTGGTCTTACAATTTTACCGTTGGCTACTCGTAATGTGACGTCAGTTTCGGCAAACATTATTTTTCTTAGTTTGAGTCTGAACCTCTCAGAAATGACAGAATATGAGGCTCCTGAGTCGACGAGGGCACGCGTCATTTTTCCTTCTATTTTAATGTCTATGTAATTTCCTTTTAATTCTAATGTGGTCGATAAGGGAGGATTTATAAATTTTGCGGCCTTACCTCCAAAATAGGACGCATCTTCTAGTTTTCCTGACGGGAACGGCGAGGCGACTGGCTGGGTCTTCTATCAGGAGACGAATATTGTCCTTTTCGGCCAGTGTAAGGAGAGGGGCTTCGGTAGCGGCGTCTATTTTCTCTTGGCAGGTCGTCGTTGGGTTCTTGGCTGCTCCGAGAATTATAGAAGGTTCTAGGCTCTAGCCTATCTCTCTGTTTGTAATTCCAAGTTTGTTCTCCTTCATATTCTCTCCTCCTGTCACGGCAGTAGCGCACGACGTGGCCAGGGCGTCCGCAGTGGAAACAGATTGGCTTACCTTCAGTGGTTCGCCATTCGTTGGTATCGCGTCTTCCGTTTACTTGTTTTGGCTGCTGCGGTCTTATCGTTTGGGCCACATATCTATTATTATAAAACTCTCGGGGTCTTTCCTTCTGTGGGGAACTTCTCCTAGGCTTTGAGATTGGCGCCAGGGTTCTTCCAATCTCCTCCTTTACCATATCTTCGATGGTAGAAATTTTTGGTTCCTCTCGAGTAGAGCCTAATGCCCGCTGTACCTCCTCACGAACAATTTGCCTGATCATAGATGACAGATCTGCCCTGTCATCATGATCACTGAGAGATGCCACATTTGGTAGTCGCTCGTATTTGGTTGGGGTCACTCGCTTACAGTGTAGGCTTTCAATGCGGCGACATTCGGTGACGAATTGCTCAGTGTTATGCACATCCCTTGGGAAAAGTGCCTGGTAGAGCTCCTCAGCTATCCCTTTCATCAGATGGGATATTTTATCTTCCTCATTCATTTGTGGATCTACCTCTTTGCAAAGGCGCAGGACGTCTTGGATGTAATATTCGGTGCTTTCTCCTTTTAATTGTGCGCGAGTTTTGAGTATTTTCTCAGCTCGCAGTCTTGAGCTTTCATTTTTTCCAAATACATTTTCTAATTGTGACATGAACTCCGTCCATGTCTGGATGCTTTCCTCGTTGTTTTCATACCATTTGAGAGCAGTGCCAGTTAGATAGAAATAAACGTTAGCGAGACAAAGGGTTTCATCCCATTGGTTGTGCTTCGCCACACGTTCATACCCTTTTAACCAGCTACGGGGATCTTCAACACCCTCACCAGAGAACATTGAGGGGTTTCTAGGTAGATGTTGGACAAAAAATGAACCTACCTGAGTAGTTGCTTCTTTCTTGATGTTCATGGTTTTTTCTTCTTGCTCAACCGAGTCAATTTTCCGTTTTTTTCTGAATGGGTATCGATCCAGCTTCTTCACCAGTTGTAACGTAGAAATCAAGCCTTGAAATATCCTAAGATGTAAAAGTATTTATTGATGACGTCACGGCGACAAGTCGACAATTATTAACAACTCAACAAAACTATTTACAGCTAGAGAATCTTAAGCAAGTAAGCAAAGAAATATTTTAAGATGATTTCACAAAAACAGATTAATATATATTTTTATAATCTGTTGAATATATTTTCATTGAATAATATTAAATTAAATAATAAAATATTTCTTCGCCACAATATATACTTTTTAAACAGAGTAAATATAATCAAAAGAAAAGCAATATGATATATGTAAATAACTATTGAAATTTAAGAGATATCGAATTAATTAAACAAATAAAATATCATAAAAATTGAAATAACTGTGAAATAAATATACAAATATTAGTAATAAATATCCGATTTAAAAAAGAAATATAATAAACATGTAAATAGTATAATCATCTAAGAGGATCTAAACTGAGTATATACATCTGGCAAGTCAATCTTTCTATTGATACTATTTTTATTTTCTAATGAGCTCCAGCTTTCTAAAAAATGAACGGCAATGTTTTTCTTTGATATTTTGATGTATTATAGATGTGTGATCGAAGTCTGGAGTGTGACTCTTGTTGAACGCATGATCTACCAGTAGGGATGTCGGGTTATGGTGCTTTAGTGCGGATTTGTGCTGGTTGGAACCAGTTAGTTATTTACATATATCACATTGTTTTTCTTTTGATTATATTTACTCTGTTTAAAATGTATATATTAGATGGTTTATCGACCAATAAGCTTGAAAGACGTCTAGTGGCTCACCTGGGGAAAGCGACCTGCTGCGTGCTTCACGGCAAAATACCTTGTAAAAGATGGAAGATTGGTCCATCGAAATATCGGATTAATAAATAGTCTAATTACTATCCAAAATGAGCCTTATTTTTATAATATATATTTGTTAAGAAACCATTTTGCGGAAGAGCTTTGCTCGATGCAATACCTTGAAATTATATATATGTACCTCTACAGACCTATAAGCTTATGTCCATATGTTCACTAAACACCCTTAAGCTGCCTTCCATAGAAAATGCAGGGTATATCTCAAACTAATTGAATACATTAGTAGAGCTGTCTAGGGATTAATTGATTAATCAATCACTAATGATGAGACAGGCCCTCTAATTCAATAACTTATATCATTGCAGTAAGGTCTGTAGAGATAATGTTTGATTATATTATTGAAAAGAAACACATTGCCAGTAAATTTATTTGTTACAAATATACCTCTAGCTTCATTCACATTATAACATATTTAGATAATTCGGTAGAAACTGATCTTTCAAGATAGACATATAAATTCATTATGAAATTTATTATCAACACATGAACCTTTCCAGCGTTTTCGCCGGAGGGGCGAAATGGCTTTAATCTATGAGAGTACTATTCTATTGTATTTTCTATTCTACCTTTATATTAGCTCTTATATAACATGCAAATATAATTACATTATGAAAATTCGAAACTATTATAGACGCGTATGTTTCTTCAAAAATTAAATAATTTCTACTGCTCTTACTGCAATAGAAAAATTATTGGGAGGGCCTGACTCATCAGTGGTGAACCCTACCAGCGGTTTCGCCTGTTTAATCTACCATAACGCTGTTATATTGCATTTTTCGGTTTTCATTTTATAGTGATACTGATGCTAGACTCTAGGAATGGGTATTTTAGATTAACTATGGACATAATCTTTGTAGACAGTAGAAATACATACAATTATAAATATATAATATGCTTCGAGCAAACGCTCTTCCGCAAACATTAAATTGAGTATTTTATTTGAACATTATACGCATAGCATATATAAGAAAATCAAAAGACGAGAGAAAAATGTATTTCATTATTAAACGGTTGGACATAGCTTTTAGGCAAGATGCTCTTCAACGAGTACAACATATGTAATATACATCCCATTTATTGTACCCAAGCTACTTGCCTGAAAGCTTGTACAAACGTTTATTAATGACGGATACTCGTCTAGTGATTTTATTCCCATTAACTAATGGAGATTACCGTTATAATAATATACGACATATCATATATATTATAGTAGCGAAATCACACATTGCGCGTAAGTTACCATTGATAAACCCGATCCTTACAATATATCTCTCATTGCAGTAGGAGCAATTGTCTTTACTTGAAAGGTTAGAAGGGGACCTTCAAAATAATTTTAATTCTTAATTACAGATGACGCCTCAAAATTTATTTATGATAAACACCAGTTTGTAAACAGTGAATTATGTACTTATTGCGGTGTTTCCTTGCAAGTGTATTAATATGCAGTAATATAAATGAACAAGAAATAGAAACTCCAGAGGGTGGTGGTGACAAGAAGACTACGTCCTTATTAAAAGACGTACTGACATGGTTCCAGCTATGAGAATATCTAGTAAGGTCCGCATCCCCTTCGATCTCTAACTACCAACTGATTTTTACCAGTTCCAGGATATTTTTTTTGCAGCCGTAATGTCCCTTCCCCCCATCCCTACCGGGGTCAAAAGTCATACTTTCTGGGTCCCACTCTGTAAAGTGATATGGAGCCAAGCTGTCATGTCTATTTATGGGGTTGTCAGCCAGAAGTAAAGGAACTCTGTTTCCAAGCAAGTTACAATAAAAGGGAATATTTCAATATTATACATTTATAAGATTCAGACACTCCTGATGAGAACTAAGTAAATGAAATCATTTAGAATATTTTACATTGTATAATACTGCTTATTCATTGAAACGATTATATGCAGTGTACATTTCACCTTAAATTTATCCGTTATGTAAATATTAATACATTTTATGAGATTTGAAAAAAGATATTTCTGGTTATGAGAAACACAAATCATCTACCTCTCTATATACAAAGCTCAAAGCAGCGTCGATCAACGCAGACTACCCATCTTTACCAGATCTCGGGCGCGCGCTTCGGACTCGCCGCACATCACTCACCATCTGCAATAGCGCAGGACAAGTCATCGAGGGCTCAGCTTTGCGGGACATGGCCTACGCCTCTTTTAAAGAGCGCTTCTCACGCCCAGCATGTTCTCCTGAATACATTGAAGAATTCCTGCGAGGCATCACCTTAACCATCAACTTAGAAGAAGGCGATCCCTTGAGCCGCGCTGAGATTTCCCAAGCTGAAATCTGTGCTGTCACCTGCCACTTGCCCATTGGAAAATCGGCCGGATGGGACGAGCTGCCCTGCGAACTGATCCGCGGATTTGAAGACTTCTTCGCGCCGGCGCTTCAACAGATCTTCGAGGCTTCCCAGATTTCGGGGCTCTGCCTTCATCCACGCGGCGCAGCGAGATATGTCTCATTCCCAAACCGCACGGCGGCCCAGGTATCAGCGGACTTCGACCTATAACTCTTCCTCCAACAGACTACAGAGTACTCAGCGGCATTCTACACGGGAGATTGCGACGTCACCTTCGCGACATAGTTCCGGAATGCCATAGCTACGCCATTCCGGGAAGAACACCATCCTGGAACATGGCTAGCGTCTCTGACGCGGTCGCCACAGCCCACAAAATAATGAACCACTTGGGGTCGTTTCTACTGACCTAGAGTCTGCGTTTGACACTCTGGACCGCGGCTTCATGATATCCCTCCTGATCTCAATCGGTGTTCCGCCGGTCTTCGTAGCGTGTGTCCAGCTGCTCTATGCCGGGGCACAAGCGGCCGTGCGGAACGACGGAGCTGTACGTACTCCGTTGTTCTCCCTGCTCAACGGGGTGAAGCAGGGCTACGCGTCCAGCAGCGCTGCTCTCTTTTTGATCTGCATGGGGCCTCTTCTTCTTCACTTAGAGCAGTTACTCGGGCGAGGAAACGTTCTGGCATACGCCGACGATATAATTATGCTTATCCGCGAGGATGAGCAGTTGGAGATAATTAAGAAGATCTTCGATGACTTAAGGCGTGCGTCAGGAATAAGAGTCAACTTCGGAAAATGTCAGGGTCTCTGGTGCGGTGGGTGGAAAAACCGTACCTACTCTCCATTGGGAATTTCCTGAAGCACAGAAAAAATCAGCATTTTGGGCACCATCGCCACCCCGGGACATGGAACATCGGTACAAGATCAACACATTAGTAAACTACTGGAAGGATCCATCGCTAGATAGTCCCCCTTTGTCCGTAGTCTCTCTCTTGTGAGGCGGGCGAGAGCGGCCAATAGTCTGGTGCTCTCATAAATCTTCTACCATCTTCAGGCCTACCTGCCCAGTGAGACCTTCATTTCAAGACTGCAGGCAAGACTGGCACGGTTTGTTTGGGGTCTTGACCGCACTGCGTGGCTTCCCGGCAACGTTCTGGCACGTCCTGTGTCCGTCGGTGGCGTGGAGTTATTGGACATCAGCACCCAACTCCAGCTCGCCTGCTTCAAGGGGGTTCAGGCTGCACGAAGAGCTGGAGGTAAGAACGCCTACTCATGGCTGACGGACTCTGGAACCTGGATGGCCCCCTTGTCTTCGAGTTCCTGGGTGCTGTCTCGTCGTCGTCGGCTGCTGGAACTCTGAGAACAGGCCTCCTCCATCCTGGGCATGAACCACCGGGTGGTGCCCACTCCCAGCCTACTGAACCTGCCCCTCGTCGGCGCCTGCAGGTTCCTGGTGACTTCATCGCTCTGAGCTCCCTCAAGGTGGGTCGGAGTGCGAGTCCGAGACATGGCGGACCTTGATCCACCGCTCAATACCAGGACGACAAGGAGTGTCCACGAGGACGCAGCTACCCTTGGATCATTCTGCCAGCGGCTGCTGAACGAGAATGCTAGGAGCGATTACCAGGAGAGATCGTTGGAAGAATCCGTGGTGCTGCGCGGGACAGCTACTCCGTTCCTGTGCATATGCACACGCACGGCGCGACGCATGCTGGAGCATCCCCACCTGGCCGCCGTTCCCACCTCACAGTATCTCCGACGTTTGGCGCCTGTGGTCGACGTGCCCTCCTCCGGTGAGCCCTTCACATCTCTCCGTCGCTGCTCCTTCGGGGACCATGTGGCGGACATCGCAATGCGACTGGCCCTACACGCCCTGCCCCATCCGGAGCACCTGGCGTCGAGTCAGCCTGTCTGCATCGCCTGCGGCTCCATCGACCTTTCGCTGGCCCACCGCTACTGGTCCTGCAGCACCGTTCACCCTGTCATCCGAGAGGTGTTCTCCATCATCGACCGGCCGTCGGACCTGCAGTCCTGGATCTTTCCAGTTGGTCTCGAGGACCACGCCATCATCATCTCCTCAGCGGCGAAGTACGCGATCCACGAATTCTTCGTAGATCGCGAAATGCGTGGTGTCGCTGGAGACCCATTGGCGATTCTCCACAAAACTCTGCAGCGCTGGCAGAGGCGCCATATTTATTGTACATAGTGTTTATAATCCATATTATCTTTTTTTTTTTAAATAGTGCAGACTGTGCACTTTGCATCTATTGACAAGATGTCGATAAATTTATTTTAATTGTCAATTGTCTATATACAATCTTGAATTGCTAATGTCATTTCTGTTTTATTGAAGTTACCTTGCTTCTTTAAATAGCCTGTATAGGCTATTATACATTAAATGATATACAAAAGACCATTATGAAGAGGATGGCGGAGGAAGTATGGAGAAACCATGTGGCCCACCCTTAGTAGAGGAAGGAATAGAAGGAGGAGGAGTCCATTAAAGAAATTTCTAATGACAATCGGTATAGAAATATGGACTCACGTGATGTTGTTAGTGATCCAACGGAACATGACTCGGACTTTCTGAAGGTCCGTCTTGGCCCGGGAGCAGAGGTAGAGAGTCAGGTTCCTGACGGAAGACAGGACCTTGCTGGGGACCTAAACATCATGGTCAACTCACATGGAAAATTCACATTTTGCATTCAAGCATTTTGTATTCCATTTAGAGAGTTGGGCAATTTCATTTGAATTCACACTATAGTAGGGTTATGTATCGATTTATATTCTGAAGAGCAGTCCGAAAATCACAAATAAGTGAATGTATATGTGTCATATTTTAAATGCCTCACATTGTAACACGAAGAACATGATGTAACTTCAAAATGGTGTCAAATAATGAACTCGGTAGAGGGAAGTGAACCCGTGGATATCTCTCTTACCATCCATGCAATTAAAGGGTGATATAACCATATTGACCGTTGTCAGTCCTTGATTGGACTATTCTATAAAGAATTAATAATTTGCTAAGTAATACATTTTATTACATCACACTAGATCCTTTTTAAAAATCTAATTCAACTATAAATCAGAAGTAAAAATAACTTTAAAATCAATAAAATATGGGACGAATTATTCTCTCTACAAAAATATAGAGAATTCGATCCTCCCTAAATCAGAATATTCAGCAAAATGAAATATTGAAAGTAAACACATATTTATATTTGAAGGTTGCCATAATACCATTTATATAATATATATTTGATATAAAACACTTTTTATTTTATTGAAACCTTTTTAAAACCAAATAAAAGTGGTATTTATGCTCAACTTAACGATGTGTGGGGAAATGTAATTTTGATTGCGAGGATTTGGAAAAATATGATAATCAAATTACGTTTTCTGATTCAAATCAAAAATAATTTTAACGCTAATTTTCTTTCTAAAATTTAATAAAATGATGCCTTCAGAGCTAAGTTTCTTGTATAACTTTTTATTTTTTCAATCTTCTTTTTTGGGCTCTCATCAGTTCTTCGACGGGAGTATCATATTAACTAAACTAAACTCCGAAATGAAGGCTACATAATTATGCAAATGCTCATTATTATTCACATATTTTTAAAACTATTCCAATGATATTAAGATAAATATAATATTTAAAATATTTTTAGACATCTCTCTCCTTTATCTTGCATTGAATAAGAATTGAAAAAGAAGGAGCGTATGGCTCATCAGTGATGAACCCTCCCAGCGGTTTTGCTATTTTGATCTCCAGACTGCTTCACAATTGTATTGAATTGAACTTCTTATAATATGCATTTGCTCTCTCTCTCTCTCTCTATTGAGTACAGTAAATTGGTGTTTTAAACGAACTATATTGAAATATGCTTCTAGGACTGTAGAAATGTATATCTATATGAAAGATATAATAGTTCGAGCAATGCTTTTCCACAAAATCACAAATAAGCCTATTAGGAAACTTTTAAAACATAATTATTAATATAGCGCCTCATATATATATATATATATGTAGTATATTTTTGAGTGAGTCAGCTCACAGCCTTCTGATATTTTTTGTAATCCCATCCCTATATAAAATATGTATCAACCTTGTAAGATGGATATCAAATAAAGCAAAGAGGGAGGTAGACCCGGTGGCCGGCCAAGGTCAGACAATTGCAACCAAAACCAATCTATCGAAACCAAAACCTAAGATGAAAGGCTAGACACCGAGGCGCGCCGTTGCGCCTGAGCAAACAAACAGCTTGACCAGCAGCCAATGAGATTCAAGGCCAGGTAGGCGGCTGAGAGTTGCTATATATAGGGGTCGTTGGAAAGTTTCGTCAGTCAGATAGTTGGAGAGTTAGATAGTTAGTTTGATAGACAGAGAGTTCAGTAGCTGTTTTCAGAGCGACCCCGTTACAGTCGGTCGGATCCCTCACCGCGATGTAGGGCATCCGTGGCGTCCGGGTCCGCTGTCTTCGTCCGTGGTCTACCTTCCTCTTGGAATTACCATCTAGACCTGCCTCTGTCTCCTTGTTGTCCCAGTGTGGAAATCCCATCACGCACCCACTACCACGACTGCACCCAGCACATTCCACATCGGGTTTACTACATATATATATATATATATATATATATCGCTGGAAATTATAAACATATTTTGTACGCAACTTTTCTTGCTCGTGGAATTATCTATTTAATATTGATATAAATTCGTACAGTCCTAGAAGCATATGCCCATATGTTCTTTCAAAACACCAATTTATTTTATTCAATAGCAAGTGCAAGGTGTATAAGAAATTCAGTTCAATGCAGTCTGTAGATTAAAAAAGCGAAACCGCTGGGATGGTTAATAACTGATGATCCATACCTTCTCTTCTTTCAATTTTTACTCATTGCAAGATAACTACTTAATATGCCAATAATAATCAGCACAATAAAATTAATGCCAATATGCAGAAATCTGGCCAAAACATATGCATTTTTTTTAAAATAGAGCAATCCATAAATAAATCTTTAATTATAAAAGCATATATTGGATCAAAATATCATTTATTTTACCAATGTTTCAGTTAGCTGAACGCCAACCTTTATCAAGGTATTGAAACATATTAATGTGTGTCAACAACAAACAACAAGACAAAGATAGTATAAATAGAAAAATTGAACTACCAGAGATTTATTCGCAATTTAGAATGACATAAAAATATTTACAGTTTAATTTTTCATGTTAATACTTCGAATATTTGATATTTTGGGTTTATATTTTAATTAATTTTATAGAGAGAGCTAAAAATTTAGAAGCACGTAAAATGTTTTAATGCTTAAAACGTATTTTTCATTTATCATTTTTAAAAATATATTTTTTCATTTTCATTTATATTTTATTTCAAATTTCACAATTTTACATTTAAATTTATTATTAATGTTTTAATTTAACCAACTTTTCAAACATTTTTGGCACTTTGTGTTTTCGATAAAAAAAATATATATATTTTTAGTTCAGTATTTCTTTTAAATAAAATTGCTATTTTTATTTTTTTATAAAAAAAAATAATTTTACAAATAGTACAAATAATTGTAGATATAATTTTCCAAATATTAACACCCTTATTCTACAAAATAAATTTTGTCCATAATATTCAATATACAGTTACGAGCGTCATGCGTTCTTCATCTCTTAATTCTTCAGTTTTCATCCATGTCATCGTTTGCTTTTTTTTTTTGGAATGGCGCTCTCCTATTGGTTGGCTACGATCACGCCACCTTTGCCCCCCCCCCCCCCCACTCGCTTTTTCGTTTTTGTAACTATTGTGTTGGAGCGGGTCGCTCCTTAAATAAATGCATATATTAGTTAATAACTAAATGGAATCCTTTCTTTCTTTTTCCCAATAAGAGAGGCCTACGGAAGTCAACAGTACATAGACAGATGAAGCACATAGGCTATAGTTATTAACTAATATATGCATTTATTTAAGGCGCCAATTTATAATTGTAACAAATAGTATTTGAATAAAAAAATTCATTCGGGTAAAACACGGGCGTTGCCCGGGTCATTCGGTTAGTTCTATATACAGTTACGAGCGTCATGCATTCTTAATTCTTCAGTTTTCATCTCTGTCACCGTTTGCTTTTTATTTGGAATGGCGCTCTCCTATTGGTTGGCTACGATCACGCCACCTTTGCCCCCCCCCCCCCCCCCCATCATGCCCCACCCCCCACTCGCTTTTTGGTTTTTGTAACTATTGTGTTGGAGCGGGTCGCACCTTAAATAAATGCATATATTAGTTAATAACTAAATGGAATCCTCTCTTTCTTTTTCCCAGTAAGAGACGCCTACGGAAGCCAACAGTACATAGATAGATAAAGCACATAGGCTATAGTTATTAACTAATATATGCATTTATATAAGGCGCCAATTTATAATTGTAACAAATAGTATTTGAATAAAAACATTCAATCGGGTAAAACACGGGCGTTGCCCGGGTCATTCGGCTAATAAATATATATTTATCAAAATTTTCTTCCCATTGAATATAAGCAAAAATATTTTTAAAACTTAATTCGGTTGACATTATGTGGCGCTGAGTTTGTTGTTGACACACATTAATATGTTTTAATACCTTGATAAAGGTTGGCGTTCAGTCAACTGAAATATTGGTAAAATAAATTATATTTTGATCTACTATATGCCTTTTCAATTAAACATATATATACAAGTATAATAGTTAACTAACGGTGTGATAATTTTGTATATTTGTACTCCTGTGAAAGGAATACGATGCCCGAAAGCTAGAGTTGGCAAAAATAAATAAGAAACTCATCTCCGGAGACTTATTGATTTGATCAATTAAAAGATAACCACTGTAGGAATGAGTTTTAATTATATGTATTTCGGAAGAAAGAGGTAGTGTTGGAAATATGTCTTTAATTTTCACCGGTAGATGGCGCTAAGTTATTGATGATATTTCAAATAAAGATCTGTCAAATATTTTTTCGGAATAAAGCTGAAGATTTATATTGAAAGGAATTATATTTAATATTTACCTAAACGGTGTTTTAGACGTAGTGGTATAGACCGTCGATTTCTGATAGCCACGACCCAGGATCCTATTCCGAAATGTAAACATTTTATTCTTTAAAAATATTGTTTCAATGGCCTGATTATATTTGAGAATCCCAACCCCAACAGTTAATTGAAGTAAAAGTAGGGCTCTGGCACATTTATAAGTGTAAAAGTGAATCTGATATTACATGTGTAGACATGTAGTTCACTTAGAGTAAAATTAGTCGCTAACTACTACCCACCTTTATAGAATGTACCACATGAATTAGGAGTAATAAAATAATATCTACCTAAAGTGAAGATTTAAAGCCCCCAAGTACATCAAAAACAAACCTTTTAAGCCATCTAGCTAATCTGTCAAACCACACATTTCGTATTGTTCATTTTGGTCTTTTCCTATGCATTTGAATGTTTATGCTTGGTGATTGTATATATTTTGAACAAATTGTTGTGTTGTTGTTGTTGCTTATTACTCTCTCTCTCTCTCAAGTCGTTCTAACGGTTCCATTGTCTCAATTTTTTATTATAGTCCTGGGGTTTTCCCAGATGTCTTTTTTGAAAGATTTGATACAATTCAATAGATATTCAGATCAAATATATTTGGAATATATTGTACAAGTTTTATTGAATTATATTATATGAGATATTATATATGGTAATTTAAACCAACAACCTCATATTGTATATAATATAACAAGATTTTCATGTTGTATAATAGAAACACATCTATAAATAATTATACGCATGATTGACATGTGTCATTACATCACCATATGTAATGTACTTTGTACCAACTGAGGATGAATAAATAAAACTCTGTAATATATTAAGAGTTGAGCTGAAGCAGAAGATTGGGATAGAAGTCCAAAAACGTCTAAAATCGAGATGTAGAAGTCCAACAACCTTGAAGCTAGGAATGTCAGATCATTGACAAAGTGTACAGTATCGCTTCCGCACCACGCTCTTGTTGCATCCCTTGAAAGTCAATACATCCGCATTCCCCTCTCGGCAAAGATATATAAGACCTCCGCCCTAGTCGAAAATATAGTCACTTCACCATCAGTGTGAGCTCTCGTCGGTTGTTTCCAAGGTCCACCTCATCGACCATGTAGACCAGTAAGAACTCTTCTATCTCCATCTTTCGCTCCTAGCTCGACCTTAATCTGTTCACGGAACTTTCCTATTACAACTGTGTCTTCGATTTTTGTGTGGACATTCCCAGGCTCTCCACTCTGCCTCGACCACGACTGACTGTACTCTGTGAGAACTGTTAAAGGTCTTCCAAGGTGCAAAGAGGTACTGGAAAACTCTCCACGCCCTGACTGTCCCTCTCGGTTACTACAGGTTTGCCCCTCTCGGTTACCGCACCACAGCGAGAGCCCCTCGGTTATCACATATATTATATATAAAAAAGAAATTATGACGATAATTTGAATTAATTTAAAAAGATATATAAAATCAAACTCTTACACCTCCATATTTCGCATGAGGGGGTTAATAAACTATCCAATCAGTAATGGCGTGGGGTGGCGCATGGAGACACGAAATATTGGCTTGGAGACCAATAAACAAAATCGATTTTTTTTTCTAAAACAAAACTTTATTTAGAAAAAAAATAAATAATGGCATATTTTTTAGGAATACCAAGTGGGAACCTTTTGTAAAATATTCTTCATCTCCATTTAAAATATATATATATTTATTAAGTAATATACGTATTAGTTCATGAAAATTAAATTATTCTTTTTATATATTTTGAATCAAACGAAATATGTTTGTATTGTATCTTTTGGTTAGAATTTTTGTATTGATCAGGTTAAAAACTTATTAAAAATATATGCTCTATATTACCATTCACAGGAAACTATCGCATTTATAGCCTTTTTTTTTAATTATCTCACAATGAGTCTCCTTTTTTTTTTAAAAGAGTCACAAAATAACATGAAAATTCACCTAAAAATGATATTTCTCTTACGAAATAGATATAAAAATATTTGAAATATCATATTAAACATTTAATAACGAAATCTGCCCTCTTTGTAAATCTTTCTTTATCTATATAAATTTCTTTACAGTTGCATTGTAGTTCTGTACAAAAGCAAACACTTTTTTTTCTAGTGTTTGTTTCTAAATTAAATTCTTATATATATTTTTTAAAGTATCCCTAGTACACGTGGTACAGACCATTATAATTATGGTGGGTAGAAGTAGGCGACTGCTTTTACAGTAAGTGCACCACATATCTACACATGTGAAAATCAGTTCAACTTTACACTTACAAATGTGCCCGAGCCCCCGTTTGGTTACTTGCACTCGCTGGTGGGATTGGACCTATGCAAGAATCGGTGGCCATTGGATTTTTTTTTTTTCGAATTAGAAAAAAAATTTCAATGCGGGATTCGATCCCGAGTCGTAGCGGTCGAAACCCAACGGTTTAGACCATCCTTCCACTGACTCCTAATTGAAGTATAAATTATAACAATTGAGAATAAATTCTGTCGGAATACTCTAAGAACAATTATTTAAACAAGAAAACAAGAATAAAATATGAACTACAGCAAATTTTAACTTTTCCCGGCATATTTAATATATTTTACGATCAAAATTAATAAGTTAAATACAACACATATAGAGAAGATGACTCCATCGCCAAATATTCTTGAAAAATTCTATATACAGTTACGAGCGTCATTCGACATCAGTCATCTCTGTCACCGTTTGCTTTTTGTTTGGAATGGCGCCCTCCTATTGGTCGGCTACGATCACGCCACCTTTCCCCCCCCACTCGCTTTTTCGTTTTTGTAACCATTGTGTTGGAGCGGGTCGCTCCTTAAATAAATACATATATTAGTTAATAACCAAATGGAATCCTCTCTTTCTTTTTCCCAGTAAGAGACGCCTACGGAAGCCAACAGTACATAGACAGATAAAGCACATAGGCTATAGTTATTAACTAACATATGCATTTATATAAGGCGCCAATTTATAATTGTAAAAAATAGTATTTGAATCAAAACATTCAATCGGGTAAAACACGGGCGTTGCCCGGGTCATTCGGCTAGTAAAAGTATAAATTCCACATTGATATCATCACAAAATAACAATTATTGAACATTTTTAAAATTTACGGAGCAGATTTCAAATATTTCTTCACTGTAATTTTGAAATCTGATACATTTTAATTCAACAACGCATGTGAATATATCCCATGAAAAGTTATAATTTTAATTACTTTAAAACCAACGCATGTAAATAATACATATTTATCCCTGACTTTACAATTTAACAAATTCAACAAGCAATCCAGGGCCAAGCTTCTTTATTTTTTATTTCTCTAACTTTCGGGCCAACATGCCCTTCAACAGGAAATCTTGTTGAAGATTGGCCCGAAAGTTGGAGAAATAAAAATTAAAGAAACCTGGCCTTGGATTGCATATTTAAATATAATTTCTAACATAACATCAACATAATTTATATGTCAAATTTAACATAGGTGAGGGCATTATATGAAAAAGTCCCACACAAAAATAATCAATTTTTAGATGATAAAAGGAATACATTTATTTGCATAAATATATTTATTTGTCAATATTTGGGTGGCTTTGCGCAAACCTTTGTCAGTGCATTATATTGATGCAATGTAATGACTTGACAAGGGTTGTTGTTCAGCCAACCGAAATATTGACAAATAAATATTTTTAATAAATCCATTATATGCCTTTTTTATAAAATAATAATATTTGAAAGTAAAAAAATAGATTTCGGGTAAAAGTTTATTTTATTTTAGATTTTTGCAAGCTAAGAGACAATTTCTGCTCTTCAACGAACAATTACTTTTTGTACAAAATCAAAATGATATTTCTACATATATATTTGAAAAAAAAAATGTTATTGACATGTGCGCTTTGGGGAGTGCATCAGACTGTTTACAGCTAAAAAAAAATAGATATTTTAATATGGTGAAATATATATATACACAAACAATTATATAGATAATTTGTCAGGGATTTATTTCGAAATTTTTGAAGGAAGATCATTCTGATATTGTATAAAAATAGCAATAGCCCGTTGAAGAGCAGAAATTTGCTCGAAAATTTGTACAAATCTAAAAGAAAAGAAACTTTTTACCTGAATTCTGTGTTCCCTTTCACATAATTCCTGGGTAATTTATTGCTCACCTAAAAATTCAAATATAGAAGTTCGGTGGAAGGGTGGTCTAAACCGTTGGTTTTCGACCGCTAAGACCCGAGTTCGATTCCCGCAGTGGGTACTTTTTTCTGATATAAATAAAATGCTCCAATGACCCCCGAATCTTGCAAAAGTCCAACCCCACCAGTTAGTGCAAGTAACCAAACGCGACTCTGGCCCATTTGTAAGTGCAAAGTCGAACTGCTTTCCACATGTGTAGACATGTGGTGCACTTAGAGTAAAAAGCAGTCGCCTACTTCTATCCACCGTGAATATCAAGGCCTGTAACATGTGTACTAGGGATAAGAAAAAAAAATGGATTTCTCTGTTAACAAAATAATCAATTTTATACAAGAAGCTAAAAATACGAAGATTAGAGAGAATGTGGACTTCTGGCATCAGATTCCAGGTCCCACACGAGTCCGACCTGGCGACCCAGATTGGAACTCTGCCAGGAAACGCTAGAATAATTCAACGGATCCGTTAGGTAGTGTCAATAATTGATGAGCTAGCCATCGATCAGAATTCCGCAGACGAACATCCTTGATGTCATTCTTTCTTTCAATTAGCTTCTTGCACGAGATGGCTGTTATTGCATAATGAAATACTATCCACGTAACTATCCCGGTCTTTATCTTTATTTCACATCCTCTTAAATTGAAATTTATCCTTTTGTCTTCTCTCTGAAGGATACTCTTAACATTTTAATGAGGAAAGGAGAGATTTTAGATATCCAATTTAAAATATGTCAAAAGAATATTCCATGTAGATAATACACTAACAGTTTTTAGTTGTAATATTTTAAGAAAACTCTTCCAAAGATACTGAGCTATAAAAAACTTTCTATACACCAATATTTTTTTGCTATTATTTTTACTTCATGGGTCACATTTGTTCTCAAAATATTAGCAGTTTTATTTTTATTATTTATTCAATTTTCAAATCGTATATTTATTTATCACCAAAATCCTGTTTTTAAAATAAGTGCATTTGTTTTATTGAATTTTATTAATTTATAATGATAGATATTTCGTGTTTCTTATTCCAATTTTAATTATTTTTCTGCTTATATTCAAAATTACTTTTCTATAAAAATTTTCCTCTTAGGGATCTACTCCGGATGTCTAGGATTTATCCAAACGCGTATCTCTGCCCGAATGCATATACTTTGCTTAGAAAGTATTTTTATTTAATCTTACTTGAAATGCTGCTTCTAAGAAATCAGAATATACCCATTGCTATTTTTAAGCTATCATCTATACTCTTAATGTGTCTTCACAGACCCTTCGGGACGTTGCCCGGGTCACTTGGCTAGTATACCAATATAATTCTGAAGAATAAATTTAAACGAATCTTTCAAAAAGGTAAAAATTGTAATTCTGTGAACGATATTTATTGTATAAAAGAAATATCTCCCCTTTAAAATGTATAAAACCATTATATATATATTTTTTCGTGTTTTCAAATATTGTATGTTTGAACATCTATTTATATCAGCGAAAAATGCTTCGCATACCTTGGACAGCGCGTAGTACGAATACGTCGATACTATCACAACTATCGATTTCGGAAGATGACTGACTTCTGCGGCGTGTACAACGGATTTGTTGAGATTCTTCGGTCACATCGCGCGACGCAGGAGGATGGATTACACCATACTGACCGGAAAGACGTCTGGGCGACGCATACCTGGACACCTGCCGACACGCTTCGTGGACCAATTAAAGGAAATCACTGGTTTGACGGTCGCCGAGATGGTACATCGAGCTCAAGATTGAGATGGCTGGCGTCGCATCGTGTTTGGGATGTATTGAGTACAGTGAGCCACTACGTTCGATCAAGAATAAAATGATTGTGATGATTTATATCAGCAAGTAAGCAGGAGCAATAATTTTAAACAATTTTCTAAAAGCTTAATTAATACAGCGTGATTGGGGGGTGAGATTGAGATTTTGTAAGATTCCACTAAATAAAACTCTATGTTTATTATTTATTTTATTTCAATTTAAAGCGCTCCTAGGGACACTTGCGCTGTCATACATGTATGCCTTTACATTTGTCTATACATATAATATAAAAAAAAATGCTTGTCGACTTCACTGTGATAAAGTGCTTTGTCCTGAGAATCCTCGGGAGTGGATGGGGTTTTGTATGTTTTGGGCAGTCGTTATCGATGGCGGTGGATGAAAAATCGGCACACTATATCGATTAATGAATCACAAAACACCTCGGAATATTAAGCATTGGCGGCTCGGGAGAGGAGATGGAAGGATTTTCGCGATTGAATTGGATTGAGATGACTCACATCTTGGACCTCGAGGCACTACTTTTAGAAGATGCACACACACGTCTTGACACACACGTTACACCGACCGAACTGCGGTTGCCCCACCCCCCGGCTTGGGTCATGTGGGACCCTGCTTGACCTTTGATTGGTCCCTGTCTCTGTCGGCCATGATGGTTGGTCGGGAAGGAGCTTTGCCTAACATCCCAATCTCTCAGGACATTCAACTCTGGAATATGAGGGCCTCTTTGTTCTAAGTGACCTAGATACACGACTTGGATCTGTCGTTCTTTTCTCTTCTACTTCTTCCATCTCCACGTCCTTTGACTGCCATCTTTATTTGAATCCATACAGAATACATTATATCCAACATGGTACATAATTATTTATTAGACAATATTCTTTATAATATTACATACATTACTTTCAGGCCGTTTATAGGATAATCATATGATTTTAACAATAAGAAAGAGAGAGAAAAAAAAACAAGAAATACAATTTTTTAAGCCGTTAATAAGATAGTCATATGATGTTAACAATGAGAAAGAGAGAAAAAAAAAGATAAAAAAGAACTGTGTACAAAAGAAAGAAGTATCTGGCAATATTTACAATAAGCAATATATAAAATATCAGTTTTTAAGAGATATTTGTTGCTATATAATTTAAAATATATCTACAAAAGGTATTGAATCAGTATATATTGAATCAGTATATGTTTCTTAACTGGAAATAAAAATACTTGGATCTGTTACTATTAAATTATTTTCGATTCTGTAGTCTATGTAATATTTTTATTATATGCACACATTCAATATATATCAAATTTATTATGAATATTTATATTAAAATTTTAATTTTTATATTGATAGCTATATACATATACCTCAACCCATACTTTGCGCATATTTTACACATTTGGTTTTATCTTTGACGCTCATCTAAAACCTCTGACTATATAGACAATTCGAATCATTCCGCTTACATATGAACGTTGGGTTCATATTCAGCATACATACTATAAATACTATGATGTTAAACATTCAAGAAAATAAACTAGATTAACCTTTGTATAATTTTTATTCAACTTTTCTCTTCAAATCCCGCTCATTTTCTTATCACCTTAAATTTCACTACCTAACCTTAAAATTCCCGTTGATAATAAGTCTAATTATTTACATTGATATCTACCATTACTCCTTCAAAACCTTCAATATCTATATGGTAAAACGTTTATAAAAGGTTCAACACATTCAACATTTTTATTGTAAAACCTTCAAAACAAAACATATATGATAAAATTTTCAAAACACACTCTTATATTGTAGAATCCTCAAGAAGTCAACATCCCATCATTGGAATCTGGACTAAAAGCCTGAAGCTATTCTAGAATGTGGGATGAACCAATAAGCAGCAATCTATATTTCTTGGCTCGAAACTGGCCATAGAAGACCGCTCCTCTTCCAGGATGGTGTAAACACCGTATCACAATGCACCATTTGCAGAACCAAAGAGGCCTGCCTACCAGACCACCTCTTGGAATGTATGGGAGCCTCAAGACAGGACCTATATTCCAACCCTACCAAGATTGTGAAATTGATCAATGAATATATTCTCCATGACTTTGAATAATTATACAATGGGATAATAAAAAAATAATCATCAATGTTTGAATTCGCACAATTCTGTATCAACTTTTTTATAAAATAATAGTTCATATGATACAATTCTAACTTTCAACGGTGCTAGATACCCACAAGATACTTCACTAATGTTCGAAACATTCAACATTTACAACAACCTTGAAAAACATTTGAAATATTCTATATTTATATAATAAAACTCTAAATATTTAAAATTTCTATTTTAAAATGTTCAAAATATTCAAAATATATATTATGAAACGTTAAAATAACTCAAACTCTATATTTCCAGGCGTTTAAAACATTAGAAAATTATTTTATAAAACGTGCAAAACATTCCAAATCTATATTCTAACAGGTTCGAAACAATCGTCGTTTATAATCTTAAGCCTAGGAAACCTGGAGAAACGTTCAAGACATTCAAAATCTATATAAACGCTCAAAACATTCAGAATCTATATTGTAAAATTTTCAAATATTCAAAATTCATATGTTAAAACGTTCAAATGATTCAACATCTATTTTCTAAAACGTTCAAATTATTCAAATTCTATCTTTTAAAACATTCAAAAATCTTTGTTATAAAATGTTTGATAAAACATTCCAAAACTATATTGTCAGACGTTCATAATATATTCTATTAAACGTTCAAAACATTCGAAATATCTATATGGTAAAAGGTTCAAACATTCAACATCTTTATTCTAAAACCTTCAAATTAAAACCTATATGTTAATAGATTTAATAAGTTCAAAACTCTCTCTCTACCACATTACAGAATCCTCAATGTAAAATGACGCAATTTCCAGCACATTTAGTGAAAAAAAAAAGTTCAGATGATTCAATTCCAAGTTTCAACAGGACTAGCTAGCCACTAGAGACTTCACTAGTCCACTTACTTACAATCTAATGCTAGTGAAGGAAAACATAGAAGAAAAGAAACAAAACAACAAAAACTCAATTTAGTTAACTCTCTTTAAAAATTGCTCTAATGGAATTTTCCTTAGGCACAATTAAAATGTCTTTTTTTTTCAAAGAGAACTAAATTAATTAGTCGAGATATTCCCACAGATAATTATATTTGTTTAAATTCCTTTTTTTCTACACGAGACTTAATGAAATTACAAAAATAAAAGAGCCATTAAGGACTTTCTTCCTACAGACACTAAAAAAGAGTGTTCTTTAAGAGAGGGGAAATAAAATGTAATTACGCGAGATTCATTACATTTCTTGTTGCATCCTTTTGTGCAAGCGCTGATGACATTAGTAGATAGCCCACTGACATCACATAGAGCTTTGCTTTAAATCTTAAATATCCTAATAATTGAAAGTGTGAATGGCATTGATATGAAAGATATTCATTTTTCCAGGATTGAGAATATCTACAAATTACAAATATATATAATTGAGTTAAATAAATTTAAAATATTTGCAGTTTCTTTATTAAAGTATCGGGAGGCAAGCTTTCACGCGGTCGCGCTTCATCAGACCACTGGCTCCGCAAAGGCGTGCAACAGATACAATAGAGATTCAGAGAAATACATTTGAAAATCAAAATTAAAAATAGTTTCCAGTTGTAGAGGGTACAGTTTGAATGGATGTTGGCATCATATGCGTTGAATATGCTGGAACTGTTGGGGTAGATCAATTCTTCTGTTTATGCTATTATTGTCTTTGGAGATTAAAGATTCTAAAATGAGTCTATTGTATTTGGAGAATATGCTATGGAAGTGACATGTGACATCTTGTAGGTTGAATTGATGACCTGTAGCACGAAAATTCTACAGGTCATCAATTCAACCTACAAGATGTCACATGTCACTTCCATAGCATATTCTCCAAATACAATAGACTCATTCTAGAATCTTTAATCTCCAAAGACAATAATAGCATAAACAGAAGAATTGATCTACCCCAACAGTTCCAGCATATTCAACGCATATGATGCCAACCTCCATTGAAACTGTACCCTCTACAACTGGAAACTATTTTTATTTTTGATTTTTAAATGTATTTCTCTGAATCTCTATTGTATCTGTTGCACGCCTTTGCGGAGCCAGTGGTCTGATGAAGCGCGACCGCGCGAAAGCTTGCCTCCCGATACCTTAATAAAGAAACTGCAAATATTTTAAATTTATTCCACTCAATTATAATATTATTTGCATCAATATTTCAGCAATCCTTTTTATTCATTTGTATGAAGGATATTAATTCTAAACCTTTACTGGAATCTATTGCTGCCTTTCGAGGTCTATCGAAATGCATACAATTTTAGCGTTAAATAAATATTGCCACGTGGAAAATTAGGGAAGACAAAAACTTCAGGAGGAAACAAAATTTATTTCAGGCAAGGACAAACTATCAAAGGTAAACAAAAGATAAGCCACGAGGGAAATTAACAGAGTCGCAAGATATAAAACATAAAAATGACCACTCTGTTAAATAAAAAATAATAAAATTAAGAAATACTATGTTACATAAATAAAATTAATAAATACTATGTTACAATATTGTAACATCTGACTCTCCTCTTCGCAAGAGCCAAGACAACGTGAGTGGTAGTCAAGGAAGTACTACTGGCACAGTGGTGACCGTTGAAATTGAGGATGGGGTCAGCTAACGAAGAGTCGGGGCGAACGGACAGTTTGGTGACATAGACGATACGAGAGAAAGAGCTAAGTTTTTTTCAGGAGTGTGGCCGTGTGGATGATCCTGGAAGAGGGTGTCAGAGAAGCTTGCCCGACCTGGACGGGAGCCGGCTGTTGGCGAGGAAGATCCTTCTGGTCGCAGAGATTGGAGACAAGTGTATCTAATCCTTAATTCTACTAGCAGCTACTGGTAATAAAGAGCGTCGCGCAAAGCTCTATCTACATAGAACTCTCCCTGTTATTTAGAAGCCTTGTACGCACACAATGAGAGCTGATAAATTTATACCAGTATAATAATACCAGACATCGTGCCTGACGCTAGTTGAAACTACTGTGGACGCACAGGTTAGGATCAAAATATCATTTATTTTACCAATATTTCAGTTGGCTGAACGCCAACCTTTATCAAGGTATTATAACTTATTTAATGTGTGTCAAAAACAAACTCAGTCATTATATTGACATTATATTGACACATAATAAATATGTTATAATACCTTGATAAAGGTTGGCGTTCAGCCAACTGAAATATTGGTAAAATAAATGATATTTTGATCCAATATATGCCTTTTTAATTAAAGATTTATTTGTGGATTGCTCTATTTTCAATATATATATATGAAAAAATAGTACAAATGTGATATTGTACTGGGATAAGGTGCATAAATTAAGAAAAGGCATCTCCTTATCGTGCAACTGAAAGTTGCTGATGGCTTGCGCCATCTATCGGAATAAATATCAACTATTTTCGTTGATTTCTAATTATTCCAGAATTGGCCAAATACTCATTCTTGATTAATCAAGAAAAGCTAACCACGGACGCGTTTCGGGCTGTTAGCCCTCATCAGCGTGGTGCAAGCTGTACCTCAACGACCAAAAATATTGGTCATTCAGGCATCCTGAAAAATCATGAAACGGGTAGAATTGCGTGAGACCGCGACACAATGTGAAAAAATAGTACAAATATATACATATATATATATGTGGTGGCATCAGATTGAGGTATCACACCAGTCTTAAGGAAATAACCAATCAAAACTAAATATATCAGACAATTCAAAAGAGTATTTGGTAGAGCAATAATAAAGTAATGGTAAAACACTATATAATCCCAACAATTGCTGGAATATTATACAGAGTAGCAATGGCTTTAAATGAGCTCGTGTTTGAAAAGGATCTCTTGTATTTATTTTTATTTTTCCATATTAAAATATACAAGTATCAGAGTCATCAACAATCAATCAACAATTCTGACACCGTTTGCTTTTGTGAATGGAATAAATACCCAAATAGAGCCATTTCTTATAAGCATCGGTGGTTCAGTGGTAGAATGCTCGCCTGTCACGCGGGCGGCCTGGGTTCGATTCCCGGCCGATGCATTTTTTTCTTTTTTACAATTTTTAAAACTCATTTAAATTATTATCCCCAATATATATATTAATATAAGTCAGCGTATGTATGTATGTATGTTTGTCAAATATACACGTCCACAAAACGTTACTAATCTGACTGATATTTTAACAGTATATAAAGTAGAATCTGGAAAAACTCTTAGTGAAAATTTCAGGTCTCTATCCTGAATATCCGTCTTGTTATTTACAAATTTAGTCTTTCGCTCGCGCCTCTAGCGGTGAAAATGGGGGGTAATACCAGCTGACCTAATGTAAATGTAAAGTTTGGAGCGGGACGTTTCACAAGAGTGACATCCACGGCTCCAATTTATAATTGTAACGAATATTATTTTAATTAAAACATTTAATCGGGTAAAACCCGGGTCATTCGGCTAGTTAATATATACAGTTATCAGAGTCATGCACAATTCTGTCACATTAAGTCACCCGGGTCATTAGGCTAGTTAATATATACAGTTATCAGAGTCATGCACAATTCCCGGCCGATGCATTTTTTTATTTTTTTACAATTTTTAAAACTCATTTATATTATTATCCCCAATATATATATAAGTCAGCGTATGTATGTATGTATGTATGTTTGTCAACTATACACGTCCACAATACGTTACTAATCTGACTGATATTTTAACAGTATATAAAGTAGAATCTGGAAAAACTCTTAGTGAAAATTTCAGGTCTCTATCCTGAATATCCGTCTGGTTATTTGCAAATTTGCTCTTTCGCTCGCGCCTCTAGCGGTGAAAATGGGGGGTAATACCAGCTGACCTAATGTACATGTAAAGTTTGGAGCGGGACGTTTCACAAGAGTGACATCCACGGCTCCAATTTATAATTGTAACGAATATTATTTTAATAAAAACATTTAATCGGGTAAAACCCGGGTCATTCGGCTAGTTAATATATGCACAATTATGTCACGTTAAGTCACGTGTCAAGTTACGGTAAATAATAATTTAAAAATTAAAAAAAGATGCCGAAACCCGGGATCGAACAAGGGACCTTTAGATCTTTAGTCTAACGCTCTCCCAACTGAGCTATTCGGCTTATTTAATTTTTTTCTATAGAAGCTTCTATCTTTATAATTATTTATATTTTCAAAAAGTCAATTCACACCTCTTCGCTGGAGACCATGGGAATACTGACTAATTCACTATGCTATATCTCATATATTATGCAATAACTCATATCATTGCAGTAAGGTCTGTAGAGATAATATTTGATGATATTTAAAAGAAACGCATTGCCAATAAATTTATTTGTGTAAAATTTTAACGATAGATGGCAATAAAATTTAATTTACTAATATATATTGGTTATGAGAACATATTTTGCGGAAGAGCTTTGCTCGATCCAATACCTTGAAATTATATGTATGTACCTCTACAGACCTATAAGCTTATGTCCATAGTTCACTAAACACCCCTAAGCTGCCTTCCATAGAAATTGCAGGGTATATAACAAAACCAGTCCAATACAATAGTAGAGCGGTCTAGAGATTAATTTGGCGAAACCGCTGAGAGGGTTCACTACTGATGAGCCAAGCCCTCTCATTCAATAACTCATATCATTGCAGTAAGGTCTGTAGAGATAATATTTGATGATATTTAAAAGAAACGCATTGCCAGTAAATTTATTTGTGTAAAATATTAACGATAGATGGCAATAAAATTTAATTTACTAATATATATTGGTTATGAGAACATATTTTGCGGAAGAGCTTTGCTCGATCCAATACCTTGAAATTATATGTATGTACCTCTACAGACCTATAAGCTTATGTCCATAGTTCACTAAACACCCCTAAGCTGCCTTCCATAGAAAATGCTGGGTATATAACAAAACCAGTCCAATACAATAGTAGAGCGGTCTAGAGATTAATTTGGCGAAACCGCTGAGAGGGTTCTCTACTGATGAGCCAAGCCCTCTCATTCAATATCTCATATCATTGCAGTAAGGTCTGTAGAGATAATATTTGATGATATTTAAAAGAAACGCATTGCCAGTAAATTTATTTGTGTTAAATTTTGATGTATGTTTGTCAACTATGCACGTCCACAATACATAACTAATCTGACTGAATTTTCAACAGTATAAAGATTAGAATCTGGAAAAACTCTTAGTGAAAATATCAGGTCTCTATCCCGAATATCCGACGTGTTATTTGCAAATTTGCTCTTTCGCTCGCGCCTCTAGCGGTGAAAATGGGGGTAATACCAGCTGATCTCATGTGCATGTAAAGTTTGGACCGGAACGTTTCACAAGAGTGACATCCACGGCTCCAATTTATAATTGTAACGAATAGTATTTGCATAAAAACATTTAATCGGGTAAAACCCGGGCGTTGCCCTGGTCATTCGACTAGTTAAAATATACCAGTATCAGAGTCATCAACAATTCTGTCACCGTTTGCTTTTGGTTCAGTGGTAGAATGCTCGCCTGCCACGCGGGCGCCCCGGGTTCGATTCCCGGCCGATGCATTTTTTATTTTTTATTTATTTTAAAAACTCATTTATATTATTAAAATATATGTGCTTTTCCTGTCTATGTACAGATTTATGGTCTATGTACACAAGTATACAAGTATGTATACAAGTTATTTGCAAATTGCGTTGCAAATTTGCTCTTTCGCTCGCAAGCAGCGCTTCTAGTGGTGAAGATGGAAGGTAATATCAGCTGACCTAATGGACATGTAAAACGTGTTTTAACAGGACATAGAGAAAAATCTGGAAGAGATATTTGTCGCATTTTTAGCCAAGAAAATTTGAAATTGACAGGTTCTGGGCAAAAATAGTTGTTTTTTTTTAGTCAGAAAATGATTATGACAATATTGCTGTATCATATTTGATTATCAGATACAAAATTATATCCGGAAAAATTCCAAAAAGCAGAGACCATGAGTGAATCCAGTTCATATTAAGTATGCAGGAACACAATTCTAACAGAAAAACATTCATTCGAGCAGAAGACACAAAGCTCGCAAGCCGGGTTCGATTCCCGGACGATGCATTTTTTTTTTTTATAATTTTTAAAATCATTTATATTATTACTAGCCGTTTTACCCGATTAAATGTTTTTATTCAAATACTATTCGTTACAATTATAAATTGGCGCCGTGGATGTCACTCTTGTGAAACGTCCCGCTTCAAACTTTGTGTCAGAGAAGCGATATTTTTATAAGGAGATGATCTGGCTTTGTTTCTTCTGCTCGAATAATGTTTTTCTGTTAGAATTTTGTTTTTGCACACTAAAAATGAACTGGCTTCACCCGTGGTCTCAGCTTTTTGGAATTTTTCCCGATATAATTTTGTATCTGATAATTAAACATGATACAGCAATATTGTCATCATCATTTTCTGACTAAAAAAAAAAAAAACAACTATTTTTGCCCAGAACCTGTCAATTTTATTTTTTATTGGTTAAGAATCCGATAAATATATTTTCCAGATTTTTCTCTGAGTCCTGTCAAAACACGTTTTACATGTACATTAGGTCAGCTGATATTACCTCCCATCTTCACCGCTAGAGGCGCTGCTTGCGAGCGAAAAGGCAAATTTGCAACGCAATTTGCAAATAACTCGAAGAATATTGGGGATAGAGACCTGGAATTCTCACTAAATGTTTTTCCAGATTCTACTCTATATACTGTTAAAATTTCAGTCAGATTAGTCACGTATTGTGGACGTGTATAGCCGACATTGATACCCACATACATACATACATACACTGACTTTTATATATATAGGGATTATTAAAATATACAAGTATCAGAGTCATCAATTCTGTCATCGTTTGCTTTTGTGAATGGAATGCTTTTACGTAATATAGGTAAAATACGTAACTAATATGAATGAAATTTTAGCAGTATGTATAGTAGAATCTGGAAAAACGTATATTGAATATTTCAGGTCTCTGTCCCGAATATTCTTCGAGTTATTTGCAAATTTGAGTTGCAAATTTGCTTTTTCGCTCGCAAGCAGCGCCTCTAGCGGTGAAGATGGGAGGTATATCAGCTGACCTAATGTACATGTAAAACGTGTTTTAACAGGACATAGAAAAAAAATATGGAAGAGATATTTGTCGCATTTTTAGCCAAGAAAAATTAAAATTGACAGGTTCTGGGCAAATATAGTTGTTTTTTTTTTTAGTCAGAAAATGATTATGACAATATTGCTGTATCATATTTGATTATCAGATACAAAATTATATCCGGAAAAATTCCAAAAAGCAGATACCATGGGTGAATCCAGTTCATTTTTAGTATGCAGGAACACAATTCTAACAGAAAAACAATAATTCGAGCAGAAGACACAAAGTAAAAATATCGCTTCTCAGACACAAAGTTTGGAGAGGGACGTTTCACAAGAATGACATCCACGGCGCCAATTTATAATTGTAACGAATAGTATTTGTCACGTTAAGTCACCCGGGTCATTCGGCTAGTTAATATATACAGTTATCAGAGTCATGCACAATTCCCGGCCGATGCATTTTTTTATTTTTTTACAATTTTTAAAACTTATTTATATTATTATCCCCAATATATATATAAGTCAGCGTATGTATGTATGTATGTATGTTTGTCAACTATACACGTCCACAATACGTTACTAATCTGACTGATATTTTAACAGTATATAAAGTAGAATCTGGAAAAACTCTTAGTGAAAATTTCAGGTCTCTATCCTGAATATTCGTCGTGTTATTTGCAAATTTGCTCTTTCGCTCGCGCCTCTAGCGGTGAAAATGGGGGGTAATACCAGCTGACCTAATGTATATGTAAAGTTTGGAGCGGGACGTTTCACAAGAGTGACATCCACGGCTCCAATTTATAATTGTAACGAATATTATTTTAATAAAAACATTTAATCGGGTAAAACCCGGGTCATTCGGCTAGTTAATATATGCACAATTCTGTCACGTTAAGTCACGTGTCAAGTTACGGTAAATAATAATTTAAAAATTAAAAAAAGATGCCGAAACTCGGGATCGAACCAGGGACTTTTAGATCTTTAGTCTAACGCTCTCCCAACTGAGCTATTCGGCTTATTTAATTTTTTTCTATAGAAGCTTCTATCTTTATAATTATTTATATTTTCAAAAAGTCAATTCACACCTCTTCGCTGGAGACCATGGGAATACTGACTAATTCACTATGCTATATCTCATATATTATGCAATAACTCATATCATTGCAGTAAGGTCTGTAGAGATAATATTTGATGATATTTAAAAGAAACGCATTGCCAATAAATTTATTTGTGTAAAATTTTAACGATAGATGGCAATAAAATTTAATTTACTAATATATATTGGTTATGAGAACATATTTTGCGGAAGAGCTTTGCTCGATCCAATACCTTGAAATTATATGTATGTACCTCTACAGACCTATAAGCTTATGTCCATAGTTCACTAAACACCCCTAAGCTGCCTTCCATAGAAAATGCAGGGTATATAACAAAACCAGTCCAATACAATAGTAGAGCGGTCTAGAGATTAATTTGGCGAAACCGCTGAGAGGGTTCACTACTGATGAGCCAAGCCCTCTCATTCAATAACTCATATCATTGCAGTAAGGTCTGTAGAGATAATATTTGATGATATTTAAAAGAAACGCATTGCCAGTAAATTTATTTGTGTTAAATTTTGATGTATGTTTGTCAACTATGCACGCCCACAATACATAACTAATCTGACTGAATTTTCAACAGTATAAAGATTAGAATCTGGAAAAACTCCTAGTGAAAATATCAGGTCTCTATCCCGAATATCCGACGTGTTATTTGCAAATTTGCTCTTTCGCTCGCGCCTCTAGCGGTGAAAATGGGGGTAATACCAGCTGACCTCATGTGCATGTAAAGTTTGGACCGAAACGTTTCACAAGAGTGACATCCACGGCTCCAATTTATAATTGTAACGAATAGTATTTGTCACGTTAAGTCACCCGGGTCATTCGGCTAGTTAATATATACAGTTATCAGAGTCATGCACAATTCCCGGCCGATGCATTTTTTTATTTTTTTACAATTTTTAAAACTTATTTATATTATTATCCCCAATATATATATAAGTCAGCGTATGTATGTATGTATGTATGTATGTTTGTCAACTATACACGTCCACAATACGTTACTAATCTGACTGATATTTTAACAGTATATAAAGTAGAATCTGGAAAAACTCTTAGTGAAAATTTCAGGTCTCTATCCTGAATATCCGTCGTGTTATTTGCAAATTTGCTCTTTCGCTCGCGCCTCTAGCGGTGAAAATGGGGGGTAATACCAGCTGACCTAATGTACATGTAAAGTTTGGAGCGGGACGTTTCACAAGAGTGACATCCACGGCTCCAATTTATAATTGTAACGAATATTATTTTAATAAAAACATTTAATCGGGTAAAACCCGGGTCATTCGGCTAGTTAATATATGCACAATTCTGTCACGTTAAGTCACGTGTCAAGTTACGGTAAATAATAATTTAAAAATTAAAAAAAGATGCCGAAACCCGGGATCGAACCAGGGACCTTTAGATCTTTAGTCTAACGCTCTCCCAACTGAGCTATTCGGCTTATTTAATTTTTTTCTATAGAAGCTTCTATCTTTATAATTATTTATTTTTTCAAAAAGTCAATTCACACCTCTTCGCTGGAGACCATGGGAATACTGACTAATTCACTATGCTATATCTCATATATTATGCAATAACTCATATCATTGCAGTAAGGTCTGTAGAGATAATATTTGATGATATTTAAAAGAAACGCATTGCCAATAAATTTATTTGTGTAAAATTTTAACGATAGATGGCAATAAAATTTAATTTACTAATATATATTGGTTATGAGAACATATTTTGCGGAAGAGCTTTGCTCGATCCAATACCTTGAAATTATATGTATGTACCTCTACAGACCTATAAGCTTATGTCCATAGTTCACTAAACACCCCTAAGCTGCCTTCCATAGAAAATGCAGGGTATATAACAAAACCAGTCCAATACAATAGTAGAGCGGTCTAGAGATTAATTTGGCGAAACCGCTGAGAGGGTTCACTACTGATGAGCCAAGCCCTCTCATTCAATAACTCATATCATTGCAGTAAGGTCTGTAGAGATAATATTTGATGATATTTAAAAGAAACGCATTGCCAGTAAATTTATTTGTGTTAAATTTTGATGTATGTTTGTCAACTATGCACGCCCACAATACATAACTAATCTGACTGAATTTTCAACAGTATAAAGATTAGAATCTGGAAAAACTCCTAGTGAAAATATCAGGTCTCTATCCCGAATATCCGACGTGTTATTTGCAAATTTGCTCTTTCGCTCGCGCCTCTAGCGGTGAAAATGGGGGTAATACCAGCTGACCTCATGTGCATGTAAAGTTTGGACCGGAACGTTTCACAAGAGTGACATCCACGGCTCCAATTTATAATTGTAACGAATAGTATTTGCATAAAAACATTTAATCGGGTAAAACCCGGGCGTTGCCCTGGTCATTCGGCTAGTTAAAATATACCAGTATCAGAGTCATCAACAATTCTGTCACCGTTTGCTTTTGGTTCAGTGGTAGAATGCTCGCCTGCCACGCGGGCGCCCCGGGTTCGATTCCCGGCCGATGCATTTTTTATTTTTTATTTATTTTTAAAACTCATTTATATTATTAAAATATATGTGCTTTTCCTGTCTATGTACAGATTTATGGTCTATGTACACAAGTATACAAGTATGTATACAAGTTATTTGCAAATTGTGTTGCAAATTTGCTCTTTCGCTCGCAAGCAGCGCTTCTAGTGGTGAAGATGGAAGGTAATATCAGCTGACCTAATGGACATGTAAAACGTGTTTTAACAGGACATAGAGAAAAATCTGGAAGAGATATTTGTCGCTTTTTCAGCCAAGAAAATTCGAAATTGACAGGTTCTGGGCAAAAATAGTTGTTTTTTTTTTTTTAGTCAGAAAATGAATATGACAATATTGCTGTATCATATTTGATTATCAGATACAAAATTATATCCGGAAAAATTCCAAAAAGCAGAGACCATGAGTGAATCCAGTTCATATTAAGTATGCAGGAACACAATTCTAACAGAAAAACATTCATTCGAGCAGAAGACACAAAGCTCGCAAGCCGGGTTCGATTCCCGGACGATGCATTTTTTTTTTTTTATAATTTTTAAAATCATTTATATTATTACTAGCCGTTTTACCCGATTAAATGTTTTTATTCAAATACTATTCGTTACAATTATAAATTGGCGCCGTGGATGTCACTCTTCTGAAACGTCCCGCTTCAAACTTTGTGTCAGAGAAGCGATATTTTTATAAAGAGACGATCTGTCTTTGTTTCTCCTGCTCGAATAATGTTTTTCTGTTAGAATTTTGTTCTTGCACACTAAAAATGAACTGGCTTCACCCGTGGTCTCAGCTTTTTGGAATTTTTCCCGATATAATTTTGTATCTGATAATTAAACATGATACAGCAATATTGTCATCATCATTTTCTGACTAAAAAAAAAAACAACTATTTTTGCCCAGAACCTGTCAATTTTATTTTTTATTGGTTAAGAATCCGATAAATATATTTTCCAGATTTTTTTCTGAGTCCTGTCAAAACACGTTTTACATGTACATTAGGTCAGCTGATATTACCTCCCATCTTCCCCGCTAGAGGCGCTGCTTGCGAGCGAAAAGGCAAATTTGCAACGCAATTTGCAAATAACTCGAAGGATATTGGGGATAGAGACCTGAAATTCTCACTAAATGTTTTTCCAGATTCTACTCTATATACTGTTAAAATTTCAGTCAGATTAGTTACGGATTGTGGACGTGTATAGCCGACATTGATACCCACATACATACATACATACATACACTGACTTTTATATATATAGGGATTATTAAAATATACAAGTATCAGAGTCATCAATTCTGTCATCGTTTGCTTTTGTGAATGGAATGCTTTTACGTAATATAGGTAAAATACGTAACTAATATGAATGAAATTTTAGCAGTATGTATAGTAGAATCTGGAAAAACGTATATTGAATATTTCAGGTCTCTGTCCCGAATATTCTTCGAGTTATTTGCAAATTTGAGTTGCAAATTTGCTTTTTCGCTCGCAAGCAGCGCCTCTAGCGGTGAAGATGGGAGGTATATCAGCTGACCTATTGTACATGTAAAACGTGTTTTAACAGGACATAGAAAAAAATATGGAAGAGATATTTGTCGCATTTTTAGCCAAGAAAAATTAAAATTGACAGGTTCTGGGCAAAAATAGTTGTTATTTTTTTTTTAGTCAGAAAATGATTATGACAATATTGCTGTATCATATTTGATTATCAGATACAAAATTATATCCGGAAAATTCCAAAAAGCAGATACCATGGGTGAATCCAGTTCATTTTTAGTATGCAGGAACACAATTCTAACAGAAAAACATTCATTCGAGCAGAAGACACAAAGCTAGATCATCTCTTTATAAAAATATCGCTTCTCAGACACAAAGTTTGGAGAGGGACGTTTCACAAGAATGACATCCACGGCGCCAATTTATAATTGTAACGAATAGTATTTGAATAAAAGCATTTAATCGGGTAAAACCCGGGCGTTGCCCGGGTCATTCGGCTAGTATATATATATATATATTAAATATACTTATATATAAACTTATAATTCATTTTTTTTTTTTTTTAATTTTGATAAGTTTTATATTTATATGAAGAAAGGCTTAGAAACGAGGGTAAAAAAAAGAATTTTACAACCATGATAAGTTTGAAAATGGAAATTATTGCCCTTGAAAACTTTCACTTATTTCTATAAAGAATTTATAACTATAAATATCCTCTAATTGAAGTATCTTATCATTAAAAGTTTACAGTAAATGTCTTTACATAAAATCACTATCATCTTGAATCAATTTTCATTTAATTATTAAACATAAGTTAACATTAAATTATTGATCAAACTTAAAGTCTCTCTCTTGATGGTTAAATGAATATTACTTTCAATCATTATTAAATTATTTTTTAAGTGGTAGTACTAAATTCCTTGGTAATTGATTGAAATAATTTTATCTGGGATAATGATTATACAATCATCAAACAACTAAAAAAATAATATTGACTTTTATTTTAGAGTATACTAGACTGGTGACCCGGGCTTCGCCCCGGGATTGACCCGTGTGCATATCTATCCGAGTGATATATATTTAGATAAGATTTTTTAAAATAATTGTTTGTTATTAGCATCATCTATTTGTTTGCATCAGCATAATTTAATCTAATCTTTGATAGAGGGCGCTGTTCGTGAGCTAAGTAGAATAATTTGAATATATAGTTTTGATAATTGATTTATATATTTTTTAAAATAGCCTATCGTCTTCCCCGTATTTTTTTTTACCTATGTATGGAAATTTTTGTTTGAATTAGTGAACTACTGCGAATTTGTATACCGGACATACAAACAAACAAACATACAAACATTGATTTTTATATATATAGATAGATGAAACAACATTGGCACAGTCAAAGAACGAAAGACTAAAACATGGATATTTCTCTATAATGTCTATCAGCACATTGTACTTTAACACTATACAATTACTTTGACTAAATTTGAAATCACCACCGTGAATAGAATACTACTAACATCTTTCTTAATTCAGTATTATAATTAGTGATTTATATTGTTTATTGTTAGTTTTTCTCACTAAAATAAAAATTGAATAGATATTTCTTTATTCTTTCTCACTTTTAGTTTTTATTCATTTCATACTCAACCATAGAGATAAATATGTTGTTATGAATGTTCTGACAATTTAATTACCATCTTTTATCAACCAATTAAAATATTTCGATCTTTCGTCTTAGTCTATCGGCACTAAAGCCAAATAGTCGCACACAAATATTTTAATTGCTTTATTCATACTACCTTATAATTCAGGTCTACAATCCAATTGACACATTTTCTTTGGTCACAAAGATTACAATGGACATTAAACACACATGCGCATAAGGACATACACACACTCTGTCCCACATATTTCCTACCACAACAACAAGAAACATTTTTAAATTTTTCTTCATTCTTTCTCACAATCTCACATTTAGTTTTAATTCATGTTTTACTTAACCCTAGAGATAAGTATGATGATTTGAATTTTCTAAGTACCATCTTTTATCAACCAATTACAATATTTCGATCTTTCGTCTTAGTCTTTAGTCACTAAAGCCAAAGAGTCGCACACAAATATTTTAATTGGCTTTATTCATACTACCTTATAATTCAGGTCTACAATCCAATTGATACTTTTTTTGATCACAAAGATTATAATGGACAATACACACAGGCGCATAAGTACATACACACACTCTGTCCCACATTCCTCCTCCTACAACAACAACAACGGACATTTTCAAAATTTTCTTTGTTCTTTCTCCCAATCTCACTTTTGGTTTTAATTCACTTCATATTTAACCCTAGAGATAAATATTTTGATATGAATATACTAACAATTTATCAACCAATTGAAATACTTCGATCTTTCGCCTTGGTCTATCGGCACTAAAGCCAAAGAATCACACGCAAATATTTTAATTGGATTAATCCATACTACCTTATAATTCAGATCTATAATCCAATTGAAACCTTTTCTATAATCACAAATACTGTAATGGACAATAAACACACATGCGCATAAGTGCATACACACACTCTACCTCCCACATGCCTCCTACCACAACAACAGCAACAAACATTTTTTAAATTTTCTTTCTCAATCTCACTTTTGGTTTTGATTAATTTCATACTTAACCTTGTAAATAAGTATTTTGATATGAATTTTCTATGACAATTTAATTACCATCTTCTATCAACCAATTAAAGTATTTCGATCTTTGGCCTTAGTCTATCGACACTAACGCCAAAGAGTCACACACAAATATTTTGGTTTAATTTATTCATACTACCTTATAATTCAGGTCTATAGTCCAAATGATATATTTTCTTTGTTCAGTGCTTCAGTTTAAAATATTCCCCCCCCCCCTTTTTTTTCCTTTTTTCCTCTCTTTAAAAAAAAAATAACTTTCTGGGTTTTCATTGAATTAAATTATTTGATCCTAGGGGACATGACTATTGGAAGAATGAAATGAAATTCTTTAATCAATCAACCCAATGATATAGTTATTTATAAATAGATCTAAAGGTAATTGATGAAAAACTGAAATTTGGATAACATTGTTATTATTGTTTTTTTTTCGATCGTCCAATCTAGTGATATTATAATAGACTTGATAATTACATGGGTTTTTAAATGTACTCATAATTTAATTTTAGAAAAAAAAAAGAGACATATTGATAGGTTTTATTATAAATATACACCTTGTTAATATTTGTTGATTATAATTCGAACTGCTTGAAACTTGGCATTGGACATATATACTAATGTTTAAGAGTACACATGAAGTATTCACACATAATTACTCCTTTTAAGAAAAGCCCTTAATTGTGATTACAATGAGGAAAAGTCACAAACACAGGAATGTATACACACACTTAATATTTAGAAAATACACATAAACACACACACAAACTAATACACATGCAACACGCGCATATAGAGACTAACATACACACAGTGTCATAATTCCAACCACACACAACAAAAGCAAAATTTTATAAATTTTAAGATATTTTTCCACTCTTTTTTTATTTTAATCCGAATATTAATTGGTCGAAGAGATTGGTAGGTGAGTAAACTAACAGGGACGAAACTCCCGCCGGGTTTAGTTTTGACAAGTCCCGGCCCGGTACCAATCTCTTTCCATCCTGGTCGAACCATTATGGTTTCCATCAAAACAACACAAAAAATTTGACTCCATCTTACAATAAAATTTTAATATTATTAAAAGTGTTTTCCACACGCAAAAAATATATATAATACACAAAATATTACTTAAAAAAATTGTTTTCTTTCTTAATAAATTTAAATTGTTTGATAAAAAGATTACATGGTTCTGTCTTTGCTCTTTTTCCTACCCTAATATCTTCAATTCTTCCTTTTATTTCTATGTTCTGCTTAAATGACGTGTAACGACCGAAGTAATAAGCGTGAACTTGTTATAGCCCTATTTTGTTACAAAATAATTAAAACATTTTTTTTGATACCCAAATAATAATATTTATTAATTAGTTTTAATCATCATTAATTTACAACTATTTTTCATATATATTTTATTTAATTCTACTTATATATATATAAATAATACAAAGTTTTTTTTGTATATTTGACCATTAATAATATATACGAATTAATAATAATAATATGCAAAGCTGAAAGGGTACAAATTCATCCTTTATACTTATTTTAATAATTAATTTTAATTTTAAAAAAATAACCCCCCATATGTTATAATCTTGGTGTGTGTGTTGTTGATAGAGGAATATTGTGAGAAAGGTTGATATATATATATATAGAGAGAGGTAAACCAGAGTGTAAATACTAGAATAACCATTTAGTAGTGGTATATAGTTGGATAGAGGAAGATTGAAGGATATGGTAAGATTATAAAAGGTTATTTTACATATAAGCACTTGATTGACGCATCCAAAAAATACAAGTTTGGGTAGAGATACAATTTCAAGAATATACTAAAATAGGGAATGATGTACAAAAACAACTGATTCATTCAGTAGATGTATGAATTTGAGTAGAGAAAGTGAAAGGGGATGCAAATCGTTAGTAGTAAATTATATTTGTTGGCATGATGACAATGTAAATATTGTGTATATACCTAACATATCATTTTTGGTGCTCTTTTTGAAATTCTGTATAGATGGTAGATTGATTTAAAATACATATTACTATGATAGAAAGATTTTCGAGTTGAGAACTAATCGCATCTAGCGTTTGTAGATAATGAAATCAATGATAATAGATAACGTCGCTAGATTGGAAAGAAATGGCGGCAGTGTTTAGAAGAATGTTAACTGAATATATTTCTCCTTCGTGCATCCTTCATATCGCGTGGACTCTACGTATTAACATACGTAGAGTCCACAATCTACACGGTAGGAAAGATTTTAATGGGATGTTATATAGCTTACACTTTATGGATATATTTGAACATAATATTCGATTTAAAGATAAAGGCTTTGGAGAGAGAGACGGAATAAATATATGAAATATATATTAATAATATATTTGCATCAATATTTTCTCTCTCGCAAAAGAATCGAAAGATAGATCTGTTTATGTAACAATAAAATGTTCGAATTGAAGCGATCCATATATGAATGGAAAAATTAATCACTATTTATCGATTCAAATTAGCTTCTACACTTTTCTACCTTTATAATATATTATATATTATCTTATATTATAAATTATATATTTTTTTCAAAATGGTGATACTTACTTCTAGAGCATGCTGGTCGAGTTCTTTGAATACCGTCATAGAAGGAATCATTTCCTTTTTCTTGCAAGGAGGTGGTCTGGCAGCGTATTCCGGGGCTTCGTCAGTGACTAGATCGTTGTAGGTTTGTACCGCAGCTTCACACCGTATAGGTTCATCCTCTAGAAGTCGGGCTAGAGAATCTTCACCTCCAGCCTCTCTCTGGACATGTGCTAGCGGGGCTGAGAAGAGGTCCGCTCCTCCTCCTGAGTTTGCAGCTAGCGCCCTCGTCACTGGATCCGTTTGGGACTCGAAGTCTACTTTAGGACTTGGTATGAAGTGTCTTCGTGTCTGTGTCGAACGTTGAGCCCTTAGTGCTCGTGCAAGAACTCCAATGTCAACGGTTACTGGTCCACCACTTTGGGCTAGGACACTTTTAACTGAGGCTTCTTCTCGTTCTGTGAGGAATTCTTCAACCTCAGCAAATGCCTCGAAAGGCTGTAGGAGAAGGAGAGCTGCGAGCTGTTCCTCGGTGGGTTCAGGTTCGGTCTGCACGGCCCGAGCCTCCCAGCGAACACGCGAGGCTTGCGTTCCACGTTCTGTCTTGGCCGTGGCAGGCTTGTTGGAACCCTCGGGCCATCCTGCGGTCAGCACCACCGCCTTGCTAAGTGGAGACACCAGGCGGCGGCTCTTGCTCGTCCCGCATCCCATTCCCTACACAGAATAATTACATCTTAGCTACACTTATGGACGATGGTTATAAAGAGAATGAATTGCATGTTTTCATTCTAACTTGTAAGACATGTTTAGTCTAATAAATCTAACAATTATAGAATTTGAGTTATACGTGATCAGGATAACTTAAAAAATATCCATCATCATATATAGCTAATAATATGGGATGTATTCATCGACGATGGCGTGAATGGGGGATAAGAGAAACGATGTCTGTTCCGCTCTATAGTGAGATAGAAGAAAGATGGAGAGTTAGTCCATACGAAGGGTAGAGACGAAATCATGATCACCATTCGGCGTGACATCATGTTGAGGTCTGAGAGCAAGACAGTTCCCAATGCCATTGCGTCTTATTCTCGAAAAAATTGTGAATTTCAGAGTCCTGCGCGAGTAAATAAACGGCCTTATGAGAAGTAGGCACCCGGGCCTGCAGAATATTGTCACTGAATCCCAATCTTCCTTCTTTCTTTCTCATTTATATATGCAATATTATTGTTGCAACTCTATAAAGCAGGGCTTGAAGAAGTGTTGTTTTCGCGAAGAAAGGCCTACTGCGAGTGGTAAGGTTTTTTTTTTTCAATTTGAGCGTAATTAAAAAATAACAATAAACATTTTGAACCAGAGCGAGATAAAAAAAAAAGAGTAAATGTGCTGTTCCAAGAGATGATGAGCGAACCGCTACAGATAACAGGCTGCTGATACGACAACAGAATTTACTCTCAAGGATACTGGGATCAATTAGGGATGATCTTCGAGCCTGCTCAATGGCTGTAATAAACGGAATGATCACATTGCACATTGGGAAGGCTCCAGGGGCAGCTCGCTAACGAAGCACGCAAGCAAGGTGAGATTGCTCGAAACATATTGTCACGACAAGAAGGCGTCGGCATCGCCGTAGTGGCAAGCAGGGTCAGTTAGACCACATGTTCACCCCAAGAATAGATGAGGTGGGCGGACGGATCAATAAAGGAGGAAGAAGAAGCCCATCTGGCCGAAGTAAGAAGCGTCCTCCCTTTTGTTAAGGGCGGATGATGCTCTCTGTATGTGACTTTCTTCGTTCTCCATAATACACGATTGTGAATAAAAAGAAGTCGTACAGAGATCTTTAACGATCTCGCGTGCTTGTTTGGCTATCCTTGACACGGCGGTGGCGCAACAATATGGTAGGTGAAATTACCCAGGTCAAGAGGAATAAGAGATGCAGAGCAAATCAAAGTAAATTGACGGCATTGTAAGATGGTGTGAAGGAAGAAATGAATATATAAAAAGAAAATCTGTAAACATTGCTAAGAAATGACACAAAATAAAGTGTGAGAATGAGGGTGAAATTTGAAAGGATAAAATAAAATGGTGGATGGAAGTGATAAGCGGGTTTTAAAGGGGCGAAAAAACAAGAACTTAAAAATAGTATCCTCGTGTTAAATAAAAAAAAAAAGTTTTAAAGTGACATATGAAAAAAAAAAGCGGCAACCAATAAAAAAGCGGCTTTAAATAAGGCTGTGTGCTCATATAGCATGATAAGATTAATCAGCCAATCAACAGGTGGCGTCCAATTACCAAATACTTTTTCTCTCTGGTGTATGGTTCTGGGCGATTGCGTCCATGAATTAACTAACTGAATTATGAAAATCATAGAATATTACACACCGAGTACACCTGTATACCAGGAACACGTACCAGCCTCGTATTAGGAGCATACAGGAATGTCTGTAACCTCATCTAGAGACCAATGTTCGAATCTGCGGCTAGATATGAAGATGTCTACACAGGCTTGCCAGGTCTTGCTAGGCTGATACTACAGCAGGGATGAAGCTTACATGTACAATCATTCAAAATTCCTAGAAAACTTAGTATTACTTCCTGAAAGCGAAAAGAATGAGGGGAACTATTTAGATTAAAAATGCAAAATGTGATATTTATATAGAAAACTAGTGAATGTACCCAGCTTCGTTTGGTTTTTACCCGAGTAAAAGTTTGCCTAACGAATATTTGTTAAAACGATTCTAGCAAACATCCAATCCCTACTGAATCTATACTTGTCTATACTCTCTTAATTTGAAAATTTTTCCCGGTCCTTTGAAAAATACTCGATAAGTTGAACAAAATCAATTTTAATTGGTCCACTCGGTAGTTTGAAGTTGAAGGAATAGTATCTTGACACAAACGAGCATTTGTTAATAACTGTATTTAGCGAATGTACCCGGCTTCGCCCGGTTTTTACCCGAGTAAAAGTTTGCCTAAACGAACATTTGTTAAAACGCTTCAAGCAAACATCCAATCCCTAATGATTCTATATTTGTCAAGATAACTTTATGCTTGATACTCTGCTCCACCTAGCTGTACCCGTTCGCACGTTGCTGTCTCTGAACAAAAAGGCAGTTTTGATACCTAAAACATAATTTATTAATGATCGAATGTATACACTACATCAAAATTAAAATTAACAATAAAATTATCCATACATACATGTCATTTGAATATAACATATTGTTACGTCGTACTCAGACGTTGTTTGTGTTCTTTTTCTACTCATGATGCCACAAAGATACACACGTGAGTTTGAAAGGATGCAGATAAAGTTAGTGCTTTATTATATGTCTCACTTAACAGAAGGAACACAATGAGTGGGACTTGCCTTTAACTTCCCCGTCAGAAAGATCCATGCCGCAGATGTCATCAGGAATTATATTTTTGACGCCTGCCTCCCCCCGCTGCCATCCCTCCCCTCATCTTCCCCCAATTTTACTCTGAAATCTTGGCCAAATCTTTACAATATGTACAAAACATAGATTTACATAGTTGATGGTAGAATAAACATGCTTCTTCACAATATTGCAAACACATGGAACACATTTCAGAAATTTTACAATTTATAAATGTAATTTCACCAGAAACCGCGATAGGCGCTGCTTGCGAGTGAAAGTAGAAAATTTGCAAATAAAATTGCAACGAAAATTTATTTCAAATTCAAACCAGAAACTGTCCCGTTAGTATAGCAAACACCTTTCCAAAGTTTCACGGCGATTGGATGTAAGGTTTTAAATCTATCGAGAACAGGCAGACATTCATTTATATATATATATATAGATAATGAAGAGTCAGAGAGCACCATAATGTGAGTAGAAAAGGTTTATATTTTTATTTAAAATATATACACGTATTTATTACTAGACGAATGGCCCGGGCAACGCCCGGGTTTTACCCGAGTGCGTATATATTTTAAAAACGTTTTAATTCAAATACTATTCGTTACAATTATAAATTATATACAATTATAATATTTAAAATTATATATTAACTTTATGAATGGAAAAATATGTCCAGGGTAGCCTAGTGGTCATGGCATCTGCCCGGTAAGCGGAAGGTCGTGGGTTCGATTCCCATCCCTTGACACTTTTTTTATTTTATCCATTCTGACCAAAATCTATCAGTGAACTTCACACAGTGAACTTCACACAGACAGAATAAGGCAATTATATAAGTAGATATTATATATTATAGTATTTATCAAATACAAGTATTATATACTTGTATGTTTACTCTACCTCTATTGAGGATTTATTATACAAATCATTTCAACTTGAAAAAAAAAAATATTTGATCATTTTTAGAACAAAAGGTTATTAGGGGGGTGAATTCTAAACTTTCGTTTACTTATACCAATCACCATCGTTTTTTTTAAAATTCACCGTTTTACATTTATTTCGATGAGTTGTTTTACTTATAGTATTTTCGTAAATATGGAGAATAGCTAAAAGGATTTATAACAGAATTAAAGTGTAGAATATAAAAAGTAAAATTTATAGATAGAGAAATATACGAGAGAAAAATTTTACAATATTCAAGCAGTAATTGAATACATACAAATTTTTAATTGAGTCAACTCATTGGTAGCCAAATGAGAATCTGGATAAAAGCCTTAAACTTTAGGCAAATTAGGGTATGGTTTAGATATGTTTTTACATGAATACTTAAGTAAAATATATGGAAAAAATGGAATCAAAGAAAGGCCAATAGAATCAGAGTGTGAAGCTTCAAATCTTTAAAAAACTAGAAAAGTCCTAAAATGGATCTTGTGAAAAACTAGGAGAGAACGATATGAAAGTAATATCCCCGATACGACGAATTTAAGATTCTTAAAACAATTGCAAAAGTTGAACACAGTATATAAATCAAGATAATTTCAATAAGTGTTTTTCTATTTAGAAATTTATTCTACAAGGTTGTCCCAATAGTTCATAAACATTTTATGATTATTATTTATATTTTGTAATTTTACGAACTTTGGTGGACAACCCTGGTAATATTGGTAGCCTTGGTAAAATTAAAACAGAATTCTTATAGAAGAATGATATAATCTCTGATGTTCTATATTGTTGCATCAATTTTAATGCGCCCCACATTTATTCAAATTATTCTAGGATATTTAATATTTATTTAAAACAGATTATTTATATTATCATCATTCCTTTTTATAGTTTCATTCCTTTTGTAATATTTTATTGTACAGATATATTGATTGGTTATTGGAGCTAGAGAGGTCCTAGACCAAGACTGCAGATCGCGACCAACGTGAAAGACAATGAATAAATAAACGCAATAACTTTTAAAGGTAATTTATATTATTTACTTCTATTTATTTGCTTTGAGTATGGAAACCCGCTCGGGAAACGTGTATAAAACAAAGAAGGAGGAAACCAAGGTCGACGACCCTGCAAATCTGCAACTTGGCGCAACAATTGGTAGAGATGCTAGTTCCGACCCAGTTTCTTTGAACCCCAATATAGAAATTCTGAAGTATGACGGGACAGAAGACCCTCGCCCATGGATAGAATCCCTCGAAGATATTGGTTTATTCTACCATTGGGCAGACTACATAATTGCCCGTTAGGCCGCCATGAACATGACGGGAAGCGCCAAAACCTGGCTGAATTTGCACAAAGCTAGTTTCACGAGTTGGGAAAACATTAAAATCCGCCTCATTCAGGATTTTTTTTTTTTGGACGCGAATAAATAAGAATTAATAGTGAAGCTTAACAGAATAAGAAACTCTTGAATGAACCAACAATCAGGTTTGCAGAAGACATCCTAGTGTTGTGCAACAAGGTTGACCCCGCAATGGAAGAAGAAACGAAAATCGAACATGTTATTCGAGGACTAAAAAAGAATACTCCTTCGCGTTCTACCAAAACCCTCCTAAAGCAACCGATGAACTTCTTGTCGTGTGCAAGAAAATGGATTATTTTGAGAAGAAGTATCGGGAACGTGTGGAGAAATCCAGAAGTCTATATAACGGTCCACGCTTTTCTAGACCACAACAACAATCGAGGAACGTGCCGCCGACTGCCACACGAAACTACCAGACCGCTTCGAGGCCCCTGTTTCCAAATATTACAAGAACGACTCCCCTCCTACTCCCAGGCAGTATCGAAACACCCATACCCAGCATCTCCAACAATTGTTGCACCAAGTTGCAGCTTTACAGGGGTCGTCGACCTTGGTTTCCTCCTTCTTGGTGTTATACACGTTTCCCGAGCGGATTTCCATACTCAAAGCAAATAAAGAAAAGTAAATAAAAATAAATTACCTTTTAAAGATATTGTGTTTATTTATTCGTTGTATTCCTCGTAGGTCGCGATCCGCAGTCTTGGTCTAGGTCCTCTCTCGCTCCAATAACCAATCAAGATATATGTACAATAAAATATTACAAAAGGAATGAAACTATAAAAAGAAATGATGATAATCTAACTAATCTGTTTTAAATAAATATTAAATATCATAGAATATTTTGAATAAATGTAGGGCGCATTAAAATTGATGCAACAATATCAAGAGTTAACACAAAGCAATAACGCGCCATCTATACATATAAAATAAAAGGATTTAAAAGCGCGAATGTTTCTTTTATACATAAAACGAACTTCTACTGTCCTTACTGCGATGAAAAAATATATTGGGAGGGCTTGGCTCATCAGTGGTGAACCCTCCCAGCGGTTTCGCCAATTTAATCCACCAGACCGCTTCTCAGAGCTCTAATACTGTATTGGATCATTCTGCTTTTATATGCTACACTGAAGGATGGAATCTTAGAAATGGTTTTCAAGTAAACTATGGACATAAGCTTATAGGACAGTAGAATTACATTCAAATATTTGCTTCGAGCAATGCTCTTCAGCAAACTATAAAGACAAGGCCATTAGGAATAAATTAACACAAAGCAATAACGCGCCATCTATACATATAAAATAAAAGGATTTAAAAGCGCGAATGTTTCTTTTATACATAAAACGAACTTCTACTGTCCTTACTGCGATGAAAAAATATATTGGGAGGGCTTGGCTCATCAGTGGTGAACCCTCCCAGCGGTTTCGCCAATTTAATCCACCAGACCGCTTCTCAGAGCTCTAATACTGTATTGGATCATTCTGCTTTTATATGCTGCACTGAAGGATGGAATCTTAGAAATGGTTTTCAAGTAAACTATGGACTCTACTGTCCTATCAGCTTATGTCCATACTTTTCATGAATACCATTTCTGAGATTCTACCCTTCGGTGCGGTGTATATAAGCAGAATCGTCCAATACAATATTAGAGCTCTGAGAAGCGGTCTGGTGGATTAAATTGGCGAAACCGCTGGGAAGGTTCACCACTGATGAGCCAAGCCCTCCCAATATATTTTTTCATCGCAGTAAGGACAGTAGAAGTTCGTTTTATGTATAAAAGAAACATTCGTGCTTTTAAATCCTTTTATTTTATAAATATCAAGAGTGGCCAATCAGTAGGTGGGACAATTTTCAGAATTACAAGGTTGTCCCAAAAGTCCGTAAACATTTGCAAAATATAAATAATAATCCTATGTTTACGAACGTTTTTTCGGACAACATTATAATTGATATATTGTGTGATACGACGAATTGTTGACACAGATACAAATCATTTGATAGTTTAGAAAAAGAGTTGAGGGCATGTTTTCTTAAACAGCCCACAGAACATTAACCATGCAGCTTATGGATATAACAAGAAGCCAATGCACGACATTTGAATGCCATGAGTTCTCCAAATATATCCAGCGCCGAATAAAAAGATTTAAAGATGCTGAGAAGTAACAAGATATTCCCCATGTTTCATAAAACGTCATCTCAGAAAATTTGAAGGAGAACTATCTCAAATTAAAATAGAAAATTATGTCTCTTCTAGAGGGAATGGTCTAATGGAGAACTCCTATATAACTCTGTATAACCTAAATCTGATGATTAGACTCTGAAGTTGTGTCACCGTTCTCCTGTACATGGTGCACATTAAAAGGTTGCTCACACTTACATAATAGATTCATAGCTAATTAATAATTGGCATCGTAGCACCCATTATCTTTTCACAAAATGCCCTATGAATAACTGAATAGGCCTCAATATCGATTTACTTTTCAATGTTTAATACTGATAAATAGATCATTGGATTGTTCCGTGTTCAGCAACAGAATTCAGCATCTATCTCTAAGTACTTTAATCAATTCCTAATATGTATGGAGAAATAAATACTTCGGTAACAGAATGCTATATTAGTTATTTAGACCTTATGATTGTCGTATTCATAGTGAGTTTTTATTTATGATATAATGCATTTGATATATTTTTTTATTTAAAAGATGTGGAAATCTTGCCATAAAGATAATCTTTTATCTATAAAAGTCAATGTCTGTTGTCTGTTTCGCGATAAACTCAAATACTACCAAACCAATTGGCACCAAATTGTGCATGTCGCTTTTTATGAACCTGAGGGAAATTTTCAGCTTCATTTTGATTAGTATTTCTGGCTATTTATTTTTTCATTTGAAAAACTTTTTTTTTTACGCGGAGTAAATACGAGGCGAAGTAACAACACCAGGCCAATTAAGCGACCAATGAGCGTTCTGTATTTTTTTTTTCAAGTTGCTTGCGTACTTTTTTGAAATATATTTTTATGCGAGTGTTACCTTTTTTACAAAAGTATTGCGTATTGAGAGAGAAATTTATATTAACAAGTTACGGTAAGTGCACACAATGCAATTAAAAAAAAAATAGCGTTGTCTAACTGACCTTGTCTTTATTGTTTGCGGAAGAGTATTGCTCGATGCAAATATTTGAATGTAATTCTACTGTCCTATAAGCTTATGTCCATAGTTTTCTTGAAAACCATTTCTGAGATCCCATCCTTCAATGCTGCATATATAAGTAGAATCGTCCAATACAGTATTAGAGCTCTGAGAAGCGGTCTGGTGGATTAAATTGGCGAAACCGCTGGGAGGGTTCACCACTGATGAGCCAAGCCCTCCCAATATATTTTTTCATTGCAGTAAGGGCAGTAGAAATTTGTATTATGTATAAAAGAAACATTCGTGCTTTTAATTCCCTTCAATTTATAGCGTTACTGTGTCTAAATAATGGCTTTCGTATATTTATTAATTTTTGTTCTGGCCTTTATTTTTTTATCTATTAAATTAAATCGTTTAAAATACAGCCGCAGTCATTTGCAAACATATTGTATTTGCCTAATTTCTATGTGCTCTTTTATATTTTCACAGAAAAATATCTACATGCCAGTATTTTGGATTGATTTTCTTATAAACCTATTTTTATATTTTTCTTACTGAGAAAATGGGCATCGCAGTCACTCACTCCACTCAGGCAATTTCAAGGGTTAATGCGCTGGGGCGGATACCTCGGGGGTTGGGTGGAAAAGCTGCCATCTATTCAAACTATATTAATTTTGGAACAACTAAATGGATTGCAAAAAATAATCAAATCAAATACTCAAACATTAATATAATACAATTTTTGCCATCACACACACTTTTTGCCTGTGGTTTATGTTACTTCTGTATTGCTATTCTATGGCACTTCTACTCGGGCGAAGCCGGGTCATTCGTCTAGTGATTTATAAAATAAAGGTCGCTTCTCCCGTCAAAATAAGGGCACTGAGTTTTTGAATTATTTTGAATGGAGAGGCGACTCACTTTTATATTTAAATTGGAAGTAACGATTTTTATATAAATGATTCTTTATTATGAATTTATTAATTATAATGAGAAAATAATCTTTACCAAAGTGAGATATTAGATATAAAATTGCGAATAGGTTTGACGTCTGTTTTGACGTAAAGCAACCTTTTTTTATATATCGAATTTAATATTTATTGAATTTTCTTTATAATAATCTGAAAAGATTGGTAATTTTTCAATGAAAACGCGTATGTCTATTTTAGTCGGTAAATGGGTAAAATAACTGCTTAATCTACAGGACCAATATCACTTATCGATTATACGTAATTATAATATTATTTTTATAGAGATTATTAACCGTTTCATTTTAAAAGTATTTTGATTATTTTCAGAATCTTAGTACGTTCCTCAAGAATATTAGTAAATTACCCCACAATCCTACTAAGTTCTCTAATAATTGTAGGCCGACTCTGTTTAAAAAATCAAGCGATTTTATAAAATAATCACAATTTAACACAGAATTTATTATTTGCTTTTTAATACAGGATTTTGTCGATTATCATTAGAAACTTGTCTTGTTTTCACTGGTAACATGGCTTTTTCTCGCTAGAACTTTAGCTGGTGCTTACTTGAATCCTGGCCGGTTCTAACCAGAATCTTGGCTAGTTCTCATTCGAATCCTGGCCGGTTCTAACCAGAATCTTGGCTGGTTCTCATTCGAATCCTGGCTGGTTCTCACCAGAATCCTGACTGGTTATCACTCAAATCCTGGTCGTTCAACCAGAATCCTGGCTGCTGGTTCCCACTCGAATCCTGGCCGTTCAACCAGAATCCTGACTGGTTCTCACTCGAATCCTGGCTGGTTCTCACTCGAATCCTGGACGGTTCTTACCAGAATCCTGACTGGCTCTAACTCGAAACCTGACCAGTTTTCACCAGATTAATGACTGGTTCTAACTCGAATACTGACCGGTTCTCACCAAAATCTAGGCAGATTCTAATCAAGATTATATATAGTTCTAACCCGAATCCTGACCAATTATAACCATAATTTTGGCTCGTTCTCTACCTAATCCCCTGGAAGGTTCTCACCATAATCTTGTCTTATTTTCATCAAATTCTCACTAGTTCTTACCACAATGTTAACTGTTACATATCAATAGTATTATTTTGACCCTTTTTTTCCGCGCGCGCGCGAAAAATGTAGGGTAAACTTTCCATATTCTTTGCCGTTTTTCTTCATATTTTAGTCAATTATTTTAATGTTTGTTCGCTGTCCTCCATTATCTAAAATGGTGCTTTCAAGAATCATAAGCATTTAATAATACATTTTATAAATAGTGTAAGTTTCAGAAACAGTATTTACTTATTGGCTAGCATGATGCTACCAATTTATATCATTTATGTATATATACCTAATTTTGTGCGAAAGAGGCAACTTTTACAATGTATTGTAACCTAAATTCGGTCCTAGTTAAAATATCCTTGTTAAAATTTTGACCGATTTCTTATCTATTTCCCTAAGATGTTCCGAACTCGTTACCGTCCCTGTAACGATTAAAGCCATATAGACCGAAACTATAATATATTGTAGACATCTGTTCCAATTTATCAAAACTGGTGCTGTGTCTAATTCATTAATCTGAATTTGTTCTGCATAGAGAAAATTCAAAAATTATTTGTGGCCATTTTAATAAAAGGGAGAATACCCTTTTTCCCACAAAAATACTATACGATATTCAATTTATTTTTTAACAAGAAATTCGTAGAAGGCCTCTTTTTCAGTAGTGGAACTCCTCAATTTAATCTACTAAACCGCTACTTTTGTAATTATCTAGATCGTTTGTATTATTGATATAGCCAAATGGTCAATAATAATAAACTGGTTTTAATATATTTCTGTATAAGAAAAACTCGATGTTTCCAAGCTTTCTACCCAACCAATATTGTTTTATAACGGCCTTTTATTTATAGTTGAAATAGTAGTGGTGGTGATAATGATTGGAAACTAATAATTCATCATTATGTGATCGTTTTTTTTTTCTGAATACAGAATAATATCTGAGGGCGAAACTATATGAAAAGAGAAAACTCTTTCAGACATAACGCTAATCATTTGGCTATAGATAGTTGGCTGGAAGTCATACTTCTAGGTCTCCTGTTGAAGGGCATGTTTGCCCGAAAGCTAGAGAAATAAAAAATAGGTAAAGAAACCTGGCCCTGTTTGCTTGTTGATTTTGTAAAATACCTAACTCTAAATTTAGGTAAAGTTCCATAATGGAACCGTCCAATTTTGTGGAAACAAAGGTAGAACAAACAAAAAGACACATGAACCCGCATTTAATATTTTATTTGGTAGATAATCTTGAAGTTCTGTGCCTTCCAATATTCACATTGCCCACTGTTATATACCTTCATATATTTAATTTCAATAGTAGTAGTCTGAATTTAATCAAGTCAAACCACTAAGGAAATCTCGCACTCATGACCAGAAATTTCTCAATAGTGACAGTGTAAAGAGAGAAATTATGAATCTTTGTAAAATTAGCGAAAAGAATGTGATTCTAAGTTATAATAACAAAGAGAACGGTTGCTAGGCGCCCATTATTTTCTAATTCTATTTTGGGAATTAAAGAGATTATATAAGGGAGTTTTCTATTGTGTTGGGTTCTATTTGGGAGTGGATTTTATCTATATCTATGCTGCCTCACCTGGTCATCATCGTGCCACTCCATGCCTGGCACGAGTAGGTGATGGATTGTGAAGGCCACGTCGATTATTGATTTAAGCCAGTCAATAAACTGTGATTGGCCGCCACCGCTTCCTAACGTTGATTCTTTTGTTTTGATTGGCTAATGTACTTCTACGTGGACGTCAAGGTAAACATTGGTTGGCTGTTGTTAAGGACAGTTGGTAAAAGTGACCATTTGGAGATTATATAACTTTTTGATTCTCTATATAGCGTTGATAGCAACATTTAGGGTTCCAATTGCTCATATAGTGCGTGTTTCTCTCTGTATGGCAGTAATAGAAAACATTCATCATGGTAAGAATTTGTAGATTATGTAACAGCTAGCTTTTCTATGCGGCCGTCATGATAAACATTTATGGATTGGTAACTTTTAGCTCTTCTATATGGCCGTTATGGTAAACATTTTTGGATTGGGTAATTCATGACTATTCTATGTGGTCGTCATGTTAAACATTTGTGGATTCTGTAACAGTTGACTACTCGATGCTGCCGTCATGGTAAACATTTGTGGATTGATAACTTTTGGCTCTTCTATGTAGTTGTTATGGTAAACATTTGTGAATTGGGTAACTCTTGGCTACTCTATGTGGCCGTCATGTCAAACATTTGTGGATTAGGAAACAGTTGAATTCTCGATACAGCCGTCATGGTAAACATTTGTGGATTGGTAAATTTCGGCTTTTCTCTGGGGCCGTTATGGTAAACACTTGTGTATTGGGTAACTCTTGGCTACTCTATGTGGCCGTTATGGTAAACATTTGTGGATTGGGTAACTCTTGGCTACTCTCTGTGGCCGTTATGGTAAACATTTGTGGATTGGGTAACTCTTAGCTACTTTCTGTGGCCGTTATGGTAAACATTTGTGAATTATGTGACAGTTGCCTACTCAATGCGGCTTTTATGGTAACCATTTGTGAATTCTATCATTTTTGGCTCTTTTTTTAAAGCCTTATTTGCTAACATTTATGAACTCTGTAGGTGATTGTTGCCCAGGTAAATATTTGGAATTATTGGAGCAATATGAAAATTCTATTGATGAGTTCATCAGCTATTTATACATGCCTATAGCAACCTCTGTAGGTTATAGAAGTCTAGAATATACGCAGATTAGCTACGCTTTGACGATCCTGTAGTCTGCTATATGCGAAAGGCATGGTAAAGTTACAGGCACAATTATTTTCAGAACTAAAGAAGCCGATTTTGTGTTTTATCGCTGATGTCCACTACATCGCATCGAGGAAAAAAAAGTGTGCCAATTGTTAAAACAATATATAAATTTCATTGTAATTAATCATTTTAAAGCTGTAAAGACGAATATCATTATCACATATTGTTGCCTATTTTAACAATTTCAACAAAATCGACATTTATATAAATGTGGGAGTTATATCGTTTCTGGGCCATTATGGCCAGATTCCAATATTTTTACTAGATTCAGTATGAATTTTAATAATACAATCTATATATTAATTAAAATTGAAATGTTAGATTTTCTGTTGGTTATGAATAGGTTACCCAAATATTTAACGTTTTAGATAAAAATTGACTATTTTTATTTAGGTTTAAAATGTTTCACAGTGTCAGCTTCAATCCCATATTATTACGATTATAATATTGTAACAAAGTATTTATTAATTTCATTATTTTATTAACAGAGTGGTCTTTTTTTATGTTTATATCTTGCTACTCTGTAAATTTACCTCGTGGCTTATCTTTTGTTTACCATTCATAGTTTGTCCTTGCTTAAAATAAATTTTGTTTCCGCCTGAAGTTTTAATCTTCCCTAATTTTCCACGTGGCAATATAAAAGGGGTCAATTTCCTTTTTTCTCTCTACAATATTTCACCCTGAAAGCTTGATACCCGACTATGTCGATATCTCGTAATTTGTATATAGTGGTCCCAGATATACAGTGAAAATTTGATGGTAGCTGTCCGGATTGTTAGTTATCATCAAATTTCATATGATAGAAGGTAGAGACCGTATTTTTAGTGGACATCAAATGCTCATCTTCAGGCAATAGGCAGGATTTTCAGTAATATCATTTTCATATCTTGATGGCAGAAATCCGGGTTTTGTGTTAACATCATATATGACTTCTTGATGGCATAAAGCTGGCTTTTCAGCTAATATCAAATCACTCATTTTGAATGCAGAAGGCATGATTTTCAGTAACATCATTTTCATATCTTGATAGCAGAAATCTAGTTTTTATGTTAACCTTATATCTGCACATATATTGACGGCAGAAAAGACCGGCTTTTCGGTTGAATTCAAATCGCTCATTTTTAAAAATAAGGCATGATTTTTCAGTAACATCAACTTGCAATCTTAACAGCAGAAGAACGAATATATAGATTGCACATCTTGACTACAAAAAAAAAAACAGAAAAACATTGCACATCATTAGTGCAGAAAGCCGTACTCTTAGATGACTGATTGTCGGTACATGACGGCTCAGTTACTGATAGATAAAATATCGACATATTCATTATAGGGGAATAGATATATTTAGTGCCAGGCATATCCTAGTAGCCAGTTGACAAAAAGTACACCATTATACACCAGCATATATTATATAAGAGACGTTCAATATAGATATTAAATATGCAACATTTTATCTATATTTTATATTTTTATTATTGCTTATACATACAGTTAGGAGTAAGCAAGAAGGACTATTACCGATCAATATATGCGATTTCATATCAATATGTTGATATTTATCTTTGTCTCGTTAGGAAATGATCAAATATTATACATTTTTTAATTTCGTATATTCATCTTGAATTATTCTTTACTGAAAAGTTTTATGTCTTTAACGTGTGTATAAAGTGTTAGGAAATAAATTTTAAATATTTTATATATACATATATATTATTTGGTTCATGTGGTAACCGTATTTACACATATTTGGCCTTGAATACCCATTTCTCAAGAAGCCTCTGGGACCAAAAAATCTTATGGTCGCAGTGGTACAGCCTGCTAAACGCTGATGAGCGCCAACAGCGCGAAACGCGTTCGTGGATGGCTTTTCTTGATTTATCAAGAAATTGGGTTGTCCAAATATCAGGGAACAGGCTAAATCAATGTTTAGTTGATTTCTGTTCCACCAAAGGCGCTCTTACATATGTAAAGCACATGTGCTCCTGGTCAGGATATGCCTTTATTTTTTAAATATGTTTATATATATTTCTTAAAATTCTTGTGCAGACTCGCGGTTAGAGCACAGTAGTAGAGCCTTTCGCTAGACGACACCTCTCTATAAAGAACAGTGTAGGAGCATTCAGATGTGCAAATTATCAAATTGCATCTAATAAAAGAACGCTCCGATTATGATCAGTGATATGCCATAATACCATTTTTGTCAATTTCATACAAAGACCATCTGTATACTATGGTTTCAGCTATGGCCTTCATCAATAGTGAGGCGGATACGATTTCATAATATTCAACCGAGAATTTATAAAAATGGTCAAATTTGTATAAAAAATATTTTTTTAAATAATGAAGTGATAGGGGCTAATCTTGTGGGCCGGAATACATTGTAAAACTGCAAGACTATGGGATTTAGGTGTAAAAGGCACAAAATCTTTATATCAATAAGTACCATTAATGTAATTAAATTTTATTAGCTTGGATATAATATTAGAGGTATATTTTTAAAACGATATGTGTTTCTTGAAAATAAATTAAAATTTGAAGATAAATTAAACACAGATACACGCGGTCTTCGATTCGCTTAAAAATAGGCAAATAAACACATAATGGTAATCGCCAAAAGAGAAAGAAAAGAGCGTTACCGAGTGCTATGGTTGAAATTTAAAAAAATACATAATTATATGATAGTATTTACAACTTAACATGACAAAATTGGCAACGGATATCAATTCGAGAAACTATCAACATAAAAAAGGTGGTGTTTCCTATTCTCAAGTGAAATATCAAGTGCATCCATCTATATACTTAAAAATAATGGTGTAGAAAGTTGGCCGGAAGATGCGATACCAATTCATTCGTAAAAGCCCCGAACCTCGGAAATTTTAATTATAGATTGCGTGAGAGATTCTGAACCAATTTGAAGAGTCCTTCGTGCCCCGATTATAGGTTGGGACTTCCTGAGGGAGATGGGTCGGGCCACGCGACACATTATAGCCGAATGACACGGTGAGGATGGCATTCTACATAGAGAATCTCAAGTTTTATAAACGGTTTATTTTAGGATGAACGGGGCTGGTTTTAGGTACGTTTTCATAAGATTTGACTTTGTCGGGTTGATATTTTCACCGGATTTAGAGGCTAGACGGAGTCCCTGTCATTCTCTACCTAAATATAAAAATTATTCTATTATAAAGCTGATTTGCATATTTTGAGTCAGGGAAATGTTCGTGTGATAATATAAAATAAGACCTAGGGGTGTGGGGGGGGGGGGGTGAAAAAATATAAATTCACTAAAATGTTTCATATATATATACTTTTGTTAAACAATATTGGTTAGAGAAACATCTCTAATTTGGAATAACCAGAGCTAAATATATTTATAAAATCTTATATTTTTTAGCATTACAATAAATATATTTTTAAGAGCATTGTCGATGGCAATGTAATTATTGGACCATAGATTTGAGTCCCGAAATTGAAGTTTTTGCAGTTATTTCTTGGTTTTCAGGAAGCCACTGGGACCAAAAAAATATTTTTGGTTGCAGTGGTTCAGCCTACTCCACGCTGACGAGCGCCAAAAGCGCGAAACGCGTTCGTGGATGGGCTTTTCTTGATTATCAAGAAATTGGGTTGGCCAAATATCAGGGAACAGGCTGAATCAATGTTTAGTTGATTTCTATTCCACCAGATGGCGCTCTGCCTTCTGTAAAGCACATGTGCTCCTGGTCAGGATATGCCATTTTTAATATATATATATGTCATATCCGTCGTGGTCGAATGGAAGGGCGCGACCGTTGTGCATGTATACTTCGAAAAAATATTTGTTCCACACTCGTGAGCGCGCGCGCACGCGGCGGTGGCTCCCACGTTTATTTTGTATAGATTTATTGATGAGTGAATTTGTTTTTACATTTTAACATATTAATTATGGCGAAAATAAATATCTCTTGGGCATTAGGCAAATTATGACAGATGGAACCTGTGTGGGATAAATAAATTTAAAAATGCTTTAAAATTATTTAGTTGAGATTGGGAGACAATTTTATAAATTGGATTCTGATATTATAGTACAAAAATTAAAAAATAATTGTGTGATATTATACTAAAATAAATAGTGTGATTAATAATTTCCTAGAATGCTAAATATTTAAAGAAATACAAAAGAATAATGAAGTTTTATTTAAAATTCTTAAAATAATCACCGTCACTATCTATACACTTGTTCCATCTTTTTTTCCAGATATCAAAACACCTCTGAAAATCCTCATTTTTCAGGCTTTTCAAAATATTCCTCGTATTCTTCTCTATATCAGGTATTGAGTCAAATCGACGTCCTTTAAATACTTTTTTTTTATTTTAGGGTAAAGGAAAAAGTCGTTGAGAGCAAGGTCAGGATAATAGGGTGACTGGGGTAGTAAAGCAATTCCGTGTTTAGCCAAAGAGAGTTGTACAGTGACGGCCGTATGTGGCCGTGCGTTGTCATGATGCAAGAGCCAATTTTTCTGATGCCATTTTTCGGGTCGTTTCTGGCGCACAGCCTCCCTTAAACGTCGCAATACATCAAGATAGTGATGTTGATTAATGGTCTGTCCCTCGGGCGCGAATTCATAGTGTACCAATTCCTTTACGTCAAATAAAGTGATAAGAAGACACTTAAGCTTCGATTTGAACATCCTTGCTTTCTTGAATCTTGGTTCTCCAGGCTCTATCCACTGGCTTGATTGCCGCTTAGTCTCATATCATATCCGTACACCCATGTTTCATCTCCCGTGATAACATTTTTAAGCCAATGGGGAGCAGAATTAAAACATTTTGGCCATGTTTTTGCACGTTTCTTTGCGATACTCTTTCTTCTCATTCGTTAAGAGATGTGGGAAAAAAATTAGCCAGGGATCGTTTAAGATGCAGATCATTCTTTATGATGGTTTGGTATGTTCTAATAGATATATCCAACTCTTCTGATAGCTCTCTGAGAGTTATTCTTGGGTTTTCTTTGATCGATGACTTGATTTTGAGTGCATTTTCGGGGTTTCTTTTAATCTTTTAAAGTCGTGTAAACTATTCAAATATCCTCGATTGTGATAGGGAATCTTCTTAAAAGCCTGCTTCAACATTTGAAATGATTCGGAAGCTGTTTTCCTTAATTTAAAACAAAACTCTATGCAGACTCGCTGTTTTTCAATACAGTCTATATTGAAGTTAGAAAATGTTTGATATACTCGAGCTTATAAATTCGAAAAAACGTGAGCGCGTGCGTCTGTGTGATTAAATATTTTTTCTACGTGTTGATAAATGTTTTATCTATAAGGTACTTATAAAATTATTTTAATATTTTGAATATTTCACGTGATCCAGTCTCATTCCTGGAAATTATTGATCACACGTTGTATATACAAGTATAGATGAAAACACTAAATATGATATATAATACATAAGATAATAAGGTTTTGAATGTAGCTGTATACGAATCTGTGTGATGTGGCTACCGACTGTGTATCTGTTTGTGGGAGTGTTCTGAATGTGAGAGGATCTCCTGCGCTGGAGTGTTGGTGGCTTGGTGATAGGCTGAGCATCCTCCTCTGTACCGTACTCTCATAGGGAACGTAAGAAAAGGGGTGTTAAAAAAAGTGCTCAGGGATGAAAAGGAATGAATGTCCTGAATGAAAGAATGCCTTGGTCGTGGCGAACAAATCGGTAGGATGATCCATATTGGGTCCACTGGAGTCCTCGTAAGATTTCTCGTTTGGGATGGAGAGAAAAGGGGACGGTGGTCATGTCAATTAAGTAGCGCAAGGAGAATATCTCTCGATGTTGATATGTGAACATAATGGTTTTTATTCAAATAGTCAGAGGGCAACGTACTGATTTCTGTGACGTACATCCTGAACGGATCGTTTCAAGACGGGTCTGTGGACTATCAGTAATTCTGCTAACTTCTTAAAAGGAAATGAATTTGGGAAAAAACTATCAGTTCGGGATGGTCAATGGGCAACGTAGGTGGTGTTATTCTAATTCAAAATAGATTTCTGTTATTCTATATAGGAATTCCTTGACGATAGGATCTTATGGGGGGTCATTAATCTTAATGTTGTGGTTATCATCCTTTTCTGAGTGATTAATGAAGTCCTTGAAGGTGTTCCAAAGGACCATCGAAAGCTCTTCAAGACAATATACCAAGATTGATTGAATTTGTCTTAATCGGGACGACGGCAATAAATAAATAAAAAAATGTATAATCGTCATGGAGATGTTTGGGTTAATATACGCCATTGTAAGGAGATTTAGAAAGAAAATTGGGATCCTATTAAAATATTTAACTATGGGCAACGGTACTATCGTATTTTTTGCCTATAACTGACCTATTTTCTAATTTCGCATTGTCACAGTTACTAAGAAGAGCACTTAATTGAGGGCTAATTTGTAGAGTTTGATTACGTTTTGGTGAGGATGGGAGCATTATCTTCGTTGTCGGGGAAGGTTCTATTTGGATATCATTCTTTGGGATGGTGTCAGGAGTAGAAATGTATCTGGCTGTTAATGTTGGTTCGTCATTATCTGAGAAAATATCGGGGTTCATGTGATTAAATGGGTTACTTAATGTAGATTCAAAATTCTTATAATCATCATGAAATATTTTAGGTGGGAAATGATGGTGAATAAATGTGAATTCGGCGCGATATTGTTGTTCGTTGTGTGAGGTGTGAATATGTACTTAGTGTCTTCGGAATAGTGTTTCAGTTTGTTTACGTAGATAATCTCCGTGTCTAAGTTTTGAGCTTGATTAGGTCTATTGATTCTAACTGTATAGGGGGGATATCACCTCAATTATCTCATATGATCCACTGAAGTTAGGGCACTAGTTTTCCCGTATTGGGGTGTTGGTAAATTTTGGTAAGGACTAGATCGCCTACCTCATAGTCGGGGGACCTGTGATTTTTATCAAATCTGATCTTATCTATCTTATGACGTTCTTTCGTTCTCTGTAACGCTAGGCGTCTAGATTCAGGACCGATGGATAAGGATCTAGATGTTGTGACAGTTCTTTCGGCAGGGAGCCGTTCATAAGGTATGATGGGGAAAATACCGTTACGGAATAAGGGGTATCGTTATATGCTTCAACTACTTTGGATTGTAGCATAGTCCAACTAGCTCTAGGATGTTGAAGATGGAAGAGCCTAATTTTTCCGGTCAGAGTTGAAAAGACAGACTTGTGAGGGTTGCGAAAGTGAAAACTTCATAAGGTGATAAAATTCGACCTATTCAAAAACTCTACAATTTAGAGATAACACTCGAGATAAGATGTCGAGACCCTCTAACGGAGCGATCTCCACACAAGAAGTTCGATTGAAACCTGAAGAGGACCCTTTGATTTCACAGCATGAGCAACATCACATTGGAACCCCGAATATTTTGTCAAGATACGGACGGCACATCAAGAGACCCAACCGATTGGATCTACTGAACTTTTCCTTTCCATGTTTGAGTCGTCGAGGCGCCAACTCAAAGGTGGTAGAAATGTTGGAAAAGAAGGAGTTCGGGGCAGCAAGTGGGAGGCCGACGGAGGGGGCTACGGGGATGCAGCGGCTAGAATGAGGAAACCAAAAACAGAAGAACTTGTAAACAACTTTCGAACGAGAGGATTTGCCCTGATTCCCCGATTCTCATAGTGTAAATGCATTTTAATATATAATTCATTAATTAATCCTATACTATCTTCTTAATTGATAATAAATTTAATTTTCGCGCATGTTTTCGTCGTATATTTCAAAATTGGTACAAGCAGCGACACCTCAGCTTTGAACCTTCAACCCCGCCGACCAAGCATAGAGGTGAGTGACTCCCTCTATAGAACTTAGATCGTCGTCACAACACAGAGTGGCGCGGTGAAATCACAATATACCTACATAAGGTCTCACTACATCTTTGCCTACTATATTGTCTTATGTTTTTTTTAATACTGTATATAGTATGCAACTCTCTCATTTTTTATGTTTATCACTTAAATATTTGATATATATATATAGAATTTTCATATATTTTACCTCAATTAAGTCCCAATAATTTGCCTAAAATATTTCATTTTAAACAATAGTCTTACTACGCTTTCAACCTTGTTTCACCGTAGTAAAACTCTTATCCACCAGAAGAATATCTGTCGTATTGTATATGTTGAATGTTGTATATAAATTCAAATTCAGATGTAACTACAAAACGGCGTCAATAAAACGGATACCCGGGAGAAATAGAGACGGTGAGCCAGGAAGGATAGTATAAACAAGGGAGATTTATAGACATCGTTCGTGACAGTCCCTGATTGGGCGTCCTCCCCCCTCTAACGTCACCAATATGATATAGGCGGGGCTCTCTGAGGCAGACGGAGGAGTTACCCGGCACAGACAGGCAGGGTAGGAGAATAGTTAGCTGCCATGCTACCCGATTGAACAGAACGTTCCAAGGACTCCCCTTAGTCTCACCCTTCCCGGAAACCACCCTCTGAACCGAGGTAACCATACTGGTGTTGTTACTTGACGCAAGCATCCTTTGTGGGGATATCGCGTCTGATTTGATAATAAATAAATACTCTTATGCATGTGGTCTTATTTTGTCTTCAGGCTAGTGCGCCTCCACATCAGGCCCTGACTGCATGTTGGATGAGGAGTCCACTGTAACCTTGTCGGCTCCACTAATCATTTTTATCATTACAACATCTTATATCTATAAAAATGAAATCCAGAATCGATGTTTGTTTTCGCGTTGCCCAAAATCTACAGAATCAATCATTATGAAATTTCGCATATAGGTAGCTGAAGATTTCGTTTAACATATAGGCTATTCAGAAAACTGAAAAGGTTAATGTGCTTTCTTAAAAAATATAAACCCAAAAAAGCGTTAGTTCCACCCTTTTACCGCTTGGGCGCAGCACTGGTCGCGACGATAATGAATTTGATTGGTTAATAATTTACACGTGGTTTGTTTACACGATGAATGATAGTTTGTTGACACGATGAATGTTTTTAAAAGGTAATATTATCCAATCGCCGTGAATTTTGAAATTTACTATACTACTGGGAAGGTTTCTGGTTTGAATTTGATTTGAAATAAATATTCTTTGCAATTTTATTTGCAGATATTCTACTTTCACTCGCAAGCAGTGTCTCTCGCGTAATATGCTGAAATTATATTTATAAATTGTAACAATTCTTGAAATGTGTTCCAAGTATAATAAATTTAATTTGAGAATTTAATAATATTATATTGCAATGACGTAAAAAAAAAACACTTGGCATTTTAATATTAATATATATTTAAAGAAAATATTGTACGTTTTTGTGTTAAATGTTAAAATATAATGTCAAAATATATTTTTTCCATTGTTAATTTAATTTGTTGTTGTTTTATAGTAATAAAGATCCAAATTACATTGTTGTTGTTGTTTTACAAAATTTTAAAAATGTGTCCCCTTAAATAAAAATCATTTTAGATCAACCTTTTGCGTTGAATAAAGTGGAGGTAAAATCATTTTGTATATTTTTTTAGCTCAAAATTTCTAAAGTCAAGGGCGTAAAGAAAATATTCCCTAAGCTATTTCTTCTGATGAGCGAAAAGCGATAAACTAAAAATAAGGAGTAAATTTGTGTGTACCAGTGTTATTCGAGAAGATATAACACTCTGGTTTGCACGACATGATATAAGATGCTTAGAAAATGACAAACAAAAAAATTACTGTTCACAAAAAAGAGTCAAGATGTGAGGACATAATTTATTATCCCCATAACCCAACACAAAGCGCTGCAAAATATTGGTAAATAATATAATACATGTCAGCTTATATAACACAGGAGGTAACTGCCTTCCTTTTTGTATTAGGTCACAATCCTTGCTCAATATGGCATCCTTCATTCTCAAACACCGCCTGCAGAAGATAGATGACAGATTGGACAGCATTAAATAACATATCTGTAGAAATTGATGAAAACGTGCTGTCCTGATAGAAGCCTTCAACATGGCCAATGTAGTATGCCGGCATCGATAAACACGCGACTTAATGTACCCCCATATCCAAAAATTACAAGGCGTCAAGTATGGTGATCTTGGAGGCCACTGTGTATAAATTGGCGACTTACACACGATCTTCACCGAACGTATCCTTCAGTAATTGTTTGGCACCGCGGGAGATATGAGGAGATCCTCCATCTTGCAGAATGTTATTTCGCTTAGTGCTTGTCTGTCCTGCAATATGGGAACAAACCCTTTCTCTGAAAAGTTGGGTATGACGTTCACCAATTACAGAAAACGGTTTTAAAGTTCTTCCATTGATTTTTAAAAAGAAAATGGCCCAATAATAAAGAAGAAATTAACCCACATAAAAACTGTAACTCTGGGCTGATGAAGTGGCATTTCTGTAAAATTCCAAGTGTTTTCTGTTTGCCCAAATGCTGCTGTTTTGAATGTAAATTCTCCGTTTAGAGAAAAAGTGAGCCATCAACGGTCCACAGAACATTCTACAACCAGTTTTCATCAATATCAATTTGCCTGGAAACACCATGCAGCGAATTCTTGACGCCTTCTCAAAATCGTAAAACTTTAGCTCGTGAAATCTTTGAATTTTGTTTGAGGGTAGTTTTTAAGAAATATTCTTAGTGCTCTCCAAACTGTTCAATACGAAATCCCCGTTGGTCGAGAAACTTTTCGAGCACTTACTTCAACACAAATGGATAACGTTTAAATAGCTTCAACAATTCCTGCGAAACCGTAACAGCACTGACTTGCATGTCAATGGTCTTCCACTCCGAGGTTTGATTCCAGAGATCCATTTTCTCAATTTTTTTTTATCATTCACCTTAGAGAGTAGCAACTCATGGGTCCTTTACCGCCTTCGAATACCTTTAGAGGTACGAAACGCTAGTAGAGCCTCAGTGGCAGTTTCTGAATTGCAATTTAAAAAATTCACCAAAAGTGATTTATCCTGTAGTGACGGCATTTCAGAGTAAAATAAATTATCAGAGATAAAGATAAATATTTTTCAAATGAATCAAAATAAATATAATCGATATTGAAATATAATCGATTCGAATTTGAAAATTAGAAATTTATTATCTTCGAAATTTGAATCGCTGAGAGGATGCCAGCAAACCGCATCTAAAATATCATTTTTTTTTTTGCTACATGTTTAATTTGCATTTACCTATTTTTCATATCTCGGCTTGCATTTTAAAAATGGTCATCCAATTCTTCTACTTTTGGCGAAATTGGTGTTTTATTAATTTATCATTTGATATATTTAGGGTTCTTTCCTGGTATTCAGAAAGGAAAAATACGTGTCGATCAGTTATATTTTTCAATTTATCAAATAATTTGGCCGCTGAATCTCTGATTCTGGTAGAGCGCCATCTAGCGTATAAATTGTAATTAAAACCCATTTCGAATTTTTCATTATTCGCCCTAAAAATCCCATTGGAACTGTTCATTTGACCATATATTCTCAATTTTGTATACTAATGATATCACCTTAAACTATATATATAAATACTAGCGGATGTGTACCCGGCTTCGCCCGGGTTTTATCCGAGTGAAGTTTGCCTAACGAATATTATTGATAATAATATTCCTGAACATACTGTCAAATTATATTGACAAATATTTGCAATCTTATCATATCTTATCTCAGGTTTTAGTGGAAAGAATTTTGTGTTTTCGTTTGTTTGTGAACAAATCTCTCCCGCCTTCTCATTGGACGAATGTGGCCATGTTTGTATATAAAGGGGGGCTATGGTATGAGTCGAGAGGTGAGTGGGTGGATTATTATGTGGAGACGCTTAAAGTGTTCTCTGCGTGATTTATCCGTCTCTGGCTATCTCCACGCATACCTGTTGTAACCCCGGTCCGATCCTACCTAAGCAGCAATAAAGCTAAGTACTTTTTTTAATTTTATTTAACAAATTGTGATTTATTATTTACTTTTTTTTTTTGGTGTTGTACTTTTGAGTCCACGATTTTTCTGTGTTTAAGTTACTCTTACTGTAGGCCCTAGTATATTGTATCTTGTGTTAACCCGTACAAAGTAACTTTTGTCAATACAGAATATTATGATAATAATGATAATAATATTCGTTACATTATATATTTATATAATATATAAAATATATTTTTCAAGCAAACATTTCCACTTTCTCCACTGAATAGTTTTTTAAAAAGATATATATAAATAAAATATCTAGAGATATACTACATGATCTTAGACAAAAGGCCGAGAAACGATATTTTTATATAGAGATGACCTGGCTTCGTGTGTCTTCTGCTCGAGTGAATGTTTCGCTGGTAGAATTTTGTTCCTGCCTACTAAAGATTATTATCTGGCTTCGCCCGTGGTCTGCTTTAGTGAATATTCCCTAAAGAATTTGTTTATGTCAATCAAGCATGATACGGCAATATTGTCATCATCATTTCTGACTAAAAAATATTGTAAAAAAAATCGTAAAATATGGGTGTGAATATTTTGATAATTTACAATAACGCCTAATTTATAATTATAATTATTTGTACTATGTGTAAAAGATTTTTCGTATAAAAATAATAAAAAATAACAAATTATATATAAAAGAAATGTTAAACTAAATATATTTTACCGAAAACACAAAGCGCAATAAATGTTCGAAAAGTTGGTTAAGTTAAAATATTAAAATAAATTTAAATGTAAAACTGTGAAATTTGAAATAAAATATAAGTGAAAATAGCAAAAAAAAAATGATATCACACAAATAAAACTTTGAAGACATTGAACTATCAATATATATAAAACATATATATAAAATAGGCGTGTGATTGTATTCTATATACAGTTACGAGCGTCATTCTTCATCTCCTAATAATCAGTTTACATCTCTGTCACCGTTTGCTTTTTTTTTTTTGGAAATGGCGCCCTCCTATTGGTTGGCTACGGTCACGCCACCTTTGCCCCCCCCCACCCCCCCTCGCTATTTCGTCTTTGTAACTATTGTGTTGGAGCGGGTCGCTCCCTAAATAAATGCATATATTAGATAATAACCAAATGGAATCCTCTCTTTCTTTTTCCCAGTAAGAGACGCCTACGGAAGCCAACAGTACATAGACAGATAAAGCACATAGGCTATAGTTATAAACTAAATATGCAATTATTTGAGGCGCCAATTTATATTTGTAACAAATAGTATTTGAATCAAAACATTCAATCGGGTTAAAACACGGGCGTTGCCGGGTCATTCGGCTAGTTTGAAATAAACTTAAACGATGTTACATAAATTTAAAGAAAGATATATAAAAGGAAAATGCGTTCTGAGCATTAAAACATTTTTACGTCATTCTGAATGTGTACCTCTCCCTATATAATTAATTAAAAATATATATAGATCTAAAATATCGGGAATTTGAAGTTTTAAATAAAAATAAAACTGTAAATATTTTATGACGATCTAAATTGTTAATATATCTCTTGTAGTTGAATTTTCCTATTTACACTATCTTTGTCTTCTGCGGAGGTCCAACTTTCCAAAAATATTCGGCAATGCTTTTCATTTATGTTCTGGTATAAAATATCTGTTTTATCAAAGTCCGGTGTTTTGGTTGTTTTTAAAAGCGTGGACTACAAGGAGTGATAATGGATTATAATTTATTAAACCAGATTTGTGTTGATTGATGCGATCTTTTAGAGGCTAGCTTGTTTCTCTTATGTATTTGGCGGGGCAATCATTACCTGGTATTTATTATATTACATTGTTTTTGTTTTCTAATTTGCTAATTTGTTTGGGTCTGAGTGGCGTAGGAATTTTTTCAAATTGAATGAAAAATTTATATGTAGCAATTATATTGTTTATCTTTAAGACTCTGGCAATGAGTTCATTTGCCGTTAGCGCTAAGAAAGGGTGCAATAAACTTTATATATATACAGTGGAACCTTCCTGTAAAGGTTACTTAAATTCAGAGCCAAAGTGTCCTTTAGGGAGAGATATCCTCTTACCAGAGAGTAATTAAATATTAAAAATGGTAATATTAGCCTTGAAATATGTCCTCTTTAGAGAGGTATCCTCTAGCGGGAGTGTCCTCTCATGAAGGTTCTACTGTATTTCAAATTATCTATAAAGTTTTAACGAGGTAGTTCTTTTCGATATATTCTTTTAAATACATTTTCATGAAGCAAAACATAAATCCGCCTACTATGTACTATGTTTATAACATGAGAAAAATGTTTAAATTAAAAATGATATTCCTGTTGAAATTACTATTTTTCTTCGACAGACCTACACGCAATGGCAGGTTTGGAACTTGTTAGAATGTCATCATCTCTCCCACTTGCACCACGCCCTTCTGTTTAAGATAATTTACGACAGAAAGTTGTTATCGTGTAGAGATCCCTCAACACGTAATGGTTAGATAATAGTTAACCCCTAATGGTTTTAACTAATGGTAACTACATGGACATTACATTCCCTACCGATAGCGACTCAGTTCCGGATTTTTAATTGTTTCCTCTTTTTTTTAAAGATATATATAAATTTGTTTTTTTTCATAAACCAAGTTTATTTTATTGAAAATACACTATCGTTTGTATATAGTACTAGCCGAATGAGCCGGGCAACGCCCGTGTTTTACCCGATTGAATGTTTTGATTCAAATACTATTTGTTACAATTATAATTGACGCCTTATATAAATGCATATGTTAGTTAAAACTATAGCCTATGTGCTTTATCTGTCTATGTACTGTTGGCTTCGTAGGCGTCTCTTACTGGGAAAGAGAAAGAGAGGATTCCATTTGGTTATTAACTAATATATGCATTTATTTAAGGAGCGACTCGCTCCAAACAATAGTTACAAAAACGAAAATGTGAGTGGGGGGGCTTGATTGGATGGGGGTGGGGGTGGGGG
>CP092874.1:42830961-42890375 GCA_030710605.1 Cordylochernes scorpioides
GAAAAATTAATGGGAGGGCCTGACTCATCAGTGGTGAACCCTACCAGCGGTTTCGCCAGTTTAATCTACCATACCGCTGTTATATTGCATTTTTCGGTTTTTATTTTATAGTGATACTGATGCTAGACTCTAGGAATGGGTATTTTAGATTAACTATGGACATAAGCTTTGAAGACAGTAGAAATACATACAATTATAAATATATAATATGCTTCGAGCAAACGCTCTTCCGCAAATATTAAATTGAGTCTTTTATTTGAACATTATACGCATAGCATATATAAGAAAATCAAAAGACGAGAGAAAAATGTATTTCATTATTAAACGGTTGGACATAGCTTTTAGGCAAGATGCTCTTCTACGAGTACAACATATGTATTATACATCCCATTTATTGTACCCAATCTACTTGCCTGAAAGCTTGTACAAACGTTTATTAATGACGGATACTCGTCTAGTGATATTTTATTCCCATTAACTAATGGAGATTACCGTTATAATAATATACGACATATCATATATATTATATATTTTTGGTTAAGCTTATTAAAGTAGCGAAATCACACATTGCGCGTAAGTTACCATTGATAAACCCGATCCTTACAATATATCTCTCATTGCAGTAGGAGCAATTGTCTTTACTTGAAAGGTTATATATAGAAGGGGACCTTCAAAATAATTTTAATTCTTAATTACAGATGACGCCTCAAAATTTATTTATGATAAACACCAGTTTGTAAACAGTGAATTATGTACTTATTGCGGTGTTTTCTTGCAAGTGTATTAATATGCAGTAATATAAATGAACAAGAAATAGAAACTCCAGAGGGTAGTGGTGACAAGAAGACTACGTCCTTAGTAAAAGACGTACTGACATGGTTCCAGCTATGAGAATATCTAGTAAGGTCCGCATCCCCTTCGATCTCTAACTACCAACTGATTTTTACCAGTTCCAGGATATTTTTTTGCAGCCGTAATCTCCCTTCCCCCAATCCCAACCGGGGTCAAAAGTCATACTTTCCGGGTCCCACTCTGTAAAGTGATATGGAGCCAAGCTGTCATGTCTATTTATGGGGTTGTCAGCCAGAAGTAAAGGAACTCTGTTTCCAAGCAAGTTAAAATAAAAGGGAATATTTCAATATCATACATTTATAAGATTCAGACACTCCTGATGAGAACTAAGTAAATGAAATCATTTAGAATATTTTACATTGTATAATACTGCTTATTCATTGAAACGATTATATGCAGTGTACATTTCACCTTAAATTTATCCATTATGTAAATATTAATACATTTTATGAGATTTGAAAAATATATTCGTGGTTATGAGAAACATAAATCATCTACCTCTCTATATACAAAGCTCGAAGCAGCGTCGATTAACGCAGACTACCCATCTTTACCAGATCTCGGGCGCGCGCTTCGGACTCGCCACACATCACTCACCATCTGCAATAGCGCAGGACAAGTCATCGAGGGGTCAGCTTTGCGGGACATGGCCTACGCCTCTTTTAAAGAGCGCTTCTCACGCCCAGAATGTTCTCCTGAAGACATTGAAGAATTCCTGCGAGGCACCACCTTAACCATCAACTTAGAAGTAGGCGATCCCTTGAGCCGCGCTGAGATTTACCAAGCTGAAATCTGTGCTGCCATCCGCCGCTTGCCCATGGGAAAATCGGTCGGATGGGACGAGCTGCCCTGCGAACTGATCCGCGGATTTGAAGACTTCTTCGCGCCGGCGCTTCAACAGATCTTCGAGGCTTCCCAGACTTTCGGGGCTCTGCCTTCATCCACGCGGCGCATCGAGATATGTCTCATTCCCAAACCGCACGGCGGCCCAGGTATCAGCGGGCTTCGGCCTATAACTCTTCCTCCAACAGACTACATAGTACTCAGCGGCATTCTACACGGTAGATTGCGACGTCACCTTCGCGACATAGTTCCGGAATGCCAGAGCTACGCCATTCCGGGAAGAACGCCATCCTGGAACACGGCTAGCGTCTCTGACGCGGTCGCCACAGCCCACAAAATAATGAACCACTTGCGGTCGTTGCCACTTACCTAGTGTCTGCGTTTGACACTCTGGACCGCGGCTTCATGATATCCCTCCTGATCTCAATCGGTGTTCCGCCAGTCTTCGTAGCGTGGGTCCAGCTGCTCTATGCCGGTGCACAAGCGGCCGTGCGGATCGACGGAGCTGTACGTACTCCGTTGTTCTCCCTGCTCAACGGGGTGAAGCAGGGCTACGCGTCCAACGCTGCTCTCTTTTCGATCTGCATGGGGCCTCTTCTTCTTCACTTAGAGCAGTTACTCGGGCGTGGAAACGTTCTGGCATACGCCGACGATATCGTTCTGCTTATCCGCGAGGGGGGGGATGAGCAGTTGGAGATAATTAAGAAGTTCTTCGATGACTTAAGGCGTGCGTCAGGAATAAGAGTCAACTTCGGAAAAATTCAGGGTCTCTGGTGCGGTGGGTGGAAAAAACCGTACCGACTCTCCATTGGGAATTTCCTGGAGCACAGAAAAAATCACCATTTTGGGCACCATCGTCACCGCGGGACATGGAAAATCGTTACAAGATCAACGCATTAGTAAACTACTGGAAGGATCCATCGCTAGATGGTCCCCCTTTGTCCGCAGTCTCTCTCTTGTGAGGCGGGCGAGAGCGGCCAATAGTCTGGTGCTCTCATCAATCTTCTAACATCTTCAGACCTACCTGCCCAGTAAGACCTTCATCTCAAGACTGCAAGCAAGACTGGCGCGGTTTGTTTGGGGTCTTGACCGCACTGCGTGGCTTCCCGGCAGCGTCCTGTGTCCGTCGGTGGCTTGGGGTTATTGGACATCAGCACCCAAATCCAGCTCGCCTGCTTCAAGGGGTTCAGGCTGCACGAAGAGCTGGAGGTAAGAACGCCTACTCATGGATGGCGGAGTCTGGAACATGGATGGCCCCCTTATCTTTAAGTTCCTGGGTGCTTCCCCGTCGTCGTCGCCTGCTGGAACTCTGGGAACAGGCCTCCTCTATCCTGGGCATGAACCACCGGGTGGTGCCCACTCCCACCCTACTGAACCTGCCCCTCGTCGGCGCCTGCAGGTTCCTGGCAACTCCATCGCTTCGAGCTCCCTCAAGGTGGGTCGAAGTGCGAGTCCGAGACATTGCGTACCTTGATCCACCGCTCAATAACAGGGCGACAAGGAGTGTCCACCAGGACGCAGCTGCCCTTGGATCATTCTGCCAGCGGCTGCTGAACGAGAATGCTAGGAGCGATTACCAGGAGAGGCCCTTGGAAGAAGCCGTAGTGCTGCGCGGGACAGCTACTCCGTTCCTGTGCATATGCACACGCACGGCGCGAAGCATGCTGGAGCATCCCCGCCTGGCCGCCGTTCCCACCTCACAGTATCTCCGACGCTGGGCACCTGTGGTCGACGTGCCCTCCTCCGATGTGCCCTTCTCATCTCTCCGTCGCTGCTCCTTCGGGGGCCATGTGGCGGACATCGCAATGCGACTGGCCCTGCACGCCGTGCCCCATCCGGAGCACCTGGCGTCGAGTCAGCCTTTCTGCATCGCCTGCGGCTCCATCGACCTGTCGCTGGTCCACCGCTACTGGTCCTGCAGCGCCGTTCACCCTGTCATCCGAGAGGTGTTCTCCATCATCGGCTGGCCGCCGGACCTGCAGTCCTGGATCTTTCCAGTTGATCTCGAGGACCACGCCATCACCATCTCCTCAGCGACGAAGTACGCGATCTACGTATTCTTCGTAGATCGCGAAATGCGTGGTGTCGCTGGAGAACTATTGGCGATTCTCCACCAAACTCTGCAGAGCTGGCAGAGGCGCCATATTCATTGTACATAGTGTTTATAATCCATATTATCTTCTTTTTTTTTTAAATAGAGCAGACTGTGCACTTTGCATGTATTGACAAGATGTCAATAAAATTATTTTAATTGTCAATTGTCTATATACAATCTTGAATTGCTAACGTCATTTCTGTTTTATTGAAGTTAATTTGCTTCTTTAAATAGTGTGTAAAGGCTATTATACATTAAATGATATACAAAAGACCATTATGAAGAGGATGGCGGAGGAAGTATGAAGAAACCATGTGGCCCACCCTTAGTAGAGGAAGGCATAGAAGGAGGAGGAGTCCATTAAAGAAGTTTTTAATGACAATCTGTATAGAAATATGGACTCACGTGATGTTGTTAGTGATCCAACGGAACATGACTCGGACTTTCTGAAGGTCCGTCTTGGCCCGGGAGCAGAGGTAGAGAGTCAGGTTCCTGACGGAAGACAGGACCTTGCTGGGGACCTAAACATCATGGTCAACTCACATGGAAAATTTACATTTTGCATTCAAGCATTTTGTATTCCATTTAGAGAGTAGGGCAATTTCATTTGAATTCACACTATAGTAGGGTTATGTATCGATTTATATTCTGAAGAGCAGTCCGAAAATGACAAATAAGTGAATGCATATGTGTCATATTTTATATGCTTTACATTGTAACACGAAGAACAAGATGTAACTTCAAAATGGTGTCAAATAATGAACTCGGTAGAGGGAAGTGAACCCGTGGATATCTCTCTTTACCATCCATGCAATTAAAGGGTGATATAACCATATTGACCGTTGTCAGTCCTTGATTGGACTATTCTATAAAGAATTAATTATTTGCTAAGTAATACATTTTATTACATCACACTAGAGCCTTTTTAAAATTCTAATTCAACTATATAAATCAGAAGTAAAAAATAACTTTAAAATCAATAAAATATGGGACGAATTATTCTCTCTACAAAAATATAGAGAATTCGATCCTCCCTAAATCAGAATATTCAGCAAAATGAAATATTGAAAGTAAACACCTATTTCTATTTGATGGTTGCCATAATACCATCTATATAATATATCTTTGATATAAAACACTTTTTATTTTATTGAAACCTTTTAAAAACCAAATAAAAGTGGTATTTATGCTCAACTTAACGATGTGTGGGGAAATGTAATTTTGATTGCGAGAATTCGGAAAAATATGATAATCAAATTACGTTTTCTGATTCAAATCAAAAATAATTTTAACGCTAATTTTCTTTCTAAATTTTAATAAAATGATGCCTTCAGAGCTAAGTTTCTTGTATAACATTTTATTTTTTCAATCTTCTTTTTTTGGGCTCTCATCAGTTCTTCGACGGGAGTATCATATTAACTAAACTAAACTCCGAAATGAAGGTTACATAATTATGCAAATGCTCATTATTATTCACATATTTTTAAAACTATTCCAATGATATTAAGATAAATATAATATTTAAAATATTTTTAGACATCTCTCTCCTTTATCTTGCATTGAATAAGAATTGAAAAAGAAGGAGCGTTTGGCTCATCAGTGATGAACCCTCCCAGCGGTTTCGCTATTTTGATCTCCAGACTGCTTCACAATTGTATTGAATTGAACTTCTTATAATATGCATTTGCTATTGAGTACAGTAAATTGGTGTTTTAAACGAACAATATGGAAATATGCTTCTAGGACTGTAGAAATGTATATCTATATGAAAGATATAATAGTTCGAGCAATGCTTTTCCACAAAATCACAAATAAGCCTATTAGGAAACTTTTAAAACATAATTATTAATATAGCGCCTCATATATATATATATATACTAGACGAATGGCCCGGGCAACGCCCGGGTTTTACCCGAGTGCGTATATATTTTAAAAATGTTTTAATTAAAATACTATTCGTTACAATTATAAATTGGCGCCGTGGATGTCTCTTTTGTGAAACGTCCCGCCCCAAACTGTGTGTGTCTTGAAAATATAAAAATAAAAATGTGAACGGAAAAATATGTCCAGGGTAGCCTAGTGGTCATGGCATCTGCCCGGTAAGCGGAAGGTCGTGGGTTCGATTCCCATCCCTTGACACTTTTTTTATTTTATCCATTCTGACCAAAATCTACCCGTGAACTTCACACAGTGAACTTCACACAGACAGAATAAGGCAATTATATAAGTAGATAATCCAAATTGTGCCTTATCACACACTATTTTTTTATTTGGCCTTATTACCTTGTGTTTATAATCTATGACGTAATGCCGGCGGAGGAAAGACGGTCGTGACTATATATATATATGACGAATGACCCGGGCAACGCCCGGGTTTTACCCGATTAAATGTTTTTATTCAAATACTATTCGTTACAATTATAAATTGGCGCCGTGGATGTCACACTTGTGAAACGTCCCGCTGCAAACTTTGTGTCTGAGAAGCGATATTTTTATAGAAAGATGATCTGGGTTTTGTTTTCTGCTCGAATGAATGTTTTCTGTTAGAATTTTGTTCCTGCGTACAAAATAAGGAACTGATTTCACCCGTGGTCTCTGCTTTTTGGAATTTTTCCCGATATAATTTTGTATCTGATAATCAAACATGATACAGCAATATCGTCATCATCATTTTCTGACTAAAAATATATAGTTTTAATAATAGATTTATATATATTTTTAAATAGCCTATCGTCTTCCCCGTATTTTTTACCTATGTATGGAAATTTTGGTTTGAATTAGTGAACTACTGCGAATTTGTATACCGGACATACAAACAAACATACAAACAGACAAACATTCATTTTTATATATATAGAGATTTACTCTTCATTGTTGGCTTTTTATATTATATTTACTCTTCATTGTTGGCTTTTTATCTTACATTCACTCTGTTGGCTTTTTATATTACATTTACTCTTCATTGTTGGCTTTTTATCTTACATTCACTCTTCATTGTTGGCTTTTTATATTATATTTACTCTTCATTGTTGGCTTTTTATCTTACATTCATTCTTCAAGGTTGGCTTTTTATATTACATTCACTCTTCATTGTTGGCTTTTTATCTTACATTCACTCTGTTGGCTTTTTATATTACATTTACTCTTCATTGTTGACTTTTTATCTTACATTCACTCTTCATTGTTGGCTTTTTATATTATATTTACTCTTCATTGTTGGCTTTTTATCTTACATTCATTCTTCATTTTTGGCTTTTTATATTACATTTACTATTCATTGTTGGCTTTTTATCTTACATTCACTCTTCATTGTTGGCTTTATATCTTACATTCATTCTTCATTGTTGGCTTTTTATCTTACATTCATTCTTCATTGTTGGCTTTTTATATTACATTTACTCTTCATTGTTGGCTTTTTATCTTACATTCATTCTTCATTGTTGGCTTTTTATATCATATTTACTCTTCATTGTTGGCTTTTTATCTGACATTCATTCTTCATTGTTGGCTTTTTATATTATATTTACTCTTCATTGTTGGCTTTTTATCTTACATTTATTCTTCATTGTTGGCTTTTTATATTATATTTACTCTTCATTGTTGGCTTTTTATCTTACATTTATTCTTCATTGTTGGCTTTTTATATTACATTTACTCTTCATTGTTGGCTTTTTATCTTACATTTATTCTTCATTGTTGGCTTTTTATATTATATTTACTCTTCATTGTTGGCTTTTTATCTTACATTCATTCTTCATTGTTGGCTTTTTATATCATATTTACTCTTCATTGTTGGCTTTTTATCTGACATTCATTCTTCATTGTTGGCTTTTGTTAGGTTTTTTATAAGTTGTTTTATTCATGGATTGATTTATTTGTATTTTACCAGATGACCGGACGACTTTACTTGTATATATTTGGTCTTTAATGATGTAAATTAGTTAGTCATAGTTAGTCATGAGAGGAAATTAAAAGTGTTGATTTTCTTAGTGGTGTTGGTGATTACTCTGCTCGATTGTAGACTAGGAAAGAATTGGTTTCCTAACAGGTTATGGGCCCAGCAGCACGCTTCCACTGCGCCGTAGAGAGAAATTAGAAGTTTAGGCTAAAGAAGAAAAAGCTAGAAGTTAAAGCTGAAGAAAGTAAAGAAGAAAAAGCTAAAAGGGAAAGCCAAAGAAGAAAAGTTTGTTAGGCTAACTAAGATAGAGAATAGAATTTGATTATAAGAAATTTGAGTGATTTAAAGACTGAACTTTGTGCAACGAAGAAGAAAAGCTTTGAGTTATAATTTTTTGTCAGATTTGCATAACTAGAAAAGCTAAGAAGGTAAAGAAGAAAAAGCTGAAGTTTAAGCTAAAGAAGAAACAGCTGAAGTTAAAGCTGAAGGGAAAGCCAAAGAAGAAAAGTTTGTTAGGCTAACTAAGATAGAGAATAGAATTTGATTATAAGAAATTTGAGTGATTTAAAGACTGAACTTTGTGCAACGAAAAAGAAGAAAATATTTGAGTTATAATATTTTGTCAGATTTGCATAACTAGAAAAGCTAAGAAGGTAAAGAAGAAAAAGCTGAAGTTTAAGCTAAAGAAGAAACAGCTGAAGTTAAAGCTGAAGGGAAAGCCAAAGAAGAAAAGTTTGTTAGGCTAACTAAGATAGAGAATAGAATTTGATTATAAGAAATTTGAGTGATTTAAAGACTGAACTTTGTGCAACGAAGAAGAAAAGCTTTGAGTTATAATTTTTTGTCAGATTTGCATAACTAGAAAAGCTAAGAAAGTAAAGAAGTGTAGCTGAAGCTGAAGTCTAAAGAAGTGAAGCTAAAGTTTGAAAAGGAAGAGTTTAAAGAAGTGAAGGTAAAGTGTGAAGAAGTAGTGTTTGAAGAAGTGAAGATAGGGTTTGAAGAAGTAGTGTTTGAAGAAGTGAAGGTGAAGTTTGAATAAGAATAAGTAGAAAGTTTAAAGAAGAAGAAGAAGAAAATATTTGAGTTATAATTTTTTTGTCAGATTTGCATAACTAGAAAAATCAATAGCTGTAGATGGTTGATGAAGGTTATGCCTACAGCTGGTTGGAGATAGCTATAGATGTTTGAAGAAGGTTATGCCTTTAGCTGGTTGGAGATAGCTATAGATGTTTGAAGAAGGTTATGCCTATAGCTGGTTGGAGATAGCTATAGATGTTTGAAGAAGGTTATGCCTATAGCTGGTTGGAGATAGCTATAGATGTTTGAAGAAGGTTATTCCTATAGCTGGTTGGAGATAGCTATAGATGTTTGAAGAAGGTTATGCCTACAGCTGGTTGGAGATAGCTATAGATGTTTGAAGAAGGTTATGCCTATAGCTGGTTGGAGATAGCTATAGATGTTTGAAGAAGGTTATGCCTATAGCTGGTTGGAGATGGCTATAGATGTTTGAAGAGGGTTATTCCTATAGCTGGTTGGAGATAGCTGTAGATGGTTGAAGAAGGTTATGCCTACAGCTGGTTGGAGATGGCTATAGATGTTTGAAGAAGGTTATACCATGGCCGATGGGAGAATACCATGGCGATGGGAGAATACCACAGCCGATGGGAGAATGCCACGACCGATGGGAGAATACCACGGCCGATGGGAGAACATCACGACCGATGGGAGAATACCATGGCCGATGGGAGAATACCACAGCCGATGGGAGAATACCACGACCGATGGGAGAATACCACGGCCGATGGGAGAACATCACGACCGATGGGAGAAGACGAAGAACTGAGGAGAGAGGACGAAGAGGAAGGCCAGAATGAAAATATAATCCCAAGAAGGTCTTCAAGAATTGCGGCTTGGCGGAGGGAGTATTGCGGATTTTCTAACTAGGGGAATTGGAAGAATTAAACTGACCAGGATCTTGACCACTCTAGGCCTCCGATGAGCGTATCAAAACAACTTTAAAATGGGGGGGCATTGTTAGGTTTTTTATAAGTTGTTTTATTCATGGATTGATTTATTTGTATTTTGACCAGATGACCGGACGACTTTACTTGTATATATTTGGTCTTTAATGATGTAAATTAGTTAGTCATAGTTAGTCATGAGAGGAAATTAAAAGTGTTGATTTTCTTAGTGGTGTTTGAGTTTACTCTGCTCGTTTGTAGACTGGGAAAGAGTTCGTTTCCTAACAGCTTTTTATTTTATATTTACTCTTCATTGTTGGCTTTTTATCTTACATTTATTCTTCATTGTTTGCTTTTTATATTATATTTACTCTTCATTGTTGGCTTTTTATCTTACATTTATTCTTCATTGTTGGCTTTTTATATTACATTTACTCTTCATTGTTGGCTTTTTATCTTACATTTATTCTTCATTGTTGGCTTTTTATATTATATTTACTCTTCATTGTGGCTTTTTATCTTACATTCATTCTTCATTGTTGGCTTTTTATATTATACTAATGATGATGCGCGCGCATCCGTGACATGAGGAATTGAGGAATTGATGACATGACGGTGGAAAGACGGTCGTGACTATATATGTTGATCGCTGGAAATTATAAACATATTTTGTACGCAACTTTTCTTGCTCGTGGAATTATCTATTTAATATTGATATAAATTCGTACAGTCCTAGAAGCATATGCCCATATGTTCTTTCAAAACACCAATTTACTGTATTCAATAGCAAGTGCAAGGTGTATTAGAAATTCAGTTCAATACAGTCTGTAGATTAAAAAAGTGAAACCGCTGGGATGGTTCATTACTGATGAGCCGTACCTTCTCTTCTTTACATTTTTACTCATTGCAAGATAACTACTTAATATGCCAATAATAATCAGCACAATAAAATTAATGCCAATATGCAGAAATCTGGCCAAAACATATGCATATTTATTTTTAAAATAGAGCAATCCATAAATAAATCTTTAATTAAAAAAGCATATATTGGATCAAAATATCATTTATTTTACCAATATTTCAGTTAGCTTAACGCCAACCTTTATCAAGGTATTGAAACATATTAATGTGTGTCAACAACAAACAACAAGACAAAGATAGTATAAATAGGAAAATTGAACTACCAGAGATTTATTCGCAATTTAGAACGACATAAAAATATTTACAGTTTAATTTTTCATTTTAATACTTCAAATTCCCGATATTTTGGGGTTATATTTTAATTAATCTTATAGGGAGAGCTACACATTTAGAAGCACGTAAAATGTTTTAATGCTTAAAACGCATTTTTATTTATCATTTTAAAAAATATTTTCCCATTTTCATTTATATTTTATTTCAAATTTCACAATTTTACATTTAAATTTATTATTAATGTTTTAATTTAACCAACTTTTCAAACATTTTATGCGCTTTGTGTTTTCGATAAAAAAAAAACAAAATATTTTTAGTTCAGCATATTTCTTTTAAATAAAATTTGCTATTTTTATATTTTTATATAAAAATCTTTTTACAAATAGTACAAATAATTGTAGATATAATTTTCCAAATATTAACACCCTTATTCTACAAAATAAATTTTGTCCATAATATAAATATATATTATGAATATATATATATATCAAATTTTCTTCCCATTTAATATAAGCACAAATTTTTAAAAACTTAATTCTGTTGACGTTATGTGGCGCTGAGTTTGTTGTTGACACACATTAATATGTTTTAATACCTTGATAAAGGTTGGCGTTCAGTCAACTGAAATATTGGTAAAACAAATGATATTTTGATCTATAATATGCCTTTTCAATTAAACATATATATACAAGTATATTAGTTAACTAACGGTGTGATATTATATTGTATATTTGTACTCCTGTAAAAGGAATACGATGCCCGAAAGCTAGAGTTGGCAAAAAGAAATAAGAAACCCATCTCCGGAGACTTATTGATTTGATCAATTAAAAGATAACTACTGTAGGAATGAGTTTTAATTATATGTATTTCAGAAGAAAGAGGAAGTGTTGGAAATATGTCTTTAATTTTCACCGGTAGATGGCGCTAAGTTATTGGTGATATTTCAAATAAAGATCTGTCAATTTTTTTTTTTCGGAATAAAGCTGAAGGTTTATATTGAAAGGAATTATATTTAATATTTATATACCTAAACGGTGTTTTAGACTAAGTGGTATAGACCGTCGTTTTCTGATAGCCACGATCCAGGATCCTATCCCGAAATGTAAACATTTTTTTCTTTTAAAATATTGTTTCAATGGCCTGATTATTTAAAAATCCCAACCCCAACAGTTAATTGAAGTAAAAGTATGGCTCTGGCACATTTATTAGTGTGAAAGTGAATCTGATATTACATGTTTAGACATGTAGTTCACTTAGATTAAAATTAGTCGCTAACTACTACCCACCTTTATAGAATGTACCACATGAATTAGGAGTAATAAAATAATATCTACCTAAAGTGGAGATTTAAAGCCCCCAAGTACATCAAAAACAAACCTTTTAAGCCATCTAGCTAATCTGTCAAACCACACATTTCGTATTGTTCATTTTGGCCTTTTCCTATGCATTTGAATGTTTATGCTTGGTGATTGTATATATTTTGAATAAAAAAATTGTTGTGTTGTTGTTGTTGCTTATTACTCTCTCTCTCTCAAGTCGTTCTAACGGTCTCCATTAGGTTCCATTGTCTCAGTTTTTCTATTATAGTCCTGGGGTTTTCCCAGAGGTCTTTATTGGAGGATTTGATACAATTCAATAGATATTCAGAACAAATATATTTGGAATATATTGTACATGTTTTATTGTATTATATTATATGAAAATTTTATATATGGTAATTTAAACCAACAACCTCTTATTTTGTATAATATAACAAGATTTTCATGTTGTATAATAGAAACACATCTATAAATAATTATACTCATGATTGATGTGTCATTACATCACCATATGTAATGTACTTTGTACAAACTGAGGATGAATAAATAAAACTCTTTAATAGATTAAGAGTTGAGCTGAAGCAGAAGTTTGGGATAGAAGTCCAAAAACGTCTAAAATCGAGATGTAGAAGTCCAACAACCTTAAAGCTAGGAATGTCAGGTCATTGACAGAGTGTACAGTATCACCTTCGCACCACGCTCTTGTTCATCCGCTGAAAGTCAATACATCCACATTCCTCTCTCGTCAAAGATATATAAGACCTCCGCCCTAGCCTAAAATATAGTCACTTCACCATCAGTGTGAGCCCTCGTCGGTTGTTTCCAAGGTCCACCTCATCGACCATGTAGACCAGTAAGAACTCTTCTATCTCCATCTTTCGCTCCTAGCTCGACCTTAATCTGTTCACGGAACTTTCCTATTACAACTGTGTCTTCGATTTTTGTGTGGACATTGCCAGGCTCTCCACTCTGTCTCGACCACGACTGACTGACTCTGTGAGAACTGTTAAAGGTCTTCCAAGGTGCAAAGAGGTACTGGAAAACTCTCCACGCCCTGACTGTCCCTCTCGGTTACTACAGGTTTGCCCCTCTCGGTTACCACACCACAGCGAGAACCCCTCGGTTATCACATATAATATATATTAAAAAGAAATTATGACGATAATTTGAATTAATTTAAAAAGATATAAAATCAAACTCTTACACCTCCATATATCGCATGAGGGGGTTTATAAACTATCCAATCAGTAATGGCGTGGGGTGGCGCATGGAGACACGAAATATTGGCTTTGAGACGAATAAACAAAATCGATTTTTTTTCTAAAACAAAACTTTATTTAGAAAAAAAAAAAAAATGATGGCATATTTTTTAGGAATACCAAGTGGGAACCTTTTGTAAAATATTCTTCATCTCCATTTAAAATATATATATATTTATTAAGTAATATACGTATGAGTTCATGAAAATTAAATTATTCTTTTTATATATTTTGATTCAAACGAAATATGTTTGTATTGTATCTTTTGGTTAGAATTTTTGTATTGATCAGGTTAAAAACTTATTAAAAATATATGCTCTATATTACCATTCACAGGAAACTATCGCATTTATAGCCTTTTTTAAAATTATCTCACAATGAGTCTCCTTTTCTTTTGAAAACAGTCACAAAATAATATGAAAATTCACCTAAAAATGATATTTCTCTTACGAAATAGATATAAAAATATTTGAAATATCATATTAAACATTTAATAACGAAATCTGCCCTCTTTGAAAATCTTTCTTTATCTATATAAATTTCTTTACAGTTGCATTGTAGTTCTGTACAAAAGCAAACACTTTTTTTTTCTAGTGATTGTTTCCAAAATAAATTCTTATATATTTTTTTTAAAGTATCCCTAGTACACGTGGTACAGACCATTATAATTATGGTGGGTAGAAGTAGGCGACTGCTTTTACAGTAAGTGCACCACATATCTACACATGTGAAAATCAGTTCAACTTTACACTTACAAATGTGCCCGAGCCCCCGTTTGGTTACTTGCACTCGCTGATGGGATTGGACCTATGCAAGAATCGGTGGCCATTGGATTTTTTTTTTTTCGAATTAGAAAAAAAATTTCAATGCGGGATTCGATCCCGAGTCGTAGCGGTCGAAACCCAACGGTTTAGACCATCCTTCCACTGACTCCTAATTGAAGTATAAATTATAACAATTGAGAATAAATTCTGTCGGAATACTCTAAGAACAATTATTTAAACAAAAAAACAAGAATAAAATATGAATTACAGCAAATATTAACTTTTCCCAGCATATTTAATATATTTTACGATCAAAATTAATAAGTTAAATACAACACACACACATATAGAGAAGATGACTCCATCGCCAAATATTCTTGAAAAATTCTATATACAGTTACGAGCGTCATTCGACATCAGTCATTTCTGTCACCGTTTGCTTTTTGTTTGGAATGGCGCCCTCCTATTGGTCGGTTACGATCACGCCACCTTTGCCCCCCCCCCCCCACTCGCTTTTTAGTTTTTGTAACCATTGTGTTGGAGCGGGTCGCTCCTTAAATATATGCATATATTAGTTAATAACCAAATGGAATCCTCTCTTTCTTTTTCCCAGTAAGAGACGCCTACGGAAGCCAACAGTACATAGACAGATAAAGCACATAGGCTATAGTTATTAACTAACATATTCATTTATATAAGGCGCCAATTTATAATTGTAACAAATAGTATTTGAATCAAAACATTCAATCGGGTAAAACACGGGCGTTGCCCGGGTCATTCGGCTAGTAAAAGTATAAATTCCACATTGATATCATCACAAAATAACAATTATTGAACATTTTTAAACTTTACGGAGCAGATTTCAAATTTTTCTTCACTGTAATTTTGAAATCTGATATATTTTAATTCAACAACGCATGTGAATATATCCCATGAAAAGTTATAATTTTAATTACTTTAAAACCAACGCATGTAAATAATACATATTTATCCCTGACTTTACAATTTAACAAATTCAACAAGCAATCCAGGGCCAAGCTTCTTTATTTTTTATTTCTCTAACTTTCGGGCCAACATGCCCTTCAACAGGAAATCTTGTTGAAGATTGGCCCGAAAGTTGGAGAAATAAAAATTAAAGAAACCTGGCCTTGGATTGCATTTAAATATAATTTTAACATAACATCAATATAATTTATATGTCAAATTTAACATAGGTAAGGGCATTATATCATAAAGTACCACACAAAAATAATCAATTTTTAGATGATAAAAGGAATACATTTATTTGCATAAATATATTTATTTGTCATTATTTGGGTGGCTTTGCGCAAACCTTTGTCAGTGCATTATATTGATGCAATGTGATGTCTTGATAAGGGTTGTCGTTCAGCCAACCGAAATATTGACAAATAAATATTTTTATTAAATCCATTATATGCCCTTTTTTATCACATAATAATATTTGAAAGTAAAAAAATAGATTTCGGGTAAAATATTTCTTTTATTTTAGATTTTTGCAAGCTAAGAGAGAATTTCTGCTCTTCAACGAACAATTACTTTTTGTACAAAATCAAAATGATATTTCTACATATATATTTGAAAAAAAATTGTTATTGACATGTGCGCTTTGGCGAGTGCATCAGACTGTTTACAGCTAAAAAAATAGATATTTTAATATGGTGAAATATATATATACACAAACAATTATATAGATAATTTGTCAGGGATTTTTTTCGAAATTTTTGAAGGAAGATCATTCTGATATTGTATAAAAATAGCAATTGCCCGTTGAAGAGCAGAAATTTGCTCGAAAATTTGCAAAAATCTGAAAGAAAAGAAACTTTTTACCTGAATTATGTGTTCCCTTTCACATAATTCCTGGGTAATCTATTGCTCACCTAAAAATTCAAATATAGAAGTTGGGTGGAAGGGTGGTCTAAACCGTTGGTTTTCGACCGCTAAGACCCGAGTTCGATTCCCACAGTGGGCACTTTTTTCTGATATAAAAAATACTCTAATGACCCCCGAATCTTGCTAAAGTCCAACACCACCAGTGAGTGCACGTAACCAAACGGGACTCTGGCACATTTGCAAGTGCAAAGTCGAACTGCTTTCCACATGTATAGACATGTGGAGAACTTAGAGTAAAAAGCAGTCGCCTACCTCTATCCACCATGAATATCATGGCCTGTAACATGTGTACTAAGGATAAGAAAAGAAAATGGATTTCTCTGTTAACAAAATAATCAATTTTATACAAGAAGCTAAAAATACGAAGATTAGAGAGAATGTGGACTTCTGGCATCAGATTCCAGGTCCCACACGAGTCCGACCTGGCGACCCAGATTGGAACTCTGCCAGGAAACGCTAGAATAATTCAAACGGATCCGTTAGGTAGTGTCAATAATTGATGAGCTAGCCATCGATCAGAATTCCGCAGACGAACATCCTTGATGTCATTCTTTCTTTCAATTAGCTTCTTGCACGAGATGGCTGTTATTGCATAATGAAATACTATCCACGTAACTATCCCGGTCTTTATCTTTATTTCACATCCTCTTAAATTGAAATTTATCCTTTTGTCTTCTCTCTGAAGGATACTCTTAACATTTTAATGAGGAAAGGAGAGATTTTAGATATCCAATTTAAAATATGTCAAAAGAATATTCCATGTAGATAATACACTAACAGTTTTTAGTTGTAATATTTTAAGAAAACTCTTCCAAAGATACTGAGCTATAAAAAACTTTCTATACACCAATATTTTTTTGCTATTATTTTTACTTCATGGGTCACATTTATTCTCAAAATATTAGCAGTTTTATTTTTATTATTTATTCAATTTTCAAATCGTATATTTATTTATCACCAAAATCCTGTTTTTAAAATAAGTGCATTTGTATTATTGAATTTTATTAATTTATAATGATAGATATTTCGTGTTTCTAATTCCAATTTTAATTATTTTTCTGCTTATAATCAAAATTACTTTTCTATAAATATTTTCCTTAGGGATCTACTCCGGATGTCTAGGATTTATCCAAACGCGTATCTCTGCCCGAATGCATATACTTTGCTCAGAAAATATTTTTATTTAATCTTACTTGAAATGCTGCTTCTAAGAAATCAGAATATACCCATTGCTATTTTTAAGCTATCATCTATACTCTTAATGTGTCTTCTCAGGCCCTTCGGGTAAACCCGGGACGTTGTCCAGGTCACTTGGCTAGTATACCAATATAATTCTGAAGAATAAATTTCAGGTAAAAGGTAAAAATTGTGATTCTGTGAACGATATTTATTGTGTAAAAGAAATATCTCCCCTTTAAAATGTATAAAAACCATTATATATTTGTTTCGTGTTTTCAAATATTGTATGTTTGAACATCTATTTATATCAGAGAAAAATGCTTCGTATACCTTGGACAGCGCGTAATACGAATGCGTCGAAACTATCACAACTATCGATTTCGGAAGATGACTGACTTCTGCGGCGTGTACAACGGAATTATTGAGATTCTTCGGTCACATCGCGCGACGCAGGAGAATGGAGTACACCATACTGACCGGAAAGACGTCTGGGCGACGCATACCTGGACACCTGCCGACACGCTTCGTGGACCAATTAAAGGAACTCCTTGATTTGACGGTCGCCGAGATGGTACATCGAGCTCAAGATTGAAATGGCTGGCGTCGCATCGTGTTTGGGATGTATTGAGTACAGTGAGCCACTACGTTCGATCAAGAATAAAATGATTGTGATAATTTATATCAGCAAGTAAGCAGGAGCAATAATTTTAAACAATTTTCTAAAAGCTTAATTAATACAGCGTGATTGGGGGGTGAGATTGAGATTTTGTAAGATTCCACTAAATAAAACTCTATGTTTATTATTTATTTTATTTCAATTTAAAGCGCTCCTAGGGACACTTGCGCTGTCATACATGTATGCCTTTACATTTGTCTATACATATATATACATTACTTTCAGGCCGTTTATAGGATAATCATATGATTTTAACAATAAGAAAGAGAGAGAAAAAAAAAACAAGAAATACAATTTTTTAAGCCGTTAATAAGATAGTCATATGATGTTAACAATGAGAAAGAGAGAAAAAAAAAAGATAAAAAAGAACTGTGTACAAAAGAAAGAAGTATCTGGCAATATTTACAATAAGCAATATATAAAATATCAGTTTTTAAGAGATATTTGTTGCTATATAATTTAAAATATATCTACAAAAGGTATTGAATCAGTATATATTGAATCAGTATATGTTTCTTAACTGGAAATAAAAATACTTGGATCTGTTACTATTAAATTATTTTCGATTCTGTAGTCTATGTAATATTTTTATTATATGCACACATTCAATATATATCAAATTTATTATGAATATTTATATTAAAATTTTAATTTTTATATTGATAGCTATATACATATACCTCAACCCATACTTTGCGCATATTTTACACATTTGGTTTTATCTTTGACGCTCATCTAAAACCTCTGACTATATAGACAATTCGAATCATTCCGCTTACATATGAACGTTGGGTTCATATTCAGCATACATACTATAAATACTATGATGTTAAACATTCAAGAAAATAAACTAGATTAACCTTTGTATAATTTTTATTCAACTTTTCTCTTCAAATCCCGCTCATTTTCTTATCACCTTAAATTTCACTACCTAACCTTAAAATTCCCGTTGATAATAAGTCTAATTATTTACATTGATATCTACCATTACTCCTTCAAAACCTTCAATATCTATATGGTAAAACGTTTATAAAAGGTTCAACACATTCAACATTTTTATTGTAAAACCTTCAAAACAAAACATATATGATAAAATTTTCAAAACACACTCTTATATTGTAGAATCCTCAAGAAGTCAACATCCCATCATTGGAATCTGGACTAAAAGCCTGAAGCTATTCTAGAATGTGGGATGAACCAATAAGCAGCAATCTATATTTCTTGGCTCGAAACTGGCCATAGAAGACCGCTCCTCTTCCAGGATGGTGTAAACACCGTATCACAATGCACCATTTGCAGAACCAAAGAGGCCTGCCTACCAGACCACCTCTTGGAATGTATGGGAGCCTCAAGACAGGACCTATATTCCAACCCTACCAAGATTGTGAAATTGATCAATGAATATATTCTCCATGACTTTGAATAATTATACAATGGGATAATAAAAAAAATAATCATCAATGTTTGAATTCGCACAATTCTGTATCAACTTTTTTATAAAATAATAGTTCATATGATACAATTCTAACTTTCAACGGTGCTAGATACCCACAAGATACTTCACTAATGTTCGAAACATTCAACATTTACAACAACCTTGAAAAACGTTTGAAATATTCTATATTTATATATTAAAACTCTAAATATTTAAAATTTCTATTTTAAAATGTTCAAAATATTCAAAATATATATTATGAAACGTTAAAATAACTCAAACTCTATATTTCCAGGCGTTTAAAACATTAGAAAATCATTTTATAAAACGTGCAAAACATTCCAAATCTATATTCTAACAGGTTCGAAACAATCGTCGTTTATAATCTTAAGCCTAGGAAACCTGGAGAAACGTTCAAGACATTCAAAATCTATATAAACGCTCAAAACATTCAGAATCTATATTGTAAAATTTTCAAATATTCAAAATTCATATGTTAAAACGTTCAAATGATTCAACATCTATTTTCTAAAACGTTCAAATTATTCAAATTCTATCTTTTAAAACATTCAAAAATCTTTGTTATAAAATGTTTGATAAAACATTCCAAAACTATATTGTCAGACGTTCATAATATATTCTATTAAACGTTCAAAACATTCGAAATATCTATATGGTAAAAGGTTCAAACATTCAACATCTTTATTCTAAAACCTTCAAATTAAAACCTATATGTTAATAGATTTAATAAGTTCAAAACTCTCTCTCTACCACATTACAGAATCCTCAATGTAAAATGACGCAATTTCCAGCACATTTAGTGAAAAAAAAAAGTTCAGATGATTCAATTCCAAGTTTCAACAGGACTAGCTAGCCACTAGAGACTTCACTAGTCCACTTACTTACAATCTAATGCTAGTGAAGGAAAACATAGAAGAAAAGAAACAAAACAACAAAAACTCAATTTAGTTAACTCTCTTTAAAAATTGCTCTAATGGAATTTTTCCTTAGGCACAATTAAAATGTCTTTTATTTTTCAAAGAGAACTAAATTAATTAGTCGAGATATTCCCACAGATAATTATATTTGTTTAAATTCCTTTTTTTCTACACGAGACTTAATGAAATTACAAAAATAAAGAGCCATTAAGGACTTTCTTCCTACAGACACTAAAAAAGAGTGTTCTTTAAGAGAGGGAAATAAAATGTAATTACGCGAGATTCATTACATTTCTTGTTGCATCCTTTTGTGCAAGCGCTGATGACATTAGTAGATAGCCCACTGACATCACATAGAGCTTTGCTTTAAATCTTAAATATCCTAATAATTGAAAGTGTGAATGGCATTGATATGAAAGATATTCATTTTTCCAGGATTGAGAATATCTACAAATTACAAATATATATAATTGAGTTAAATAAATTTAAAATATTTGCAGTTTCTTTATTAAAGTATCGGGAGGCAAGCTTTCACGCGGTCGCGCTTCATCAGACCACTGGCTCCGCAAAGGCGTGCAACAGATACAATAGAGATTCAGAGAAATACATTTGAAAATCAAAATTAAAAATAGTTTCCAGTTGTAGAGGGTACAGTTTGAATGGATGTTGGCGTCATATGCGTTGAATATGCTGGAACTGTTGGGGTAGATCAATTCTTCTGTTTATGCTATTATTGTCTTTGGAGATTAAAGATTCTAAAATGAGTCTATTGTATTTGGAGAATATGCTATGGAAGTGACATGTGACATCTTGTAGGTTGAATTGATGACCTGTAGCACGAAAATTCTACAGGTCATCAATTCAACCTACAAGATGTCACATGTCACTTCCATAGCATATTCTCCAAATACAATAGACTCATTCTAGAATCTTTAATCTCCAAAGACAATAATAGCATAAACAGAAGAATTGATCTACCCCAACAGTTCCAGCATATTCAACGCATATGATGCCAACCTCCATTGAAACTGTACCCTCTACAACTGGAAACTATTTTTATTTTTGATTTTTAAATGTATTTCTCTGAATCTCTATTGTATCTGTTGCACGCCTTTGCGGAGCCAGTGGTCTGATGAAGCGCGACCGCGTGAAAGCTTGCCTCCCGATACTTAATAAAGAAACTGCAAATATTTTAAATTTATTTCACTCAATTATAATATTATTTGCATCAATATTTCAGCAATCCTTTTTATTCATTTGTATGAAGGATATTAATTCTAAACCTTTACTGGAATCTATTGCTGCCTTTCGAGGTCTATCGAAATGCATACAATTTTAGCGTTAAATAAATATTGCCACGTGGAAAATTAGGGAAGACAAAAACTTCAGGAGGAAACAAAATTTATTTCAGGCAAGGACAAACTATCAAAGGTAAACAAAAGATAAGCCACGAGGGAAATTAACAGAGTCGCAAGATATAAAACATAAAAATGACCACTCTGTTAAATAAAAAATAATAAAATTAAGAAATACTATGTTACATAAATAAAATTAATAATACTATGTTACAATATTGTAACATCTGACTCTCCTCTTCGCAAGAGCCAAGACAACGTGAGTGGTAGTCAAGGAAGTACTACTGGCACAGTGGTGACCGTTGAAATTGAGGATGGGGTCAGCTAACGAAGAGTCGGGGCGAACGGACAGTTTGGTGACATAGACGATACGAGAGAAAGAGCTAAGTTTTTTTCAGGAGTGTGGCCGTGTGGATGATCCTGGAAGAGGGTGTCAGAGAAGCTTGCCCGACCTGGACGGGAGCCGGCTGTTGGCGAGGAAGATCCTTCTGGTCGCAGAGATTGGAGACAAGTGTATCTAATCCTTAATTCTACTAGCAGCTACTGGTAATAAAGAGCGTCGCGCAAAGCTCTATCTACATAGAACTCTCCTTGTTATTTAGAAGCCTTGTACGCACACAATGAGAGCTGATAAATTTATACCAGTATAATAATACCAGACATCGTGCCTGACGCTAGTTGAAACTACTGTGGACGCACAGGTTAGGATCAAAATATCATTTATTTTACCAATATTTCAGTTGGCTGAACGCCAACCTTTATCAAGGTATTATAACATATTTAATGTGTGTCAACAACAAACTCAGTCATTATATTGACATTATATTGACACATAATAAATATGTTATAATACCTTGATAAAGGTTGGCGTTCAGCCAACTGAAATATTGGTAAAATAAATGATATTTTGATCCAATATATGCCTTTTTAATTAAAGATTTATTTGTGGATTGCTCTATTTTCAATATATATATATGAAAAAATAGTACAAATGTGATATTGTACTGGGATAAGGTGCATAAATTAAGAAAAGGCATCTCCTTATCGTGCAACTGAAAGTTGCTGATGGCTTGCGCCATCTATCGGAATAAATATCAACTATTTTCGTTGATTTCTAATTATTCCAGAATTGGCCAAATACTCATTCTTGATTAATCAAGAAAAGCTAACCACGGACGCGTTTCGGGCTGTTAGCCCTCATCAGCGTGGTGCAAGCTGTACCTCAACGACCAAAAATATTGGTCATTCAGGCATCCTGAAAAAATCATGAAACGGGTAGAATTGCGTGAGACCGCGACACAATGTGAAAAAATAGTACAAATATATATATATGTGGTGGCATCAGATTGAGGTATCACACCAGTCTTAAGGAAATAACCAATCAAAACTAAATATATCAGACAATTCAAAAGAGTATTTGGTAGAGCAATAATGAAGTAATGGTAAAACACTATATAATCCCAACAATTGCTGGAATATTATACAGAGTAGCAATGGCTTTAAATGAGCTCGTGTTTGAAAAGGATCTCTTGTATTTATTTTTATTTTTCCATATTAAAATATACAAGTATCAGAGTCATCAACAATCAATCAACAATTCTGACACCGTTTGCTTTTGTGAATGGAATAAATACCCAAATAGAGCCATTTCTTATACGCATCGGTGGTTCAGTGGTAGAATGCTCGCCTGTCACGCGGGCGGCCTGGGTTCGATTCCCGGCCGATGCATTTTTTTTCTTTTTTACAATTTTTAAAACTCATTTAATTATTATCCCCAATATATATATTAATATAAGTCAGCGTATGTATGTATGTATGTTTGTCAAATATACACGTCCACAATACGTTACTAATCTGACTGATATTTTAACAGTATATAAAGTAGAATCTGGAAAAACTCTTAGTGAAAATTTCAGGTCTCTATCCTGAATATCCGTCTTGTTATTTACAAATTTAGTCTTTCGCTCGCGCCTCTAGCGGTGAAAATGGGGGGTAATACCAGCTGACCTAATGTAAATGTAAAGTTTGGAGCGGGACGTTTCACAAGAGTGACATCCACGGCTCCCATTTATAATTGTAACGAATATTATTTTAATTAAAACATTTAATCGGGTAAAACCCGGGTCATTCGGCTAGTTAATATATACAGTTATCAGAGTCAGGAACAATTCCGTCACATTAAGTCACCCGGGTCATTAGGCTAGTTAAAATATACAGTTATCAGAGTCATGCACAATTCCCAGCCGATGCATTTTTTTATTTTTTTTACAATTTTTAAAACTCATTTATATTATTATCCCCAATATATATATAAGTCAGCGTATGTATGTATGTATGTATGTTTGTCAACTATACACGTCCACAATACGTTACTAATCTGACTGATATTTTAACAGTATATAAAGTAGAATCTGGAAAAACTCTTAGTGAAAATTTCAGGTCTCTATCCTGAATATCCGTCGTGTTATTTGCAAATTTGCTCTTTCGCTCGCGCCTCTAGCGGTGAAAATGGGGGGTAATACCAGCTGACCTAATGTACATGTAAAGTTTGGAGCGGGACGTTTCACAAGAGTGACATCCACGGCTCCAATTTATAATTGTAACGAATATTATTTTAATAAAAACATTTAATCGAGTAAAACCCGGGTCATTCGGCTAGTTAATATATGCACAATTCTGTCACGTTAAGTCACGTGTCAAGTTACGGTAAATAATAATTTAAAAATTAAAAAAGATGCCGAAACCCGGGATCGAACAAGGGACCTTTAGATCTTTAGTCTAACGCTCTCCCAACTGAGCTATTCGGCTTATTTAATTTTTTTCTATAGAAGCTTCTATCTTTATAATTATTTATATTTTCAAAAAGTCAATTCACACCTTTTCGCTGGAGACCATGGGAATACTGACTAATTCACTATGCTATATCTCATATATTATGCAATAACTCATATCATTGCAGTAAGGTCTGTAGAGATAATATTTGATGATATTTAAAAGAAACGCATTGCCAATAAATTTATTTGTGTAAAATTTTAACGATAGATGGCAATAAAATTTAATTTACTAATATATATTGGTTATGAGAACATATTTTGCGGAAGAGCTTTGCTCGATCCAATACCTTGAAATTATATGTATGTACCTCTACAGACCTATAAGCTTATGTCCATAGTTCACTAAACACCCCTAAGCTGCCTTCCATAGAAAATGCAGGGTATATAACAAAACCAGTCCAATACAATAGTAGAGCGGTCTAGAGATTAATTTGGCGAAACCGCTGAGAGGGTTCACTACTGATGAGCCAAGCCCTCTCATTCAATAACTCATATCATTGCAGTAAGGTCTGTAGAGATAATATTTGATGATATTTAAAAGAAACGCATTGCCAGTAAATTTATTTGTGTAAAATATTAACGATAGATGGCAATAAAATTTAATTTACTAATATATATTGGTTATGAGAACATATTTTGCGGAAGAGCTTTGCTCGATCCAATACCTTGAAATTATATGTATGTACCTCTACAGACCTATAAGCTTATGTCCATAGTTCACTAAACACCCCTAAGCTGCCTTCCATAGAAAATGCTGGGTATATAACAAAACCAGTCCAATACAATAGTAGAGCGGTCTAGAGATTAATTTGGCGAAACCGCTGAGAGGGTTCTCTACTGATGAGCCAAGCCCTCTCATTCAATAACTCATATCATTGCAGTAAGGTCTGTAGAGATAATATTTGATGATATTTAAAAGAAACGCATTGCCAGTAAATTTATTTGTGTTAAATTTTGATGTATGTTTGTCAACTATGCACGTCCACAATACATAACTAATCTGACTGAATTTTCAACAGTATAAAGATTAGAATCTGGAAAAACTCTTAGTGAAAATATCAGGTCTCTATCCCGAATATCCGACGTGTTATTTGCAAATTTGCTCTTTCGCTCGCGCCTCTAGCGGTGAAAATGGGGGTAATACCAGCTGACCTCATGTGCATGTAAAGTTTGGACCGGAACGTTTCACAAGAGTGACATCCACGGCTCCAATTTATAATTGTAACGAATAGTATTTGCATAAAAACATTTAATCGGGTAAAACCCGGGCGTTGCCCTGGTCATTCGACTAGTTAAAATATACCAGTATCAGAGTCATCAACAATTCTGTCACCGTTTGCTTTTGGTTCAGTGGTAGAATGCTCGCCTGCCACGCGGGCGCCCCGGGTTCGATTCCCGGCCGATGCATTTTTTATTTTTTATTTATTTTTAAAACTCATTTATATTATTAAAATATATGTGCTTTTCCTGTCTATGTACAGATTTATGGTCTATGTACACAAGTATACAAGTTATTTGCAAATTGCGTTGCAAATTTGCTCTTTCGCTCGCAAGCAGCGCTTCTAGTGGTGAAGATGGAAGTTAATATCAGCTGACCTAATGGACATGTAAAACGTGTTTTAACAGGACATAGAGAAAAATCTGGAAGAGATATTTGTCGCATTTTTAGCCAAGAAAATTTGAAATTGACAGGTTCTGGGCAAAAATAGTTGTTTTTTTTTAGTCAGAAAATGATTATGACAATATTGCTGTATCATATTTGATTATCAGATACAAAATTATATCCGGAAAAATTCCAAAAAGCAGAGACCATGAGTGAATCCAGTTCATATTAAGTATGCAGGAACACAATTCTAACAGAAAAACATTCATTCGAGCAGAAGACACAAAGCTCGCAAGCCGGGTTCGATTCCCGGACGATGCATTTTTTTTTTTTTATAATTTTCAAAATCATTTATATTATTACTAGCCGTTTTACCCGATTAAATGTTTTTATTCAAATACTATTCGTTACAATTATAAATTGGCGCCGTGGATGTCACTCTTGTGAAACGTCCCGCTTCAAACTTTGTGTCAGAGAAGCGATATTTTTATAAGGAGATGATCTGGCTTTGTTTCTTCTGCTCGAATAATGTTTTTCTGTTAGAATTTTGTTTTTGCACACTAAAAATGAACTGGCTTCACCCGTGGTCTCAGCTTTTTGGAATTTTTCCCGATATAATTTTGTATCTGATAATTAAACATGATACAGCAATATTGTCATCATCATTTTCTGACTAAAAAAAAAAAAAACAACTATTTTTGCCCAGAACCTGTCAATTTTATTTTTTATTGGTTAAGAATCCGATAAATATATTTTCCAGATTTTTCTCTGAGTCCTGTCAAAACACGTTTTACATGTACATTAGGTCAGCTGATATTACCTCCCATCTTCACCGGTAGAGGCGCTGCTTGCGAGCGAAAAGGCAAATTTGCAACGCAATTTGCAAATAACTCGAAGAATATTGGGGATAGAGACCTGGAATTCTCACTAAATGTTTTTCCAGATTCTACTCTATATACTGTTAAAATTTCAGTCAGATTAGTTACGTATTGTGGACGTGTATAGCCGACATTGATACCCACATACATACATACATACACTGACTTTTATATATATAGGGATTATTAAAATATACAAGTATCAGAGTCATCAATTCTGTCATCGTTTGCTTTTGTGAATGGAATGCTTTTACGTAATATAGGTAAAATACGTAACTAATATGAATGAAATTTTAGCAGTATGTATAGTAGAATCTGGAAAAACGTATATTGAATATTTCAGGTCTCTGTCCCGAATATTCTTCGAGTTATTTGCAAATTTGAGTTGCAAATTTGCTTTTTCGCTCGCAAGCAGCGCCTCTAGCGGTGAAGATGGGAGGTATATCAGCTGACCTAATGTACATGTAAAACGTGTTTTAACAGGACATAGAAAAAAATATGGAAGAGATATTTGTCGCATTTTTAGCCAAGAAAAATTAAAATTGACAGGTTCTGGGCAAATATAGTTGTTTTTTTTTTTAGTCAGAAAATGATTATGACAATATTGCTGTATCATATTTGATTATCAGATACAAAATTATATCCGGAAAAATTCCAAAAAGCAGATACCATGGGTGAATCCAGTTCATTTTTAGTATGCAGGAACACAATTCTAACAGAAAAACATTCATTCGAGCAGAAGACACAAAGTAAAAATATCGCTTCTCAGACACAAAGTTTGGAGAGGGACGTTTCACAAGAATGACATCCACGGCGCCAATTTATAATTGTAACGAATAGTATTTGTCACGTTAAGTCACCCGGGTCATTCGGCTAGTTAATATATACAGTTATCAGAGTCATGCACAATTCCCGGCCGATGCATTTTTTTATTTTTTTACAATTTTTAAAACTTATTTATATTATTATCCCCAATATATATATATAAGTCAGAGTATGTATGTATGTATGTATGTATGTTTGTCAACTATACACGTCCACAATACGTTACTAATCTGACTGATATTTTAACAGTATATAAAGTAGAATCTGGAAAAACTCTTAGTGAAAATTTCAGGTCTCTATCCTGAATATCCGTCGTGTTATTTGCAAATTTGCTCTTTCGCTCGCGCCTCTAGCGGTGAAAATGGGGGGTAATACCAGCTGACCTAATGTACATGTAAAGTTTGGAGCGGGACGTTTCACAAGAGTGACATCCACGGCTCCAATTTATAATTGTAACGAATATTATTTTAATAAAAACATTTAATCGGGTAAAACCCGGGTCATTCGGCTAGTTAATATATGCACAATTCTGTCACGTTAAGTCACGTGTCAAGTTACGGTAAATAATAATTTAAAAATTAAAAAAAGATGCCGAAACCCGGGATCGAACCAGGGACCTTTAGATCTTTAGTCTAACGCTCTCCCAACTGAGCTATTCGGCTTATTTAATTTTTTTCTATAGAAGCTTCTATCTTTATAATTATTTATATTTTCAAAAAGTCAATTCACACCTCTTCGCTGGAGACCATGGGAATACTGACTAATTCACTATGCTATATCTCATATATTATGCAATAACTCATATCATTGCAGTAAGGTCTGTAGAGATAATATTTGATGATATTTAAAAGAAACGCATTGCCAATAAATTTATTTGTGTAAAATTTTAACGATAGATAGCAATAAAATTTAATTTACTAATATATATTGGTTATGAGAACATATTTTGCGGAAGAGCTTTGCTCGATCCAATACCTTGAAATTATATGTATGTACCTCTACAGACCTATAAGCTTATGTCCATAGTTCACTAAACACCCCTAAGCTGCCTTCCATAGAAAATGCAGGGTATATAACAAAACCAGTCCAATACAATAGTAGAGCGGTCTAGAGATTAATTTGGCGAAACCGCTGAGAGGGTTCACTACTGATGAGCCAAGCCCTCTCATTCAATAACTCATATCATTGCAGTAAGGTCTGTAGAGATAATATTTGATGATATTTAAAAGAAACGCATTGCCAGTAAATTTATTTGTGTTAAATTTTGATGTATGTTTGTCAACTATGCACGCCCACAATACATAACTAATCTGACTGAATTTTCAACAGTATAAAGATTAGAATCTGGAAAAACTCTTACTGAAAATATCAGGTCTCTATCCCGAATATCCGACGTGTTATTTGCAAATTTGCTCTTTCGCTCGCGCCTCTAGCGGTGAAAATGGGGGTAATACCAGCTGACCTCATGTGCATGTAAAGTTTGGACCGGAACGTTTCACAAGAGTGACATCCACGGCTCCAATTTATAATTGTAACGAATAGTATTTGCATAAAAAACATTTAATCGGGTAAAACCCGGGCGTTGCCCTGGTCATTCGACTAGTTAAAATATACCAGTATCAGAGTCATCAACAATTCTGTCACCGTTTGCTTTTGGTTCAGTGGTAGAATGCTCGCCTGCCACGCGGGCCGCCCCGGGTTCGATTCCCGGCCGATGCATTTTTTATTTTTTATTTATTTTTAAAACTCATTTATATTATTAAAATATATGTGCTTTTCCTGTCTATGTACAGATTTATGGTCTATGTACACAAGTATACAAGTTATTTGCAAATTGCGTTGCAAATTTGCTCTTTCGCTCGCAAGCAGCGCTTCTAGTGGTGAAGATGGAAGTTAATATCAGCTGACCTAATGGACATGTAAAACGTGTTTTAACAGGACATAGAGAAAAATCTGGAAGAGATATTTGTCGCATTTTTAGCCAAGAAAATTTGAAATTGACAGGTTCTGGGCAAAAATAGTTGTTTTTTTTTAGTCAGAAAATGATTATGACAATATTGCTGTATCATATTTGATTATCAGATACAAAATTATATCCGGAAAAATTCCAAAAAGCAGAGACCATGAGTGAATCCAGTTCATATTAAGTATGCAGGAACACAATTCTAACAGAAAAACATTCATTCGAGCAGAAGACACAAAGCTCGCAAGCCGGGTTCGATTCCCGGACGATGCATTTTTTTTTTTTTATAATTTTCAAAATCATTTATATTATTACTAGCCGTTTTACCCGATTAAATGTTTTTATTCAAATACTATTCGTTACAATTATAAATTGGCGCCGTGGATGTCACTCTTGTGAAACGTCCCGCTTCAAACTTTGTGTCAGAGAAGCGATATTTTTATAAGGAGATGATCTGGCTTTGTTTCTTCTGCTCGAATAATGTTTTTCTGTTAGAATTTTGTTTTTGCACACTAAAAATGAACTGGCTTCACCCGTGGTCTCAGCTTTTTGGAATTTTTCCCGATATAATTTTGTATCTGATAATTAAACATGATACAGCAATATTGTCATCATCATTTTCTGACTAAAAAAAAAAAAAAACAACTATTTTTGCCCAGAACCTGTCAATTTTATTTTTTATTGGTTAAGAATCCGATAAATATATTTTCCAGATTTTTCTCTGAGTCCTGTCAAAACACGTTTTACATGTACATTAGGTCAGCTGATATTACCTCCCATCTTCACCGGTAGAGGCGCTGCTTGCGAGCGAAAAGGCAAATTTGCAACGCAATTTGCAAATAACTCGAAGAATATTGGGGATAGAGACCTGGAATTCTCACTAAATGTTTTTCCAGATTCTACTCTATATACTGTTAAAATTTCAGTCAGATTAGTTACGTATTGTGGACGTGTATAGCCGACATTGATACCCACATACATACATACATACACTGACTTTTATATATATAGGGATTATTAAAATATACAAGTATCAGAGTCATCAATTCTGTCATCGTTTGCTTTTGTGAATGGAATGCTTTTACGTAATATAGGTAAAATACGTAACTAATATGAATGAAATTTTAGCAGTATGTATAGTAGAATCTGGAAAAACGTATATTGAATATTTCAGGTCTCTGTCCCGAATATTCTTCGAGTTATTTGCAAATTTGAGTTGCAAATTTGCTTTTTCGCTCGCAAGCAGCGCCTCTAGCGGTGAAGATGGGAGGTATATCAGCTGACCTAATGTACATGTAAAACGTGTTTTAACAGGACATAGAAAAAAATATGGAAGAGATATTTGTCGCATTTTTAGCCAAGAAAAATTAAAATTGACAGGTTCTGGGCAAATATAGTTGTTTTTTTTTTTAGTCAGAAAATGATTATGACAATATTGCTGTATCATATTTGATTATCAGATACAAAATTATATCCGGAAAAATTCCAAAAAGCAGATACCATGGGTGAATCCAGTTCATTTTTAGTATGCAGGAACACAATTCTAACAGAAAAACATTCATTCGAGCAGAAGACACAAAGTAAAAATATCGCTTCTCAGACACAAAGTTTGGAGAGGGACGTTTCACAAGAATGACATCCACGGCGCCAATTTATAATTGTAACGAATAGTATTTGTCACGTTAAGTCACCCGGGTCATTCGGCTAGTTAATATATACAGTTATCAGAGTCATGCACAATTCCCGGCCGATGCATTTTTTTTATTTTTTTACAATTTTTAAAACTTATTTATATTATTATCCCCAATATATATATATAAGTCAGAGTATGTATGTATGTTTGTCAACTATACACGTCCACAATACGTTACTAATCTGACTGATATTTTAACAGTATATAAAGTAGAATCTGGAAAAACTCTTAGTGAAAATTTCAGGTCTCTATCCTGAATATCCGTCGTGTTATTTGCAAATTTGCTCTTTCGCTCGCGCCTCTAGCGGTGAAAATGGGGGGTAATACCAGCTGACCTAATGTACATGTAAAGTTTGGAGCGGGACGTTTCACAAGAGTGACATCCACGGCTCCAATTTATAATTGTAACGAATATTATTTTAATAAAAACATTTAATCGGGTAAAACCCGGGTCATTCGGCTAGTTAATATATGCACAATTCTGTCACGTTAAGTCACGTGTCAAGTTACGGTAAATAATAATTTAAAAATTAAAAAAAGATGCCGAAACCCGGGATCGAACCAGGGACCTTTAGATCTTTAGTCTAACGCTCTCCCAACTGAGCTATTCGGCTTATTTAATTTTTTTCTATAGAAGCTTCTATCTTTATAATTATTTATATTTTCAAAAAGTCAATTCACACCTCTTCGCTGGAGACCATGGGAATACTGACTAATTCACTATGCTATATCTCATATATTATGCAATAACTCATATCATTGCAGTAAGGTCTGTAGAGATAATATTTGATGATATTTAAAAGAAACGCATTGCCAATAAATTTATTTGTGTAAAATTTTAACGATAGATAGCAATAAAATTTAATTTACTAATATATATTGGTTATGAGAACATATTTGCGGAAGAGCTTTGCTCGATCCAATACCTTGAAATTATATGTATGTACCTCTACAGACCTATAAGCTTATGTCCATAGTTCACTAAACACCCCTAAGCTGCCTTCCATAGAAAATGCAGGGTATATAACAAAACCAGTCCAATACAATAGTAGAGCGGTCTAGAGATTAATTTGGCGAAACCGCTGAGAGGGTTCACTACTGATGAGCCAAGCCCTCTCATTCAATAACTCATATCATTGCAGTAAGGTCTGTAGAGATAATATTTGATGATATTTAAAAGAAACGCATTGCCAGTAAATTTATTTGTGTTAAATTTTGATGTATGTTTGTCAACTATGCACGCCCACAATACATAACTAATCTGACTGAATTTTCAACAGTATAAAGATTAGAATCTGGAAAAACTCTTACTGAAAATATCAGGTCTCTATCCCGAATATCCGACGTGTTATTTGCAAATTTGCTCTTTCGCTCGCGCCTCTAGCGGTGAAAATGGGGGTAATACCAGCTGACCTCATGTGCATGTAAAGTTTGGACCGGAACGTTTCACAAGAGTGACATCCACGGCTCCAATTTATAATTGTAACGAATAGTATTTGCATAAAAACATTTAATCGGGTAAAACCCGGGCGTTGCCCTGGTCATTCGGCTAGTTAAAATATACCAGTATCAGAGTCATCAACAATTCTGTCACCGTTTGCTTTTGGTTCAGTGGTAGAATGCTCGCCTGCCACGCGGGCGCCCCGGGTTCGATTCCCGGCCGATGCATTTTTTATTTTTTATTTATTTTTAAAACTCATTTATATTATTAAAATATATGTGCTTTTCCTGTCTATGTACAGATTTATGGTCTATGTACACAAGTATACAAGTATGTATACAAGTTATTTGCAAATTGCCTTGCAAATTTGCTCTTTCGCTCGCAAGCAGCGCTTCTAGTGGTGAAGATGGAAGGTAATATCAGCTGACCTAATGGACATGTAAAACGTGTTTTAACAGGACATAGAGAAAAATCTGGAAGAGATATTTGTCGCATTTTTAGCCAAGAAAATTTGAAATTGACAGGTTCTGGGCAAAAATAGTTGTTTTTTTTTTTTTAGTCAGAAAATGAATATGACAATATTGCTGTATCATATTTGATTATCAGATACAAAATTATATCCGGAAAAATTCCAAAAAGCAGAGACCATGAGTGAATCCAGTTCATATTAAGTATGCAGGAACACAATTCTAACAGAAAAACATTCATTCGAGCAGAAGACACAAAGCTCGCAAGCCGGGTTCGATTCCCGGACGATGCATTTTTTTTTTTTTTTTATAATTTTTAAAATCATTTATATTATTACTAGCCGAATGACCCGGGCAACGCCCGGGTTTTACCTAATTAAATGTTTTTATTCAAATACTATTCGTTACAATTATAAATTGGCGCCGTGGATGTCACTCTTCTGAAACGTCCCGCTTCAAACTTTGTGTCAGAGAAGCGATATTTTTATAAAGAGATGATCTGTCTTTGTTTCTCCTGCTCGAATAATGTTTTTTCTGTTAGAATTTTGTTCTTGCACACTAAAAATGAACTGGCTTCACCCGTGGTCTCAGCTTTTTGGAATTTTTCCCGATATAATTTTGTATCTGATAATTAAACATGATACAGCAATATTGTCATCATCATTTTCTGACTAAAAAAAAAAACAACTATTTTTGCCCAGAACCTGTCAATTTTATTTTTTATTGGTTAAGAATCCGATAAATATATTTTCCAGATTTTTTTCTGAGTCCTGTCAAAACACGTTTTACATGTACATTAGGTCAGCTGATATTACCTCCCATCTTCACCGCTAGAGGCGCTGCTTGCGAGCGAAAAGGCAAATTTGCAACGCAATTTGCAAATAACTCGAAGGATATTGGGGATAGAGACCTGAAATTCTCACTAAATGTTTTTCCAGATTCTACTCTATATACTGTTAAAATTTCAGTCAGATTAGTTACGGAGTGTGGACGTGTATAGCCGACATTGATACCCACATACATACATACATACACTGACTTTTATATATATAGGGATTATTAAAATATACAAGTATCAGAGTCATCAATTCTGTCATCGTTTGCTTTTGTGAATGGAATGCTTTTACGTAATATAGGTAAAATACGTAACTAATATGAATGAAATTTTAGCAGTATGTATAGTAGAATCTGGAAAAACGTATATTGAATATTTCAGGTCTCTGTCCCGAATATTCTTCGAGTTATTTGCAAATTTGAGTTGCAAATTTGCTTTTTCGCTCGCAAGCAGCGCCTCTAGCGGTGAAGATGGGAGGTATATCAGCTGACCTATTGTACATGTAAAACGTGTTTTAACAGGACATAGAAAAAAATATGGAAGAGATATTTGTCGCATTTTTAGCCAAGAAAAATTAAAATTGACAGGTTCTGGGCAAAAATAGTTGTTTTTTTTTTTTTAGTCAGAAAATGATTATGACAATATTGCTGTATCATATTTGATTATCAGATACAAAATTATATCCGGAAAATTCCAAAAAGCAGATACCATGGGTGAATCCAGTTCATTTTTAGTATGCAGGAACACAATTCTAACAGAAAAACATTCATTCGAGCAGAAGACACAAAGCTAGATCATCTCTTTATAAAAATATCGCTTCTCAGACACAAAGTTTGGAGAGGGACGTTTCACAAGAATGACATCCACGGCGCCAATTTATAATTGTAACGAATAGTATTTGAATAAAAGCATTTAATCGGGTAAAACCCGGGCGTTGCCCGGGTCATTCGGCTAGTATATATATATATATATTAAATATACTTATATATAAACTTATAATTCATTTTTTTTTTAATTTTGATAAGTTTTATATTTATATGAAGAAAGGCTTAGAAACGAGGGTAAAAAAAAGAATTTTACAACCATGATAAGTTTGAAAATGGAAATTATTGCCCTTGAAAACTTTCACTTATTTCTATAAAGAATTTATAACTATAAATATCCTCTAATTGAAGTATCTTATCATTAAAAGTTTACAGTAAATGTCTTTACATAAAATCACTATCATCTTTGAATCAATTTTCATTTAATTATTAAACATAAGTTAACATTAAATTATTGATCAAACTTAAAGTCTCTCTCTTGATGGTTAAATGAATATTACTTTCAATCATTATTAAATTATTTTTTAAGTGGTAGTACTAAATTCCTTGGTAATTGATTGAAATAATTTTATCTGGGATAATGATTATACAATCATCAAACAACTAAAAAAATAATATTGACTTTTATTTTAGAGTATACTAGACGGGTGACCCGGGCTTCGCCCCGGGATTGACCCGTGTGCATATCTATCCGAGTGATATATATTTAGATAAGATTTTTTAAAATAATTGTTTGTTATTAGCATCATCTATTTGTTTGCATCAGCATAATTTAATCTAATCTTTGATAGAGGGCGCTGTTCGTGAGCTAAGTAGAATAATTTGAATATATAGTTTTGATAATTGATTTATATATTTTTTAAAATAGCCTATCGTCTTCCCCGTATTTTTTTTTACCTATGTATGGAAATTTTTGTTTGAATTAGTGAACTACTGCGAATTTGTATACCGGACATACAAACAAACAAACATACAAACATTGATTTTTATATATATAGATAGATGAAACAACATTGGCACAGTCAAAGAACGAAAGACTAAAACATGGATATTTCTCTATAATGTCTATCAGCACATTGTACTTTAACACTATACAATTACTTTGACTAAATTTGAAATCACCACCGTGAATAGAATACTACTAACATCTTTCTTAATTCAGTATTATAATTAGTGATTTATATTGTTTATTGTTAGTTTTTCTCACTAAAATAAAAATTGAATAGATATTTCTTTATTCTTTCTCACACTTTTAGTTTTTATTCATTTCATACTCAACCATAGAGATAAGTATGTTGTTATGAATGTTCTGACAATTTAATTACCATCTTTTATCAACCAATTAAAATATTTCGATCTTTCGTCTTAGTCTATCGGCACTAAAGCCAAATAGTCGCACACAAATATTTTAATTGGCTTTATTCATACTACCTTATAATTCAGGTCTACAATCCAATTGACACATTTTCTTTGGTCACAAAGATTACAATGGACATTAAACACACATGCGCATAAGGACATACACACACTCTGTCCCACATATTTCCTACCACAACAACAAGAAACATTTTTAAATTTTTCTTCATTCTTTCTCACAATCTCACATTTAGTTTTAATTCATGTTTTACTTAACCCTAGAGATAAGTATGATGATTTGAATTTTCTAAGTACCATCTTTTATCAACCAATTACAATATTTCGATCTTTCGTCTTAGTCTTTAGTCACTAAAGCCAAAGAGTCGCACACAAATATTTTAATTGGCTTTATTCATACTACCTTATAATTCAGGTCTACAATCCAATTGATACTTTTTTTGATCACAAAGATTATAATGGACAATACACACAGGCGCATAAGTACATACACACACTCTGTCCCACATTCCTCCTCCTACAACAACAACAACGGACATTTTCAAAATTTTCTTTGTTCTTTCTCCCAATCTCACTTTTGGTTTTAATTCACTTCATATTTAACCCTAGAGATAAATATTTTGATATGAATATACTAACAATTTATCAACCAATTGAAATACTTCGATCTTTCGCCTTGGTCTATCGGCACTAAAGTCAAAGAATCACACGCAAATATTTTAATTGGATTAATCCATACTACCTTATAATTCAGATCTATAATCCAATTGAAACCTTTTCTATAATCACAAATACTGTAATGGACAATAAACACACATGCGCATAAGTGCATACACACACTCTACCTCCCACATGCCTCCTACCACAACAACAGCAACAAACATTTTTTAAATTTTCTTTCTCAATCTCACTTTTGGTTTTGATTAATTTCATACTTAACCTTGTAAATAAGTATTTTGATATGAATTTTCTATGACAATTTAATTACCATCTTCTATCAACCAATTAAAGTATTTCGATCTTTGGCCTTAGTCTATCGACACTAACGCCAAAGAGTCACACACAAATATTTTGGTTTAATTTATTCATACTACCTTATAATTCAGGTCTATAGTCCAAATGATATATTTTCTTTGTTCAGTGCTTCAGTTTAAAATATTCCCCCCCCCCCCCTTTTTTTTTCCTTTTTTTCCTCTCTTAAAAAAAAAATAACTTTCTGGGTTTTCATTGAATTAAATTATTTGATCCTAGGGGACATGACTATTGGAAGAATGAAATGAAATTCTTTAATCAATCAACCCAATGATATAGTTATTTATAAATAGATCTAAAGGTAATTGATGAAAAACTGAAATTTGGATAACATTGTTATTATTGTTTTTTTTTCGATCGTCCAATCTAGTGATATTATAATAGACTTGATAATTACATGGGTTTTTAAATGTACTCATAATTTAATTTTAGAAAAAAAAAGAGACATATTGATAGGTTTTATTATAAATATACACCTTGTTAATATTTGTTGATTATAATTCGAACTGCTTGAAACTTGGCATTGGACATATATACTAATGTTTAAGAGTACACATGAAGTATTCACACATAATTACTCCTTTTAAGAAAAGCCCTTAATTGTGATTACAATGAGGAAAAGTCACAAACACAGGAATGTATACACACACTTAATATTTAGAAAATACACATAAACACACACACAAACTAATACACATGCAACACGCGCATATAGAGACTAACATACACACAGTGTCATAATTCCAACCACACACAACAAAAGCAAAATTTTATAAATTTTAAGATATTTTTCCACTCTTTTTTTTATTTTAATCCGAATATTAATTGGTCGAAGAGATTGGTAGGTGAGTAAACTAACAGGGACGAAACTCCCGCCGGGTTTAGTTTTGACAAGTCCCGGCCCGGTACCAATCTCTTTCCATCCTGGTCGAACCATTATGGTTTCCATCAAAACAACACAAAAAATTTGACTCCATCTTACAATAAAATTTTAATATTATTAAAAGTGTTTTCCACACGCAAAAAATATATATAATACACAAAATATTACTTAAAAAAATTGTTTTCTTTCTTAATAAATTTAAATTGTTTGATAAAAAGATTACATGGTTCTGTCTTTGCTCTTTTTCCTACCCTAATATCTTCAATTCTTCCTTTTATTTCTATGTTCTGCTTAAATGACGTGTAACGACCGAAGTAATAAGCGTGAACTTGTTATAGCCCTATTTTGTTACAAAATAATTAAAACATTTTTTTTTGATACCCAAATAATAATATTTATTAATTAGTTTTAATCATCATTAATTTACAACTATTTTTCATATATATTTTATTTAATTCTACTTATATATATATAAATAATACAAAGTTTTTTTTGTATATTTGACCATTAATAATATATACGAATTAATAATAATAATATGCAAAGCTGAAAGGGTACAAATTCATCCTTTATACTTATTTTAATAATTAATTTTAATTTTAAAAAATAACCCCCCATATGTTATAATCTTGGTGTGTGTGTTGTTGATAGAGGAATATTGTGAGAAAGGTTGATATATATATATATATAGAGAGAGGTAAACCAGAGTGTAAATACTAGAATAACCATTTAGTAGTGGTATATAGTTGGATAGAGGAAGATTGAAGGATATGGTAAGATTATAAAAGGTTATTTTACATATAAGCACTTGACTGACGCATCCAAAAAATACAAGTTTGGGTAGAGATACATTTCAAGAATATACTAAAATAGGGAATGATGTACAAAAACAACTGATTCATTCAGTAGATGTATGAATTTGAGTAGAGAAAGTGAAAGGGGATGCAAATCGTTAGTAGTAAATTATATTTGTTGGCATGATGACAATGTAAATATTGTGTATATACCTAACATATCATTTTTGGTGCTCTTTTTGAAATTCTGTATAGATGGTAGATTGATTTAAAATACATATTACTATGATAGAAAGATTTTCGAGTTGAGAACTAATCGCATCTAGCGTTTGTAGATAATGAAATCAATGATAATAGATAACGTCGCTAGATTGGAAAGAAATGGCGGCAGTGTTTAGAAGAATGCTAACTGAATATATTTCTCCTTCGTGCATCCTTCATATCGCGTGGACTCTACGTATTAACATACGTAGAGTCCACAATCTACACGGTAGGAAAGATTTTAATGGGATGTTATATAGCTTACACTTTATGGATATATTTGAACATAATATTCGATTTAAAGATAAAGGCTTTGGAGAGAGAGACGGAATAAATATATGAAATATATATTAATAATATATTTGCATCAATATTTTCTCTCTCGCAAAAGAATCGAAAGATAGATCTGTTTATGTAACAATAAAATGTTCGAATTGAAGCGATCCATATATGAATGGAAAAATTAATCACTATTTATCGATTCAAATTAGCTTCTACACTTTTCTACCTTTATAATATATTATATATTATCTTATATTATAAATTATATATTTTTTTCAAAATGGTGATACTTACTTCTAGAGCATGCTGGTCGAGTTCTTTGAATACCGTCATAGAAGGAATCATTTCCTTTTTCTTGCAAGGAGGTGGTCTGGCAGCGTATTCCGGGGCTTCGTCAGTGACTAGATCGTTGTAGGTTTGTACCGCAGCTTCACACCGTATAGGTTCATCCTCTAGAAGTCGGGCTAGAGAATCTTCACCTCCAGCCTCTCTCTGGACATGTGCTAGCGGGGCTGAGAAGAGGTCCGCTCCTCCTCCTGAGTTTGCAGCTAGCGCCCTCGTCACTGGATCCGTTTGGGACTCGAAGTCTACTTTAGGACTTGGTATGAAGTGTCTTCGTGTCTGTGTCGAACGTTGAGCCCTTAGTGCTCGTGCAAGAACTCCAATGTCAACGGTTACTGGTCCACCACTTTGGGCTAGGACACTTTTAACTGAGGCTTCTTCTCGTTCTGTGAGGAATTCTTCAACCTCAGCAAATGCCTCGAAAGGCTGTAGGAGAAGGAGAGCTGCGAGCTGTTCCTCGGTGGGTTCAGGTTCGGTCTGCACGGCCCGAGCCTCCCAGCGAACACGCGAGGCTTGCGTTCCACGTTCTGTCTTGGCCGTGGCAGGCTTGTTGGAACCCTCGGGCCATCCTGCGGTCAGCACCACCGCCTTGCTAAGTGGAGACACCAGGCGGCGGCTCTTGCTCGTCCCGCACCCCATTCCCTACACAGAATAATTACATCTTAGCTACACTTATGGACGATGGTTATAAAGAGAATGAATTGCATGTTTTCATTCTAACTTGTAAGACATGTTTAGTCTAATAAATCTAACAATTATAGAATTTGAGTTATACGTGATCAGGATAACTTAAAAAATATCCATCATCATATATAGCTAATAATATGGGATGTATTCATCGACGATGGCGTGAATGGGGGATAAGAGAAACGATGTCTGTTCCGCTCTATAGTGAGATAGAAGAAAGATGGAGAGTTAGTCCATACGAAGGGTAGAGACGAAATCATGATCACCATTCGGCGTGACATCATGTTGAGGTCTGAGAGCAAGACAGTTCCCAATGCCATTGCGTCTTATTCTCGAAAAAATTGTGAATTTCAGAGTCCTGCGCGAGTAAATAAACGGCCTTATGAGAAGTAGGCACCCGGGCCTGCAGAATATTGTCACTGAATCCCAATCTTCCTTCTTTCTTTCTCATTTATATATGCAATATTATTGTTGCAACTCTATAAAGCAGGGCTTGAAGAAGTGTTGTTTTCGCGAAGAAAGGCCTACTGCGAGTGGTAAGGGTTTTTTTTTTTTTTCAATTTGAGCGTAATTAAAAAATAACAATAAACATTTTGAACCAGAGCGAGATAAAAAAAAAAGAGTAAATGTGCTGTTCCAAGAGATGATGAGCGAACCGCTACAGATAACAGGCTGCTGATACGACAACAGAATTACTCTCAAGGATACTGGGATCAATTAGGGATGATCTTCGAGCCTGCTCAATGGCTGTAATAAACGGAATGATCACATTGCACATTGGGAAGGCTCCAGGGGCAGCTCGCTAACGAAGCACGCAAGCAAGGTGAGATTGCTCGAAACATATTGTCACGACAAGAAGGCGTCGGCATCGCCGTAGTGGCAAGCAGGGTCAGTTAGACCACATGTTCACCCCAAGAATAGATGAGGTGGGCGGACGGATCAATAAAGGAGGAAGAAGAAGCCCATCTGGCCGAAGTAAGAAGCGTCCTCCCTTTTGTTAAGGGCGGATGATGCTCTCTGTATGTGACTTTCTTCGTTCTCCATAATACACGATTGTGAATAAAAAGAAGTCGTACAGAGATCTTTAACGATCTCGCGTGCTTGTTTGGCTATCCTTGACACGGCGGTGGCGCAACAATATGGTAGGTGAAATTACCCAGGTCAAGAGGAATAAGAGATGCAGAGCAAATCAAAGTAAATTGACGGCATTGTAAGATGGTGTGAAGGAAGAAATGAATATATAAAAAGAAAATCTGTAAACATTGCTAAGAAATGACACAAAATAAAGTGTGAGAATGAGGGTGAAATTTGAAAGGATAAAATAAAATGGTGGATGGAAGTGATAAGCGGGTTTTAAAGGGGCGAAAAAACAAGAACTTAAAAATAGTATCCTCGTGTTAAATAAAAAAAAAAGTTTTTAAAGTGACATATGAAAAAAAAAAAGCGGCAACCAATAAAAAAGCGGCTTTAGATAAGGCTGCGTGCTCATATGAGCATGATAAGATTAATCAGCCAATCAACAGGTGGCGTCCAATTACCAAATACTTTTTCTCTCTGGTGTATGGTTCTGGGCGATTGCGTCCATGAATTAACTAACTGAATTATGAAAATCATAGAATATTACACACCGAGTACACCTGTATACCAGGAACACGTACCAGCCTCGTATTAGGAGCATACAGGAATGTCTGTAACCTCATCTAGAGACCAATGTTCGAATCTGCGGCTAGATATGAAGATGTCTACACAGGCTTGCCAGGTCTTGCTAGGCTGATACTACAGCAGGGATGAAGCTTACATGTACAATCATTTAAAATTCCTAGAAAACTTAGTATTACTTCCTGAAAGCGAAAAGAATGAGGGGAACTATTTAGATTAAAAATGCAAAATGTGATATTTATATAGAAAACTAGTGAATGTACCCAGCTTCGTTTGGTTTTTACCCGAGTAAAAGTTTGCCTAACGAATATTTGTTAAAACGATTCTAGCAAACATCCAATCCCTACTGAATCTATACTTGTCTATACTCTCTTAATTTGAAAATTTTTCCCCGGTCCTTTGAAAAATACTCGATAAGTTGAACAAAATCAATTTTAATTGGTCCACTCGGTAGTTTGAAGTTGAAGGAATAGTATCTTGACACAAACGAGCATTTGTTAATAACTGTATTTAGCGAATGTACCCGGCTTCGCCCGGTTTTTACCCGAGTAAAAGTTTGCCTAAACGAACATTTGTTTAAAACGCTTCAGCAAACATCCAATCCCTAATGATTCTATATTTGTCAAGATAACTTTATGCTTGATACTCTGCTCCACCTAGCTGTACCCGTTCGCACGTTGCTGTCTCTGAACAAAAAGGCAGTTTTGATACCTAAAACATAATTTATTAATGATCGAATGTATACACTACATCAAAATTAAAATTAACAATAAAATTATCCATACATACATGTCATTTGAATATATCATATTGTTACGTCGTACTCAGACGTTGTTTGTGTTCTTTTTCTACTCATGATGCCACAAAGATACACACGTGAGTTTGAAAGGATGCAGATAAAGTTAGTGCTTTATTATATGTCTCACTTAACAGAAGGAACACAATGAGTGGGACTTGCCTTTAACTTCCCCGTCAGAAAGATCCATGCCGCAGATGTCATCAGGAATTATATTTTTGACGCCTGCCTCCCCCCGCTGCCATCCCTCCCCTCATCTTCCCCCAATTTTACTCTGAAATCTTGGCCAAATCTTTACAATATGTACAAAACATAGATTTACATAGTTGATGGTAGAATAAACATGCTTCTTCACAATATTGCAAACACATGGAACACATTTCAGAAATTTTACAATTTATAAATGTAATTTCACCAGAAACCGCGATAGGCGCTGCTTGCGAGTGAAAGTAGAAAATTTGCAAATAAAATTGCAACGAAAATTTATTTCAAATTCAAACCAGAAACTGTCCCGTTAGTATAGCAAACACCTTTCCAAAGTTTCACGGCGATTGGATGTAAGGTTTTAAATCTATCGAGAACAGGCAGACATTCATTTATATATATATATATAGATAATGAAGAGTCAGAGAGCACCATAATGTGAGTAGAAAAGGTTTATATTTTTATTTAAAATATATACACGTATTTATTACTAGACGAATGGCCCGGGCAACGCCCGGGTTTTACCCGAGTGCGTATATATTTTAAAAACGTTTTAATTCAAATACTATTCGTTACAATTATAAATTATATACAATTATAATATTTAAAATTATATATTAACTTTATGAATGGAAAAATATGTCCAGGGTAGCCTAGTGGTCATGGCATCTGCCCGGTAAGCGGAAGGTCGTGGGTTCGATTCCCATCCCTTGACACTTTTTTTATTTTATCCATTCTGACCAAAATCTATCCGTGAACTTCACACAGTGAACTTCACACAGACAGAATAAGGCAATTATATAAGTAGATATTATATATTATAGTATTTATCAAATACAAGTATTATATACTTGTATGTTTACTCTACCTCTATTGAGGATTTATTATACAAATCATTTCAACTTGAAAAAAAAAATATTTATCATTTTTAGAACAAAAGGTTATTAGGGGGGTGAATTCTAAACTTTCGTTTACTTATACCAATCACCATCGTTTTTTTTAAATTCACCGTTTTACATTTATTTCGATGAGTTGTTTTACTTATAGTATTTTCGTAAATATGGAGAATAGCTAAAAGTATTTATAACAGAATTAAAGTGTAGAATATAAAAAGTAAAATTTATAGATAGAGAAATATACGAGAGAAAATTTTACTATATTCAAGCAGTAATTGAATACATACAAATTTTTAATTGAGTCAACTCATTGGTAGCCAAATGAGAATCTGGATAAAAGCCTTAAACTTTAGGCAAATTAGGGTATGGTTTAGATATGTTTTTACATGAATACTTAAGTAAAATATATGGAAAAAATGGAATCAAAGAAAGGCCAATAGAATCAGAGTGTGAAGCTTCAAATCTTTAAAAAACTAGAAAAGTCCTAAAATGGATCTTGTGAAAAACTAGGAGAGAACGATATGAAAGTAATATCCCCGATACGACGAATTTAAGATTCTTAAAACAATTGCAAAAGTTGAACACAGTATATAAATCAAGATAATTTCAATAAGTGTTTTTCTATTTAGAAATTTATTCTACAAGGTTGTCCCAATAGTTCATAAACATTTTATGATTATTATTTATATTTGTAATTTTACGAACTTTGGTGGACAACCCTGGTAATATGGTAGCCTTGGTAAAATTAAAACAGAATTCTTATAGAAGAATGATATAATCTCTGATGTTCTATATTGTTGCATCAATTTTAATGCGCCCCACATTTATTCAAATTATTCTAGGATATTTAATATTTATTTAAAACAGATTATTTATATTATCATCATTCCTTTTTATAGTTTCATTCCTTTTGTAATATTTTATTGTACAGATATATTGATTGGTTATTGGAGCTAGAGAGGTCCTAGACCAAGACTGCAGATCGCGACCAACGTGAAAGACAATGAATAAATAAACGCAATAACTTTTAAAGGTAATTTATATTATTTACTTCTATTTATTTGCTTTGAGTATGGAAACCCGCTCGGGAAACGTGTATAAAACAAAGAAGGAGGAAACCAAGGTCGACGACCCTGCAAATCTGCAACTTGGCGCAACAATTGGTAGAGATGCTAGTTCCGACCCAGTTTCTTTGAACCCCAATATAGAAATTCCTGAAGTATGACGGGACAGAAGACCCTCGCCCATGGATAGAATCCCTCGAAGATATTGGTTTATTCTACCATTGGGCAGACTACATAATTGCCCGTTAGGCCGCCATGAACATGACGGGAAGCGCCAAAACCTGGCTGAATTTGCACAAAGCTAGTTTCACGAGTTGGGAAAACATTAAAATCCGCCTCATTCAGGATTTTTTTTTTTTTGGACGCGAATAAATAAGAATTAATAGTGAAGCTTAACAGAATAAGAAACTCTTGAATGAACCAACAATCAGGTTTGCAGAAGACATCCTAGTGTTGTGCAACAAGGTTGACCCGCAATGGAAGAAGAAACGAAAATCGAACATGTTATTCGAGGACTAAAAAAGAATACTCCTTCGCGTTCTACCAAAACCCTCCTAAAGCAACCGATGAACTTCTTGTCGTGTGCAAGAAAATGGATTATTTTGAGAAGAAGTATCGGGAACGTGTGGAGAAATCCAGAAGTCTATATAACGGTCCACGCTTTTCTAGACCACAACAACAATCGAGGAACGTGCCGCCGACTGCCACACGAAACTACCAGACCGCTTCGAGGCCCCTGTTTCCAAATATTACAAGAACGACTCCCCTCCTACTCCCAGGCAGTATCGAAACACCCATACCCAGCATCTCCAACAATTGTTGCACCAAGTTGCAGCTTTACAGGGTCGTCGACCTTGGTTTCCTCCTTCTTGGTGTTATACACGTTTCCCGAGCGGATTTCCATACTCAAAGCAAATAAAGAAAAGTAAATAAAAATAAATTACCTTTTAAAGATATTGTGTTTATTTATTCGTTGTATTCCTCGTAGGTCGCGATCCGCAGTCTTGGTCTAGGTCCTCTCTCGCTCCAATAACCAATCAAGATATATGTACAATAAAATATTACAAAAGGAATGAAACTATAAAAAGAAATGATGATAATCTAACTAATCTGTTTTAAATAAATATTAAATATCATAGAATATTTTGAATAAATGTAGGGCGCATTAAAATTGATGCAACAATATCAAGAGTTAACACAAAGCAATAACGCGCCATCTATACATATAAAATAAAAGGATTTAAAAGCGCGAATGTTTCTTTTATACATAAAACGAACTTCTACTGTCCTTACTGCGATGAAAAAATATATTGGGAGGGCTTGGCTCATCAGTGGTGAACCCTCCCAGCGGTTTCGCCAATTTAATCCACCAGACCGCTTCTCAGAGCTCTAATACTGTATTGGATCATTCTGCTTTTATATGCTACACTGAAGGATGGAATCTTAGAAATGGTTTTCAAGTAAACTATGGACATAAGCTTATAGGACAGTAGAATTACATTCAAATATTTGCTTCGAGCAATGCTCTTCAGCAAACTATAAAGACAAGGCCATTAGGAATAAATTAACACAAAGCAATAACGCGCCATCTATACATATAAAATAAAAGGATTTAAAAGCGCGAATGTTTCTTTTATACATAAAACGAACTTCTACTGTCCTTACTGCGATGAAAAAATATATTGGGAGGGCTTGGCTCATCAGTGGTGAACCCTCCCAGCGGTTTCGCCAATTTAATCCACCAGACCGCTTCTCAGAGCTCTAATACTGTATTGGATCATTCTGCTTTTATATGCTGCACTGAAGGATGGAATCTTAGAAATGGTTTTCAAGTAAACTATGGACTCTACTGTCCTATCAGCTTATGTCCATACTTTTCATGAATACCATTTCTGAGATTCTACCCTTCGGTGCGGTGTATATAAGCAGAATCGTCCAATACAATATTAGAGCTCTGAGAAGCGGTCTGGTGGATTAAATTGGCGAAACCGCTGGGAAGGTTCACCACTGATGAGCCAAGCCCTCCCAATATATTTTTCATCGCAGTAAGGACAGTAGAAGTTCGTTTTATGTATAAAAGAAACATTCGAGCTTTTAAATCCTTTTATTTTATAAATATCAAGAGTGGCCAATCAGTAGGTGGGACAATTTTCAGAATTACAAGGTTGTCCCAAAAGTCCGTAAACATTTGCAAAATATAAATAATAATCCTATGTTTACGAACGTTTTTCGGACAACATTATAATTGATATATTGTGTGATACGACGAATTGTTGACACAGATACAAATCATTTGATAGTTTAGAAAAAGAGTTGAGGGCATGTTTTCTTAAACAGCCCACAGAACATTAACCATGCAGCTTATGGATATAACAAGAAGCCAATGCACGACATTTGAATGCCATGAGTTCTCCAAATATATCCAGCGCCGAATAAAAAGATTTAAAGATGCTGAGAAGTAACAAGATATTCCCCATGTTTCATAAAACGTCATCTCAGAAAATTTGAAGGAGAACTATCTCAAATTAAAATAGAAAATTATGTCTCTTCTAGAGGGAATGGTCTAATGGAGAACTCCTATATAACTCTGTATAACCTAAATCTGATGATTAGACTCTGAAGTTGTGTCACCGTTCTCCTGTACATGGTGCACATTAAAAGGTTTGCTCACACTTACATAATAGATTCATAGCTAATTAATAATTGGCATCGTAGCACCCATTATCTTTTCACAAAATGCCTATGAATAACTGAATAGGCCTCAATATCGATTTACTTTTCAATGTTTAATACTGATAAATAGATCATTGGATTGTTCCGTGTTCAGCAACAGAATTCAGCATCTATCTCTAAGTACTTTAATCAATTCCTAATATGTATGGAGAAATAAATACTTCGGTAACAGAATGCTATATTAGTTATTTAGACCTTATGATTGTCGTATTCATAGTGAGTTTTTATTTATGATATAATGCATTTGATATATTTTTTTATTTAAAAGATGTGGAAATCTTGCCATAAAGATAATCTTTTATCTATAAAAGTCAATGTCTGTTGTCTGTTTCGCGATAAACTCAAATACTACCAAACCAATTGGCACCAAATTGTGCATGTCGCTTTTTATAGAACCTGAGGGAAATTTTCAGCTTCATTTTGATTAGTATTTCTGGCTATTTATTTTTTTCATTTGAAAAACTTTTTTTTTTACGCGGAGTAAATACGAGGCGAAGTAACAACACCAGGCCAATTAAGCGACCAATGAGCGTTCTGTATTTTTTTTTTCAAGTTGCTTGCGTACTTTTTTGAAATATATTTTTATGCGAGTGTTACCTTTTTTACAAAAGTATTGCGTATTGAGAGAGAAATTTATATTAACAAGTTACGGTAAGTGCACACAATGCAATTAAAAAAAAAATAGCGTTGTCTAACTGACCTTGTCTTTATTGTTTGCGGAAGAGTATTGCTCGATGCAAATATTTGAATGTAATTCTACTGTCCTATAAGCTTATGTCCATAGTTTTCTTGAAAACCATTTCTGAGATCCCATCCTTCAATGCTGCATATATAAGTAGAATCGTCCAATACAGTATTAGAGCTCTGAGAAGCGGTCTGGTGGATTAAATTGGCGAAACCGCTGGGAGGGTTCACCACTGATGAGCCAAGCCCTCCCAATATATTTTTTCATTGCAGTAAGGGCAGTAGAAATTTGTATTATGTATAAAAGAAACATTCGTGCTTTTAATTCCCTTCAATTTATAGCGTTACTGTGTCTAAATAATGGCTTTCGTATATTTATTAATTTTTGTTCTGGCCTTTATTTTTTTATCTATTAAATTAAATCGTTTAAAATACAGCCGCAGTCATTTGCAAACATATTGTATTTGCCTAATTTCTATGTGCTCTTTTATATTTTCACAGAAAAATATCTACATGCCAGTATTTTGGATTGATTTTCTTATAAACCTATTTTTATATTTTTCTTACTGAGAAAATGGGCATCGCAGTCACTCACTCCACTCAGGCAATTTCAAGGGTTAATGCGCTGGGGCGGATACCTCGGGGGTTGGGTGGAAAAGCTGCCATCTATTCAAACTATATTAATTTTGGAACAACTAAATGGATTGCAAAAAATAATCAAATCAAATACTCAAACATTAATATAATACAATTTTTGCCATCACACACACTTTTTGCCTGTGGTTTATGTTACTTCTGTATTGCTATTCTATGGCACTTCTACTCGGGATCTCGGGCGAAGCCGGGTCATTCGTCTAGTGATTTATAAATAAAGGTCGCTTCTCCCGTCAAAATAAGGGCACTGAGTTTTTGAATTATTTTGAATGGAGAGGCGACTCACTTTTATATTTAAATTGGAAGTAACGATTTTTATATAAATGATTCTTTATTATGAATTTATTAATTATAATGAGAAAATAATCTTTACCAAAGTGAGATATTAGATATAAAATTGCGAATAGGTTTGACGTCTGTTTTGACGTAAAGCAACCTTTTTTTATATATCGAATTTAATATTTATTGAATTTTCTTTATAATAATCTGAAAAGATTGGTAATTTTTCAATGAAAACGCGTATGTCTATTTTAGTCGGTAAATGGGTAAAATAACTGCTTAATCTACAGGACCAATATCACTTATCGATTATACGTAGTTATAATATTATTTTTATAGAGATTATTAACCGTTTCATTTTAAAAGTATTTTGATTATTTTCAGAATCTTAGTACGTTCCTCAAGAATATTAGTAAATTACCCCACAATCCTACTAAGTTCTCTAATAATTGTAGGCCGACTCTGTTTAAAAAATCAAGCGATTTTATAAAATAATCACAATTTAACACAGAATTTATTATTTGCTTTTTAATACAGGATTTTGTCGATTATCATTAGAAACTTGTCTTGTTTTCACTGGTAACATGGCTTTTTCTCGCTAGAACTTTAGCTGGTGCTTACTTGAATCCTGGCCGGTTCTAACCAGAATCTTGGCTAGTTCTCATTCGAATCCTGGCCGGTTCTAACCAGAATCTTGGCTGGTTCTCATTCGAATCCTGGCTGGTTCTCACCAGAATCCTGACTGGTTATCACTCAAATCCTGGTCGTTCAACCAGAATCCTGGCTGCTGGTTCCCACTCGAATCCTGGCCGTTCAACCAGAATCCTGACTGGTTCTCACTCGAATCCTGGCTGGTTCTCACTCGAATCCTGGACGGTTCTTACCAGAATCCTGACTGGCTCTAACTCGAAACCTGACCAGTTTTCACCAGATTAATGACTGGTTCTAACTCGAATACTGACCGGTTCTCACCAAAATCTAGGCAGATTCTAATCAAGATTATATATAGTTATAACCCGAATCCTGACCAATTATAACCATAATTTTGGCTCGTTCTCTACCTAATCCCCTGGAAGGTTCTCACCATAATCTTGTCTTATTTTCATCAAATTCTCACTAGTTCTTACCACAATGTTAACTGTTACATATCAATAGTATTATTTTGACCCTTTTTTTCCGCGCGCGCGCGAAAAATGTAGGGTAAACTTTCCATATTCTTTGCCGTTTTTCTTCATATTTTAGTCAATTATTTTAATGTTTGTTCGTTGTCCTCCATTATCTAAAATGGTGCTTTCAAGAATCATAAGCATTTAATAATACATTTTATAAATAGTGTAAGTTTCAGAAACAGTATTTACTTATTGGCTAGCATGATGCTACCAATTTATATCATTTATGTATATATACCTAATTTTGTGCGAAAGAGGCAACTTTTACAATGTATTGTAACCTAAATTCGGTCCTAGTTAAAATATCCTTGTTAAAATTTTGACCGATTTCTTATCTATTTCCCTAAGATGTTCCGAACTCGTTACCGTCCCTGTAACGATTAAAGCCATATAGACCGAAACTATAATATATTGTAGACATCTGTTCCAATTTATCAAAACTGGTGCTGTGTCTAATTCATTAATCTGAATTTGTTCTGCATAGAGAAAATTCAAAAATTATTTGTGGCCATTTTAATAAAAGGGAGAATACCCTTTTTCCCACAAAAATACTATACGATATTCAATTTATTTTTTAACAAGAAATTCGTAGAAGGCCTCTTTTTCAGTAGTGGAACTCCTCAATTTAATCTACTAAACCGCTACTTTTGTAATTATCTAGATCGTTTGTATTATTGATATAGCCAAATGGTCAATAATAATAAACTGGTTTTAATATATTTCTGTATAAGAAAAACTCGATGTTTCCAAGCTTTCTACCCAACCAATATTGTTTTATAACGGCCTTTTATTTATAGTTGAAATAGTAGTGGTGGTGATAATGATTGGAAACTAATAATTCATCATTATGTGATCGTTTTTTTTTCTGAATACAGAATAATATCTGAGGGCGAAACTATATGAAAAGAGAAAACTCTTTCAGACATAACGCTAATCATTTGGCTATAGATAGTTGGCTGGAAGTCATACTTCTAGGTCTCCTGTTGAAGGGCATGTTTGCCCGAAAGCTAGAGAAATAAAAAATAGGTAAAGAAACCTGGCCCTGTTTGCTTGTTGATTTTGTAAAATACCTAACTCTAAATTTAGGTAAAGTTCCATAATGGAACCGTCCAATTTTGTGGAAACAAAGGTAGAACAAACAAAAAGACACATGAACCCGCATTTAATATTTTATTTGGTAGATAATCTTGAAGTTCTGTGCCTTCCAATATTCACATTGCCCACTGTTATATACCTTCATATATTTAATTTCAATAGTAGTAGTCTGAATTTAATCAAGTCAAACCACTAAGGAAATCTCGCACTCATGACCAGAAATTTCTCAATAGTGACAGTGTAAAGAGAGAAATTATGAATCTTTGTAAAATTAGCGAAAAGAATGTGATTCTAAGTTATAATAACAAAGAGAACGGTTGCTAGGCGCCCATTATTTTCTAATTCTATTTTGGGAATTAAAGAGATTATATAAGGGAGTTTTCTATTGTGTTGGGTTCTATTTGGGAGTGGATTTTATCTATATCTATGCTGCCTCACCTGGTCATCATCGTGCCACTCCATGCCTGGCACGAGTAGGTGATGGATTGTGAAGGCCACGTCGATTATTGATTTAAGCCAGTCAATAAACTGTGATTGGCCGCCACCGCTTCCTAACGTTGATTCTTTTGTTTTGATTGGCTAATGTACTTCTACGTGGACGTCAAGGTAAACATTGGTTGGCTGTTGTTAAGGACAGTTGGTAAAAGTGACCATTTGGAGATTATATAACTTTTTGATTCTCTATATAGCGTTGATAGCAACATTTAGGGTTCCAATTGCTCATATAGTGCGTGTTTCTCTCTGTATGGCAGTAATAGAAAACATTCATCATGGTAAGAATTTGTAGATTATGTAACAGCTAGCTTTTCTATGCGGCCGTCATGATAAACATTTATGGATTGGTAACTTTTAGCTCTTCTATATGGCCGTTATGGTAAACATTTTTGGATTGGGTAATTCATGACTATTCTATGTGGTCGTCATGTTAAACATTTGTGGATTCTGTAACAGTTGACTACTCGATGCTGCCGTCATGGTAAACATTTGTGGATTGATAACTTTTGGCTCTTCTATGTAGTTGTTATGGTAAACATTTGTGAATTGGGTAACTCTTGGCTACTCTATGTGGCCGTCATGTCAAACATTTGTGGATTAGGAAACAGTTGAATTCTCGATACAGCCGTCATGGTAAACATTTGTGGATTGGTAAATTTCGGCTTTTCTCTGGGGCCGTTATGGTAAACACTTGTGTATTGGGTAACTCTTGGCTACTCTATGTGGCCGTTATGGTAAACATTTGTGGATTGGGTAACTCTTGGCTACTCTCTGTGGCCGTTATGGTAAACATTTGTGGATTGGGTAACTCTTAGCTACTTTCTGTGGCCGTTATGGTAAACATTTGTGAATTATGTGACAGTTGCCTACTCAATGCGGCTTTTATGGTAACCATTTGTGAATTCTATCATTTTTGGCTCTTTTTTTAAAGCCTTATTTGCTAACATTTATGAACTCTGTAGGTGATTGTTGCCCAGGGTAAATATTTGGAATTATTGGAGCAATATGAAAATTCTATTGATGAGTTCATCAGCTATTTATACATGCCTATAGCAACCTCTGTAGGTTATAGAAGTCTAGAATATACGCAGATTAGCTACGCTTTGACGATCCTGTAGTCTGCTATATGCGAAAGGCATGGTAAAGTTACAGGCACAATTATTTTCAGAACTAAAGAAGCCGATTTTGTGTTTTATCGCTGATGTCCACTACATCGCATCGAGGAAAAAAAAGTGTGCCAATTGTTAAAACAATATATAAATTTCATTGTAATTAATCATTTTAAAGCTGTAAAGACGAATATCATTATCACATATTGTTGCCTATTTTAACAATTTCAACAAAATCGACATTTATATAAATGTGGGAGTTATATCGTTTCTGGGCCATTATGGCCAGATTCCAATATTTTTACTAGATTCAGTATGAATTTTAATAATACAATCTATATATTAATTAAAATTGAAATGTTAGATTTTCTGTTGGTTATGAATAGGTTACCCCAAATATTTAACGTTTTAGATAAAAATTGACTATTTTTATTTAGGTTTAAAATGTTTCACAGTGTCAGCTTCAATCCCATATTATTACGATTATAATATTGTAACAAAGTATTTATTAATTTCATTATTTTTATTAACAGAGTGGTCTTTTTTTATGTTTATATCTTGCTACTCTGTAAATTTACCTCGTGGCTTATCTTTTGTTTACCATTCATAGTTTGTCCTTGCTTAAAATAAATTTTGTTTCCGCCTGAAGTTTTAATCTTCCCTAATTTTCCACGTGGCAATATAAAAGGGGTCAATTTCCTTTTTTCTCTCTACAATATTTCACCCTGAAAGCTTGATACCCGACTATGTCGATATCTCGTAATTTGTATATAGTGGTCCCAGATATACAGTGAAAATTTGATGGTAGCTGTCCGGATTGTTAGTTATCATCAAATTTCATATGATAGAAGGTAGAGACCGTATTTTTAGTGGACATCAAATGCTCATCTTCAGGCAATAGGCAGGATTTTCAGTAATATCATTTTCATATCTTGATGGCAGAAATCCGGGTTTTGTGTTAACATCATATATGACTTCTTGATGGCATAAAGCTGGCTTTTCAGCTAATATCAAATCACTCATTTTGAATGCAGAAGGCATGATTTTCAGTAACATCATTTTCATATCTTGATAGCAGAAATCTAGTTTTTATGTTAACCTTATATCTGCACATATATTGACGGCAGAAAAGACCGGCTTTTCGGTTGAATTCAAATCGCTCATTTTTAAAAATAAGGCATGATTTTTCAGTAACATCAACTTGCAATCTTAACAGCAGAAGAACGAATATATAGATTGCACATCTTGACTACAAAAAAAAAAAACAGAAAAACATTGCACATCATTAGTGCAGAAAGCCGTACTCTTAGATGACTGATTGTCGGTACATGACGGCTCAGTTACTGATAGATAAAATATCGACATATTCATTATAGGGGAATAGATATATTTAGTGCCAGGCATATCCTAGTAGCCAGTTGACAAAAAGTACACCATTATACACCAGCATATATTATATAAGAGACGTTCAATATAGATATTAAATATGCAACATTTTATCTATATTTTATATTTTTATTATTGCTTATACATACAGTTAGGAGTAATCAAGAAGGACTATTACCGATCAATATATGCGATTTCATATCAATATGTTGATATTTATCTTTGTCTCGTTAGGAAATGATCAAATATTATACATTTTTTAATTTCGTATATTCATCTTGAATTATTCTTTACTGAAAAGTTTTATGTCTTTAACGTGTGTATAAAGTGTTAGGAAATAAATTTTAAATATTTTATATATACATATATATTATTTGTTCATGTGGTAACCGTATTTACACATATTTGGCCTTGAATACCCATTTCTCAAGAAGCCTCTGGGACCAAAAATCTTTATGGTCGCAGTGGTACAGCCTGCTAAACGCTGATGAGCGCCAACAGCGCGAAACGCGTTCGTGGATGGCTTTTCTTGATTTATCAAGAAATTGGGTTGTCCAAATATCAGGGAACAGGCTAAATCAATGTTTAGTTGATTTCTGTTCCACCAAAGGCGCTCTTACATATGTAAAGCACATGTGCTCCTGGTCAGGATATGCCTTTATTTTTTAAATATGTTTATATATATTTCTTAAAATTCTTGTGCAGACTCGCGGTTAGAGCACAGTAGTAGAGCCTTTCGCTAGACGACACCTCTCTATAAAGAACAGTGTAGGAGCATTCAGATGTGCAAATTATCAAATTGCATCTAATAAAAGAACGCTCCGATTATGATCAGTGATATGCCATAATACCATTTTTGTCAATTTCATACAAAGACCATCTGTATACTATGGTTTCAGCTATGGCCTTCATCAATAGTGAGGCGGATACGATTTCATAATATTCAACCGAGAATTTATAAAAATGGTCAAATTTGTATAAAAAATATTTTTTTAAATAATGAAGTGATAGGGCTAATCTTGTGGGCCGGAATACATTGTAAAACTGCAAGACTATGGGATTTAGGTGTAAAAGGCACAAAATCTTTATATCAATAAGTACCATTAATGTAATTAAATTTTATTAGCTTGGATATAATATTAGAGGTATATTTTTAAAACGATATGTGTTTCTTGAAAATAAATTAAAATTTGAAGATAAATTAAACACAGATACACGCGGTCTTCGATTCGCTTAAAAATAGGCAAATAAACACATAATGGTAATCGCCAAAAGAGAAAGAAAAGAGCGTTACCGAGTGCTATGGTTGAAATTTAAAAAAATACATAATTATATGATAGTATTTACAACTTAACATGACAAAATTGGCAACGGATATCAATTCGAGAAACTATCAACATAAAAAAGGTGGTGTTTCCTATTCTCAAGTGAAATATCAAGTGCATCCATCTATATACTTAAAAATAATGGTGTAGAAAGTTGGCCGGAAGATGCGATACCAATTCATTCGTAAAAGCCCCGAACCTCGGAAATTTTAATTATAGATTGCGTGAGAGATTCTGAACCAATTTGAAGAGTCCTTCGTGCCCCGATTATAGGTTGGGACTTCCTGAGGGAGATGGGTCGGGCCACGCGACACATTATAGCCGAATGACACGGTGAGGATGGCATTCTACATAGAGAATCTCAAGTTTTATAAACGGTTTATTTTAGGATGAACGGGGCTGGTTTTAGGTACGTTTTCATAAGATTTGACTTTGTCGGGTTGATATTTTCACCGGATTTAGAGGCTAGACGGAGTCCCTGTCATTCTCTACCTAAATATAAAAATTATTCTATTATAAAGCTGATTTGCATATTTTGAGTCAGGGAAATGTTCGTGTGATAATATAAAATAAGACCTAGGGGTGTGGGGGGGGGGGGTGAAAAAATATAAATTCACTAAAATGTTTCATATATATATACTTTTGTTAAACAATATTGGTTAGAGAAACATCTCTAATTTGGAATAACCAGAGCTAAATATATTTATAAAATCTTATATTTTTTAGCATTACAATAAATATATTTTTAAGAGCATTGTCGATGGCAATGTAATTATTGGACCATAGATTTGAGTCCCGAAATTGAAGTTTTTGCAGTTATTTCTTGGTTTTTCAGGAAGCCACTGGGACCAAAAAATATTTTTGGTTGCAGTGGTTCAGCCTACTCCACGCTGACGAGCGCCAAAAGCGCGAAACGCGTTCGTGGATGGCTTTTCTTGATTTATCAAGAAATTGGGTTGGCCAAATATCAGGGAACAGGCTGAATCAATGTTTAGTTGATTTCTATTCCACCAGATGGCGCTCTGCCTTCTGTAAAGCACATGTGCTCCTGGTCAGGATATGCCATTTTTAATATATATATATGTCATATCCGTCGTGGTCGAATGGAAGGGCGCGACCGTTGTGCATGTATACTTCGAAAAAATATTTGTTCCACACTCGTGAGCGCGCGCGCACGCGGCGGTGGCTCCCACGTTTATTTTGTATAGATTTATTGATGAGTGAATTTGTTTTTACATTTTAACATATTAATTATGGCGAAAATAAATATCTCTTGGGCATTAGGCAAATTATGACAGATGGAACCTGTGTGGGATAAATAAATTTAAAATGCTTTAAAATTATTTAGTTGAGATTGGGAGACAATTTTATAAATTGGATTCTGATATTATAGTACAAAAATTAAAAAATAATTGTGTGATATTATACTAAAATAAATAGTGTGATTAATAATTTCCTAGAATGCTAAATATTTAAAGAAATACAAAAGAATAATGAAGTTTTATTTAAAATTTCTTAAAATAATCACCGTCACTATCTATACACTTGTTCCATCTTTTTTTCCAGATATCAAAACACCTCTGAAAATCCTCATTTTTCAGGCTTTTCAAAATATTCCTCGTATTCTTCTCTATATCAGGTATTGAGTCAAATCGACGTCCTTTAAATACTTTTTTTTTATTTTAGGGTAAAGGAAAAAGTCGTTGAGAGCAAGGTCAGGATAATAGGGTGACTGGGGTAGTAAAGCAATTCCGTGTTTAGCCAAAGAGAGTTGTACAGTGACGGCCGTATGTGGCCGTGCGTTGTCATGATGCAAGAGCCAATTTTTCTGATGCCATTTTTCGGGTCGTTTCTGGCGCACAGCCTCCCTTAAACGTCGCAATACATCAAGATAGTGATGTTGATTAATGGTCTGTCCCTCGGGCGCGAATTCATAGTGTACCAATTCCTTTACGTCAAATAAAGTGATAAGAAGACACTTAAGCTTCGATTTGAACATCCTTGCTTTCTTGAATCTTGGTTCTCCAGGCTCTATCCACTGGCTTGATTGCCGCTTAGTCTCATATCATATCCGTACACCCATGTTTCATCTCCCGTGATAACATTTTTAAGCCAATGGGGAGCAGAATTAAACATTTTGGCCATGTTTTTGCACGTTTCTTTGCGATACTCTTTCTTCTCATTCGTTAAGAGATGTGGGAAAAAATTAGCCAGGGATCGTTTAAGATGCAGATCATTCTTTATGATGGTTTGGTATGTTCTAATAGATATATCCAACTCTTCTGATAGCTCTCTGAGAGTTATTCTTGGGTTTTCTTTGATCGATGACTTGATTTTGAGTGCATTTTCGGGGTTTCTTTTAATCTTTAAATCGTGTAAACTATTCAAATATCCTCGATTGTGATAGGGAATCTTCTTTAAAAGCCTGCTTCAACATTTGAAATGATTCGGAAGCTGTTTTCCTTAATTTAAAACAAAACTCTATGCAGACTCGCTGTTTTTCAATACAGTCTATATTGAAGTTAGAAAATGTTTGATATACTCGAGCTTATAAATTCGAAAAAACGTGAGCGCGTGCGTCTGTGTGATTAAATATTTTTTCTACGTGTTGATAAATGTTTTATCTATAAGGTACTTATAAAATTATTTTAATATTTTGAATATTTCACGTGATCCAGTCTCATTCCTGGAAATTATTGATCACACGTTGTATATACAAGTATAGATGAAAACACTAAATATGATATATAATACATAAGATAATAAGGTTTTGAATGTAGCTGTATACGAATCTGTGTGATGTGGCTACGACTGTGTATCTGTTTGTGGGAGTGTTCTGAATGTGAGAGGATCTCCTGCGCTGGAGTGTTGGTGGCTTGGTGATAGGCTGAGCATCCTCCTCTGTACCGTACTCTCCATAGGGAACGTAAGAAAAGGGGTGTTAAAAAAGTGCTCAGGGATGAAAAGGAATGAATGTCTGAATGAAAGAATGCCTTGGTCGTGGCGAACAAATCGGTAGGATGATCCATATTGGGCCACTGGAGTCCTCGTAAGATTTCTCGTTTGGGATGGAGAGAAAAGGGGACGGTGGTCATGTCAATTAAGTAGCGCAAGGAGAATATCTCTCGATGTTGATATGTGAACATAATGGTTTATTACAAATAGTCAG
>CP092874.1:42890475-42957108 GCA_030710605.1 Cordylochernes scorpioides
AGGGCAACGTACTGATTTCTGTGACGTACATCCTGAACGGATCGTTTCAAGACGGGTCTGTGACTATCAGTAATTCTGCTAACTTCTTAAAAGGAAATGAATTTGGGAAAAACTATCAGTTCGGGATGGTCAATGGGCAACGTAGGTGGTGTTATTCTAATTCAAAATAGATTTCTGTTATTCTATATAGGAATTCCTTGACGATAGGATCTTATGGGGGGTCATTAATCTTAATGTTGTGGTTATCATCCTTTTCTGAGTGATTAATGAAGTCCTTGAAGGTGTTCCAAAGGACCATCGAAAGCTCTTCAAGACAATATACCAAGATTGATTGAATTTGTCTTAATCGGGACGACGGCAATAAATAAATAAAAAAATGTATAATCGTCATGGAGATGTTTGGGTTAATATACGCCATTGTAAGGAGATGTAGAAAGAAAATTGGGATCCTATTAAAATATTTAACTATGGGCAACGGTACTATCGTATTTTTTGCCTATAACTGACCTATTTTCTAATTTCGCATTGTCACAGTTACTAAGAAGAGCACTTAATTGAGGGCTAATTTGTAGAGTATGATTACGTTTTGGTGAGGATGGGAGCATTATCTTCGTTGTCGGGGAAGGTTCTATTTGGATATCATTCTTTGGGATGGTGTCAGGAGTAGAAATGTATCTGGCTGTTAATGTTGGTTCGTCATTATCTGAGAAAATATCGGGGTTCATGTGATTAAATGGGTTACTTAATGTAGATTCAAAATTCTTATAATCATCATGAAATATTTTAGGTGGGAAATGATGGTGAATAAATGTGAATTCGGCGCGATATTGTTGTTCGTTGTGTGAGGTGTGAATATGTACTTAGTGTCTTCGGAATAGTGTTTCAGTTTGTTTACGTAGATAATCTCCGTGTCTAAGTTTTGAGCTTGATTAGGTCTATTGATTCTAACTGTATAGGGGGATATCACCTCAATTATCTCATATGATCCACTGAAGTTAGGCACTAGTTTTCCCGTATTGGGGTGTTGGTAAATTTTGGTAAGGACTAGATCGCCTACCTCATAGTCGGGGGACCTGTGATTTTTATCAAATCTGATCTTATCTATCTTATGACGTTCTTTCGTTCTCTGTAACGCTAGGCGTCTAGATTCAGTGACCGATGGATAAGGATCTAGATGTTGTGACAGTTCTTTCGGCAGGGAGCCGTTCATAAGGTATGATGGGGAAAATACCGTTACGGAATAAGGGGTATCGTTATATGCTTCAACTACTTTGGATTGTAGCATAGTCCAACTAGCTCTAGGATGTTGAAGATGGAAGAGCCTAATTTTTCCGGTCAGAGTTGAAAAGACAGACTTGTGAGGGTTGCGAAAGTGAAAACTTCATAAGGTGATAAAATTCGACCTATTCAAAAACTCTACAATTTAGAGATAACACTCGAGATAAGATGTCGAGACCCTCTAACGGAGCGATCTCCCACACAAGAAGTTCGATTGAAACCTGAAGAGGACCCTTTGATTTCACAGCATGAGCAACATCACATTGGAACCCCGAATATTTTGTCAAGATACGGACGGCACATCAAGAGACCCAACCGATTGGATCTACTGAACTTTTCCTTTCCATGTTTGAGTCGTCGAGGCGCCAACTCAAAGGTGGTAGAAATGTTGGAAAAGAAGGAGTTCGGGGCAGCAAGTGGGAGGCCGACGGAGGGGGCTACGGGGATGCAGCGGCTAGAATGAGGAAACCAAAAACAGAAGAACTTGTAAACAACTTTCGAACGAGAGGATTTGCCCTGATTCCCCGATTCTCATAGTGTAAATGCATTTTAATATATAATTCATTAATTAATCCTATACTATCTTCTTAATTGATAATAAATTTAATTTTCGCGCATGTTTTCGTCGTATATTTCAAAATTGGTACAAGCAGCGACACCTCAGCTTTGAACCTTCAACCCCGCCGACCAAGCATAGAGGTGAGTGACTCCCTCTATAGAACTTAGATCGTCGTCACAACACAGAGTGGCGCGGTGAAATCACAATATACCTACATAAGGTCTCACTACATCTTTGCCTACTATATTGTCTTATGTTTTTTTAATACTGTATATAGTATGCAACTCTCTCATTTTTTATGTTTATCACTTAAATATTTGATATATATATATAGAATTTTCATATATTTTACTCAATTAAGTCCCAAATAATTTGCCTAAAATATTTCATTTTAAACAATAGTCTTACTACGCTTTCACCTTGTTTCACCGTAGTAAAACTCTTATCCACCAGAAGAATATCTGTCGTATTGTATATGTTGAATGTTGTATATAAATTCAAATTCAGATGTAACTACAAAACGGCGTCAATAAAACGGATACCCGGGAGAAATAGAGACGGTGAGCCAGGAAGGATAGTATAAACAAGGGAGATTTATAGACATCGTTCGTGACAGTCCCTGATTGGGCGTCCTCCCCCCTCTAACGTCACCAATATGATATAGGCGGGGCTCTCTGAGGCAGACGGAGGAGTTACCCGGCACAGACAGGCAGGGTAGGAGAATAGTTAGCTGCCATGCTACCCGATTGAACAGAACGTTCCAAGGACTCCCCTTAGTCTCACCCTTCCCGGAAACCACCCTCTGAACCGAGGTAACCATACTGGTGTTGTTACTTGACGCAAGCATCCTTTGTGGGGATATCGCGTCTGATTTGATAATAAATAAATACTCTTATGCATGTGGTCTTATTTTGTCTTCAGGCTAGTGCGCCTCCACATCAGGCCCTGACTGCATGTTGGATGAGGAGTCCACTGTAACCTTGTCGGCTCCACTAATCATTTTTATCATTACAACATCCTTATATCTATAAAAATGAAATCCAGAATCGATGTTTGTTTTCGCGTTGCCCAAAATCTACAGAATCAATCATTATGAAATTTCGCATATAGGTAGCTGAAGATTTCGTTTAACATATAGGCTATTCAGAAAACTGAAAAGGTTAATGTGCTTTCTTAAAAAATATAAACCCAAAAAGCGTTAGTTCCACCCTTTTACCGCTTGGGCGCAGCACTGGTCGCGACGATAAATGAATTTGATTGGTTAATAATTTACACGTGGTTTGTTTACACGATGAATGATAGTTTGTTGACACGATGAATGTTTTTAAAAGGTAATATTATCCAATCGCCGTGAATTTTGAAATTTACTATACTACTGGGAAGGTTTCTGGTTTGAATTTGATTTGAAATAAATATTCTTTGCAATTTTATTTGCAGATATTCTACTTTCACTCGCAAGCAGTGTCTCTCGCGTAATATGCTGAAATTATATTTATAAATTGTAACAATTCTTGAAATGTGTTCCAAGTATAATAAATTTAATTTGAGAATTTAATAATATTATATTGCAATGACGTAAAAAAAACACTTGGCATTTTAATATTAATATATATTTAAAGAAAATATTGTAACGTTTTTGTGTTAAATGTTAAAATATAATGTCAAAATATATTTTTCCATTGTTAATTTAATTTGTTGTTGTTTTATAGTAATAAAGATCCAAATTACATTGTTGTTGTTGTTTTACAAAATTTTAAAAATGTGTCCCCTTAAATAAAAATCATTTTAGATCAACCTTTTGCGTTGAATAAAGTGGAGGTAAAATCATTTTGTATATTTTTTTAGCTCAAAATTTCTAAAGTCAAGGGCGTAAAGAAAATATTCCCTAAGCTATTTCTTCTGATGAGCGAAAAGCGATAAACTAAAAATAAGGAGTAAATTTGTGTGTACCAGTGTTATTCGAGAAGATATAACACTCTGGTTTGCACGACATGATATAAGATGTGAGAAAATGACAAACAAAAAAATTACTGTTCACAAAAAAAGAGTCAAGATGTGAGGACATAATTTATTATCCCCATAACCCAACACAAAGCGCTGCAAAATATTGGTAAATAATATAATACATGTCAGCTTATATAACACAGGAGGTAACTGCCTTCCTTTTTGTATTAGGTCACAATCCTTGCTCAATATGGCATCCTTCATTCTCAAACACCGCCTGCAGAAGATAGATGACAGATTGGACAGCATTAAATAACATATCTGTAGAAATTGATGAAACGTGCTGTCTGATAGAAGCCTTCAACATGGCCAATGTAGTATGCCGGCATCGATAAACACGCGACTTAATGTACCCCCATATCCAAAAATTACAAGGCGTCAAGTATGGTGATCTTGGAGGCCACTGGTGTATAAATTGGCGACTTACACACGATCTTCACCGAACGTATCCTTCAGTAATTGTTTGGCACCGCGGGAGATATGAGGAGATCCTCCATCTTGCATGAATGTTATTTCGCTTAGTGCTTGTCTGTCCTGCAATATGGGAACAACCCTTTCTCTGAAAAGTTGGGTATGACGTTCACCAATTACAGAAACGGTTTTAAAAGTTCTTCCATTGATTTTTTAAAAAGAAAAATGGCCCAATAATAAAGAAGAAATTAACCCACATAAAACTGTAACTCTGGGCTGATGAAGTGGCATTTCTGTAAAATTCCAAGTGTTTTCTGTTGCCCAAATGCTGCTGTTTTGAATGGTAAATTCTCCGTTTAGAGAAAAGTGAGCATCAACGGTCCACAGAACATTCTACAACCAGTTTTCATCAATATCAATTTGCCTGGAAACCCATGCAGCGAATTCTTGACGCTTCTCAAAATCGTAAACTTTAGCTCGTGAAATCTTTGAATTTTGTGAGGGTATTTTTTAAGAAATATTCTTAGTGCTCTCCAAACTGTTCAATACGAAATCCCCGTTGGTCGAGAAACTTTTCGAGCACTTACTTCAACACAAATGGATAACGTTTAAATAGCTTCAACATTCTGCGAAACCGTAACAGCCACTGACTTGCATGTCAATGGTCTTCCACTCCGAGGTTTTGATTCCAGAGATCCAGTCTTCTCAATTTTTTTTTATCATTCACCTTAGAGAGTAGCAACTCATGGGTCCTTTACCGCTTCGAATACCTTTAGAGGTACGAAACGCTAGTAGAGCCTCAGTGGCAGATTCTGAATTGCAATTTAAAAAATTCACCAAAAGTGATTTATCCTGTAGTGACGGCATTTCAGAGTAAAATAAATTATCAGAGATAAAGATAAATATTTTTCAAATGAATCAAAATAAATATAATCGATATTGAAATATAATCGATTCGAATTGAAAAATTAGAAATTTATTATCTTCGAAATTTGAATCGCTGAGAGGATGCCAGCAAACCGCATCTAAAATATCATTTTTTTTTTTGCTACATGTTTAATTTGCATTTACCTATTTTACATATCTCGGCTTGCATTTAAAAATGGTCATCCAATTCTTCTACTTTTGGCGAAATGGTGTTTTATTAATTTATCATTTGATATTATTAGGGTTCTTTCCTGGTATTCAGAAAGGAAAAATACGTGTCGATCAGTTATATTTTTCAATTTATCAAAATATTTGGCCGCTGAATCTCTGATTCTGGTAGAGCGCCATCTAGCGTATAAATTGTAATTAAAACCCATTTCGAATTTTTCATTATTCGCCCTAAAAATCCCATTGGAACTGTTCATTTGACCATATATTCTCAATTTTGTATACTAATGATATCACCTTAAACTATATATATAAATACTAGCGGATGTGTACCCGGCTTCGCCCGGGTTTTATCCGAGTGAAAGTTTGCCTAACGAATATTATTGATAATAATATTCCTGAACATACTGTCAAATTATATTGACAAATATTTGCAATCTTATCATATCTTATCTCAGGTTTTAGTGGAAAGAATTTTGTGTTTTCGTTTGTTTGTGAACAAATCTCTCCCGCCTTCTCATTGGACGAATGTGGCCATGTTTGTATATAAAGGGGGCTATGGTATGAGTCGAGAGGTGAGTGGGGTGGATTATTATGTGGAGACGCTTAAAGTGTTCTCTGCGTGATTTATCCGTCTCTGGCTATCTCCACGCATACCTGTTGTAACCCCGGTCCGATCCCTACCTAAGCAGCAATAAAGCTAAGTACTTTTTTTTAATTTTATTTAACAAATTGTGATTTATTATTTACTTTTTTTTTTTTGGTGTTGTACTTTTGAGTCCACGATTTTTCTGTGTTTAAGTTACTCTTACTGTAGGCCCTAGTATATTGTATCTTGTGTTAACCCGTACAAAGTAACTTTTGTCAATACAGAATATTATGATAATAATGATAATAATATTCGTTACATTATATATTTATATAATATATAAAATATATTTTTCAAGCAAACATTTCCACTTTCTCCACTGAATAGTTTTTTAAAAAGATATATATAAATAAAAATATCTAGAGATATACTACATGATCTTAGACAAAAGGCCGAGAAACGATATTTTATATATAGAGATGACCTGGCTTCGTGTGTCTTCTGCTCGAGTGAATGTTTCGCTGGTAGAATTTTGTTCCTGCCTACTAAAGATTATTATCTGGCTTCGCCCGTGGTCTGCTTTAGTGAATATTCCCCTAAAGAATTTTGTTTATGTCAATCAAGCATGATACGGCAATATTGTCATCATCATTTCTGACTAAAAAATATTGTAAAAAAAATCGTAAAATATGGGTGTGAATATTTTGATAATTTACAATAACGCCTAATTTATAATTATAATTATTTGTACTATGTGTAAAAAGATTTTTCGTATAAAAATAATAAAAAATAACAAATTATATATAAAAGAAATGTTAAACTAAATATATTTTACCGAAAACACAAAGCGCAATAAATGTTCGAAAAGTTGGTTAAGTTAAAATATTAAAATAAATTTAAATGTAAAACTGTGAAATTTGAAATAAAATATAAGTGAAAATAGCAAAAAAAAAATGATATCACACAAATAAAACTTTGAAGACATTGAACTATCAATATATATAAATACATATATATAAAATAGGCGTGTGATTGTATTCTATATACAGTTACGAGCGTCATTCTTCATCTCCTAATAATCAGTTTACATCTCTGTCACCGTTTGCTTTTTTTTTTTTGGAATGGCGCCCTCCTATTGGTTGGCTACGGTCACGCCACCTTTGCCCCCCCCCCCACCCCCCACTCGCTATTTCGTCTTTGTAACTATTGTGTTGGAGCGGGTCGCTCCCTAAATAAATGCATATATTAGATAATAACCAAATGGAATCCTCTCTTTCTTTTTCCCAGTAAGAGACGCCTACGGAAGCCAACAGTACATAGACAGATAAAGCACATAGGCTATAGTTATAAACTAACATATGCAATTATTTGAGGCGCCAATTTATATTTGTAACAAATAGTATTTGAATCAAAACATTCAATCGGGTAAAACACGGGCGTTGCCCGGGTCATTCGGCTAGTTTGAAATAAACTTAAACGATGTTACATAAATTTAAAGAAAGATATATAAAAGGAAAAATGCGTTCTGAGCATTAAAACATTTTTACGTCATTCTGAATGTGTACCTCTCCCTATATAATTAATTAAAAATATATATAGATCTAAAATATCGGGAATTTGAAGTTTTAAAATAAAAAATAAAACTGTAAATATTTTATGACGATCTAAATTGTTAATATATCTCTTGTAGTTGAATTTTCCTATTTACACTATCTTTGTCTTCTGCGGAGGTCCAACTTTCCAAAAATATTCGGCAATGCTTTTCATTTATGTTCTGGTATAAAATATCTGTTTTATCAAAGTCCGGTGTTTTGGTTGTTTTTAAAAGCGTGGACTACAAGGAGTGATAATGGATTATAATTTATTAAACCAGATTTGTGTTGATTGATGCGATCTTTTAGAGGCTAGCTTGTTTCTCTTATGTATTTGGCGGGGCAATCATTACCTGGTATTTATTATATTACATTGTTTTTGTTTTCTAATTTGCTAATTTGTTTGGGGTCTGAGTGGCGTAGGAATTTTTTCAAATTGAATGAAAATTTATATGTAGCAATTATATTGTTTATCTTTAAGACTCTGGCAATGAGTTCATTTGCCGTAGCGCTAAGAAAGGGTGCAATAAAACTTTATATATATACAGTGGAACCTTCCTGTAAAGGATACTTAAATTCAGAGCCAAAGTGTCCTTTAGGGAGAGATATCCTCTTACCAGAGAGTAATTAAATATTAAAAATGGTAATATTAGCCTTGAAATATGTCCTCTTTAGAGAGGTATCCTCTAGCGGGAGTGTCCTCTCATGAAGGTTCTACTGTATTTCAAAATTATCTATAAAGTTTTAACGAGGTAGTTCTTTTCGATATATTCTTTTAAATACATTTTCATGAAGCAAAACATAAAATCCGCCTACTATGTACTATGTTTATAACATGAGAAAAATGTATAAATTAAAAATGATATTCCTGTTGAAATTACTATTTTTCTTCGACAGACCTACACGCAATGGCAGGTTTGGAACTTGTTAGAATGTCATCATCTCTCCCACTTGCACCACGCCCTTCTGTTTAAGATAATTTACGACAGAAAGTTGTTATCGTGTAGAAGATCCCTCAACACGTAATGGTTAGATAATAGTTAACCCCTAATGGTTTTAACTAATGGTAACTACATGGACATTACATTCCCTACCGATAGCGACTCCAGTTCCGGATTTTTAATTGTTTCCTCTTTTTTTAAAGATATATAAATTTGTTTTTTTTCATAAACCAAGTTTATTTTATTGAAAATACACTATCGTTTGTATATAGTACTAGCCGAATGAGCCGGGCAACGCCCGTGTTTTACCCGATTGAATGTTTTGATTCAAATACTATTTGTTACAATTATAATTTGACGCCTTATATAAATGCATATGTTAGTTAATAACTATAGCCTATGTGCTTTATCTGTCTATGTACTGTTGGCTTCCGTAGGCGTCTCTTACTGGGAAAGAGAAAGAGAGGATTCCATTTGGTTATTAACTAATATATGCATTTATTTAAGGAGCGACTCGCTCCAACACAATAGTTACAAAAACGAAAATGTGAGTGGGGGGGCTTGATGGGGGTGGGGGGGGGGGGGGGGGAAGCAAAGGTGGCGTGATCGTAGCCGACCAATAGGAGGGCGCCATTCCAAAAAAAAAAAGCAAACCGTGACAGAGGCGACGAAGAATGACGCTCGTAACTGTATATAGAATTGTTGTTTAATATATTTATGGGGGGGCGGTGGATGAGTGGTCTAAACCGTTGGTTTTCGACCGCTACAACCGGGGATCGAATCCCGCATTGGGAACATTTTTACTGATTAAGAAAAAATGCTCCAATGGCCCCCAATTCTTGCAAAAGTCCAACACCACCAGCGAGTGCAAGTAACCAAACGGGTCTCTGGCACATTTGTAAGTGCAAAAGTCGAACTGCTATTCATATGTGTAGAAGCTTACAGTAGAAGCAGTCGCCAACTACTACCCACCACGATTATCATGGCCTGCACCAGGATAAAAAAAAAACTATATTGATATCCGTATAGATTTAAACGCCACATTCTGTCAGTTTATTCGAGTCAAAACTTTCAGAGCAGATAATATATTGATATGTTATAAATTGAGTTCTATTCAATCAGTCAATTCAGTTCTGCGAATGTTGATGGGAAATTCAACTATTTTAGAATCTTTGCTGGACTCTTTCAAGGTAGGAAAGACCCCCAGGATGAAGATGTAAACATATTTTAAATTATTTAATACAGGTATACCTGTATACACTTAGACACAAAACTTAAGTAATTTGTACCTTTTAGCATATATATCGGGATTTCCAAGCTCAAATCCTTCCATGCAAGTATGAGATTGTTGGATTCTATGATCTTGACAGTCCTACTCTATGCGGCTCCAATCTGGGCACATGATCAAGCCTTAATCTTAGATAGAAACCAGGATACCTTTCTCAGACGTTTTCTGTGCCTTCCAAGCTATACTCCGGGCTATATTTTGAGGGCCGAAACAGGAAGAAACTCTCTTGATATCACAGTGAAAAAACTAACTTTAAAATTCTGGACTAGAATTCTGAAAATGGACGGCAGCAGGCTACCTTCAATTTGTTTGGCACATTTGTGGGACATTTCAATTTCTTCAAAACAGAATATCGGACTGGTAAAAAGTATAACAGAGCTACTTAATAACACCGGCTTCTCATGGCTTGTTGGATGTACAGACTTCAATATTCTACAAAGATACATCCCCCTAATTATTAGAACGGCAACCGATCAGTCCTTGCAGCTGGATTATGTAAGAATAAGAAAATCAATACTCTACTCTCACTATAAATACTTTCATTCATCACCTACAATGGAATGCTATCTGAACGACAATATCCCCCTAACCTTAAAGAGAATCATTGTACAAGTAAGAAGCCTTTTTGTAGTACAGAGAATTAATCATGTTTCACTATTAAAAACTAAGACCATAAAATGCACCTTATGCAACGGTGAATTCAGTCTCGATTTTCCACACTACATGTTCTACTGTACGGCAATGGAAGAAGAAAGAGAAATTCTTCGTCAAGAGACCGGCTATAATAGCAATTCGCCTTATGTTTTAATGGCAAAAGTCGTAAAATCCAGACCCTTTGCATTCGCTTTTTATAAATACTGGAAATCAGCTCAATCAAAATATTTTGCACAGACACCGGATCCATTTCGATAATTGGTCGAGGTCAATACCCAATATTTGTATATAACTACGATGCTAATTTGTTATTTATTTATTTTGTTCTATAGGGAGAATCCTGTATGTGGCACGTGTACCCAATAAAGGCTATTGTTGTTTTGTTGTATATATCGGGATTAGGAGCTCCATTTTTGCTTCCTTCCTGTGGTGAATCTATATATAACCTGTGATCTTAAAAAGGTTGTATGTGTGTTTGTATATATCGAGTTTCAGACAATAACCCTGAAAGATATTTGATAAAGATGACCTTTATTGAAGATACACGAGATAACCAAGTTTGAACAAAATTGCCTCTGTCACTTTAAACAAAAAAAAAAAAATGGATGACCGGCGACTATTTACGTCGACGAAACGTATGTTTTGACCATGCGTGTATATGTGATGAGGTATCCAGTCGACTTAGCTATGGTGTGTTAACCGAGAGGAACAGTCAGGATGTGGCGAGTTTTCCAGTACCTCCTGCATCTTGGAAGACCTTTAACAGTTCTCACAGAATACAGGCAGTCGTGGTCGAGGCTGAGTGGAAAGCTTGGGAATGTCCATACACAAAAAACGAAGAGACACAGTTGTACTAGGAAAGTTCCGTGAACAGATAAAAGTCGAGTTAAGAGCAAGATGGAGATAAAAGAGTTCTTACTGTTCTACCTGGTCGATGAGGTGGACCTGGGACACAACCGACGAGGGCTCCCGCTGATGGTGAAGTGACTATATTTTCGGCTAGGGCGGAGGTTTTATATATCTTTGCCGAGAGAGGAAGTATTGAATTTCAGCGGATGCAACAAGAGCTTGAATTGGAAGCGATATTTTATACTCTGGCAACGCCCTAGCAGTTTCCTATCTTTAGACCTTGTTGTGGGACTCCTACATCTCGATCTCTGCTTTAGCTCAACTCTTAATCTATTACAGAGTTTTATTTATTTATCCTCAGATTGTACAAAGTATATTACAAATGGTGATGTAATGACACATGTAAATTAAGCGTATAATTATTTATAGATGTGTTTCTATTATACAACATGAAAATCTTGTTATAAGTATTATACAATATGGGGTTGTTGGTTCAAATTACCATAGATGGGCCCCGGGAATGAAAGGGTTTATCCGGGTTAAACGGGTAAAGCCTCTCTAACACAGGTAATTAATTAAAATTTCTTTTAATTAATTTAAACTGTGAAGGTTAAAAAGGGCTATAACAAGATGATTCGTTTGGATATATCTGAAAATAATAAAAAATAAAACTTATGTTTAATTTAAAAGTTATGATATTTTCATTATAAAAGAGAAATTTAGATAAAACCTTTGTTTGAATAAAAAATAAAATGATGATTAACATAAAATGATGATAAAATACCAATTGACATTCTAAGAGATTATTGGCGGGCGTTGGAAAGGGTTAAGGGTTAAAGAATATGCAATTGTTATTATCCAATTTATCATGCAGGTGTTGTTGTTTTACCTATCTTTGAACAATGTCTAATATCAATAAAATCATTTGTAAATTTACAAATGAATTGTCTAAGCTGTCAATTTATTTGTTGGGAAACCTACACAGAACAGGATAGCATTAATGATGATAAATAATAATATTAATGATTGAATATATCGATTATAATGATGATAAAAAGCCAATATGGCTAGCCATCGTTATAGTTTCGCTCGTATAACAACAATATTCATCCATATATTTTGTAACGTAGAAAATCATGAAAGACAAACTTCAGTAGACACGGCAATTTATTTAATGTACAACCAAATTAAAACGAATGAAATAGTAGAGAGACAATGAGAAAAATTTTACAGTGTATCAAAATACAATTTTCGAAATTGAAAATATTTTCATAGAATAATGAATAATTTGTTAAAATATTATTCTGAAAAATAATAATAACAGAGATTTTAAATACTTAAATATTAATATTACAGTTAAATATTATTAATTGGGAGGTTCTGTGAAATCAAAAATTAACATTAATTAACGAAATAAATTGTATATTTTTTAATACTCCCTCATGATCTCACAAATGTACATAAAACCAAACATTTATTTTAATTGGGACTAAAGATAATTGGGATTCATTTTTGCTAAGTCTGAAACTCTCAATTGTGGAGTTGTTGCTCAATACCACTGATTTGTAGAATATCAATCCTATAATCTATAAAATATAGGACTCATTATAAAAAAACTTCTTCAACATTTATAACAGAATTAATTTATTAAAATATGAACATTTATTTCAATTTTTATGGATAACTTCATATATATTCATTTTATGAGTTTCTCTTTACATTTGATTATTTACGTTATTACATGACAATAATTACTCTAAAATGTAAATTTAAATTACTTTCACTCTCACTTTTTAAACAAGAAATAATTTGTAAATATATTTTGGAAACATGTTCCTAAAATAGCTTAAACATTTACACGCAAATATCCACATAGGATATAGTGTGTGTTTTGTAAAAAATAAATAAATAAATATTAAACGTTGAAATTATGTTTATTTAGGTTAATATTTCTCTTTGCTTCACATTCAAAACATAAGTAAAATGATTTTGTATCAAATTTTCTAGTTCATTTATATCAGAAATCAGAGATTTTTACAGTGCTTCTAAATAAACAGTTTCCTCGTCATATTTTGTAGGATATAGTATAGTAGTTCAGTGAATCGTTTATTTTGATATCCTGAAGTCTTGTATTTTCAAGATGCAGTTGTTCCTTTCTATATGTTCAAATCAATAAGCTTGAGGGATAAGTCTCTTTCAAAAAAAGACACAGTCTCCAATATACAGATCTATTTGCAATATGCCGTATTCACCATTATCCTCCACAATAGCGAGATTCTTGTTGAAATTTGGAATCAAAACCTACTTCACCTGCGCACCTACCTCTGGATCCCTTCTCCGAAATCAGATTATGAAACTTAATGAACCTCGCAGCACACCACGAAACGTTATTTACTCCATAGAATGTTTGAACTGCCCAAAAATCTACGTAGGCGAAACCGGAAGACATGTCAATATTAGAATTCATGAACATAAAAGAAATATCGATAACTTAGACCATAGATCCTTAATAGTACAGCACATAAACGAAACTGGCCATTCCTTCAACATTACATCACCGAAAGTTCATTATTCCAATATTGCTAACAAACACCATAGACTAATCATAGAATCCCTCCTGTCAAGCAAATTCCACAGCCTCAATAGAAAAATTGATTTACCTGAAATTTACAATGTAATATTCCCTGCAGCCACCCAACCCCCCTCTGCATCATGAACTCTGCGATCACGATTTCAATATGTATTCCTGAGTTTCCAAGATATGCCATATTATTTGCCCTATTCATATCAGTACATATTTTACACATGCAAATTCTCTCTATATTTATAAATAGCAAATTCTGGTTTATTGTGTTCGTCACTATGTAAATCCGTTTTTGCATAACTGTCATTTCCTGCGCATATATATGTATATATATAGATTAGATCCGAAAACTTTAGTAGCTAATATATTGTTTCCTGTCGAAGGGCGGTTGTGCCCGAAAGCTTGAAATAAATTTATTTGAAAGAGACTTATCCCTCAAGCTTATTGATTTGAACATACTATTAAGGGATTATCCTATTAATAGTTCCTTTCTATACTTTAAATTTATATATTTACAAGAACCAGTTATCTCGACATACCCTGAAGTCCCGTAGTTCAAAGAAACAGTTACTTCGATATACCCTGTGTGTGAAGTCCCGTAGTTCCAAGGACCAGTTACCTCGACATACCCTGAAGTCCCGTAGTTCAAAGAACCAGTTACCTCGACATACTTTGAAGTCCCGTAGTTCCAAGATAACCAATTACCTCGACATACCCCTGAAGTCCCGTAGTTCCATGAACCAGTTACCTCCACATACTCTGAATTCCCATAGTTCCAAGTCAACAAGTTACCTCCACATACCCTGAAGTCCCGTAGTTCCAAGAAGCAGTTACTTCGACATACCCTGAAGTCCCGTAGTTCCGAAGACCAGTTACCTCGACATACCCTAAAGTCCCGAAGTTCCAAGAACCAGTTAGCTCGACATACACTGAAGTCTCATAGTTTCAATAACCAGTTACCTCAACATACCCTGAGGTCCCGTAGTTCCAAGAACCAGTTACCTAGATATACCGTGAAGTCCCGTAGTTCCAAAAACCAGTTACTTCGACATACCCTGAAGTCCCGTAGTTACAAGAACCAGTTATTTCGACATACCCAGAAATCCCGTAGTTCCAAGAACCAGTTACGTAGACATACCCTGAAGTCACGTAGTTCCACAAGAGAACCCAATACCTCGACATACCCTGAAGTCCCATAGTTCCAAGAACGACTTACCTCGACATACCCTGAAGTCCCGTAGTTCAAGAACCAGTTACCTTGACATACCCTGAAGTCCTGTAGTTCCAAGAACCAGTCACCTCGACATACCCTAAAGTCCCGAAGTTCCAAGAACCAGTTAGCTCGACATACACTGAAGTCCCATAGTTTCAATAACCAGTTACCTCAACATACCCTGAGGTCCCGTAGTTCCAAGAACCAGTTAGCTCGACATACACTGAAGTCCCATAGTTTCAATAACCAGTTACCTCAACATACCCTGAAGTCCTGTAGTTCCAAGAACCCGTTGCCTCGGCATTCCTGAAGTCCAGTAATTACAAGAATCAGCTCCCACAGCATAAAGTCCATTGATTCCCATCCAGGGTTTGGGGAGGTGCCAGGATCGTGGGGGGAGCCATTAGGTCAGGTGTGCGTGAGTCCGAAATGATTTGTGGTCCGAGTCAAGTCCTGCATTTCAGACGCGCCACGCAAGGAAGTTCCCAACTGACATAATCTACTCCACGACAAACCTTCCAACAGTCCTCAGGAATAAAATGAACTTCTAAAAATAGCAATAGCACCTCTTGGAAGAGTCTATGGATAAATATATTTGATAATCGTGCGCATTTTCAAAGCTTAGTTACAGTTATCAATAAACATTTTCTAATATGAATTTTTCAAAATACAAAAGGTTTTTCTAAATCCTTTCCATTATATCTATAAAATTATTTTATATCTATAAAAATGAAATATAAAAACGATGTTTGTTATCGCGTTGCGCAAATTCTACCTAATCAATCATTATGAAATTTCGCATGTAGGTAGCTGAAGATTTCGTTTAACATATAGGCTATTAAAAAAACTAAAAAGGTTAATATGTTTTTTTTTTAATGTGAAACCAAAAAGCGTTAGTTCCAGCCTTTTACCGCTTGGCGCCGCATTGGTCGCGACGATAGATGAATTTTATTGGTTAATAATTTTACACGTAGTTTGTTAGTTTGTTTACACGATTAATGTTTTTAAAAGGTAAGATTATCCAATCGCCGTGAAACCTTAGGAAGTTATTTACTATACTACTGGGAAGGTTTTTGGTTTGTATTTGATTTGAAATAAATATTCGTTGCAATTATTTGCAAATTTTCTACTTTCACTCGTAAGCAGCGCCTCTCGCGGTATCTGGTGAAATTACATTTATAAATGGTAAAAATGATAAAATGTGTTCCAAGTATAATAAATTTAATATTCAATTTGAGGATTTAGCAATGCTATATTCCAAGGACGTAAAAAAATTGGCATTTCAATATTGATATATATTTAAAGAAAATATCTTATTTAAAATTTGATAAATGTTTTTTAAAAAATATGTTTCAAAATATATTTAAACTCATATAAGAATATTTATATACGTTTATAAATCTATATATAGGTGGATTGGATGTTTTCTAGAATAGTTTTAACAAATGTTCGTTAGGAAAACTTTTACTCGGGTAAAACCCAGGCGAAGCCGGGTACATTCGCTAAATGCAGTTATTTACAAATGTTCCTTTGTAGCAAGATAATATTCCTTCAACTTCAAATTACCGAGTGGACCAATTAATATTGATTTTATTCAACTTATCGAGTATTTTTCAAGGAACCGGGAAAAAAAATTCAAATTATCGAGAGTATAGACAAGTATAGATTCAGTAGGGATTGGATGTTTGCTAGAATCGTTTTAACAAATGTTCGTTAGGGAAACCTTTACTCGGGTAAAAACCGGGCGAAGCCGGCAACACATATATATATATATATATATATATATATATGTTTGTCGGCTATGCACGCCCTCAATATGTAACTAATCTCGCTGAAATTTGAACAGGACAGAGAGTTAAATCTGAAGGTGTATATTGACGCACTTTTAACCAAGAAAAATCATAATTCACCAAGTACTGAACAACAATATTTTTTAGTCAGAAATGATGATGACAATATTGCTGTATCATGCTTGATTGACATAAACAAAATTATTTAGGGGAATATTCACTGAGCAGACCACGGGCGAAGCCAGATAATAATTTTCAGTAGGCAGAAATAAAATTCTACCAGCGAAACATTCACTCGAGCAGAAGACACGAAGCCAGGTCATCTCTCTATATGAAATAACGTTTCTCGGCCTTTTGGCTAAGATCATTTAGTATATCTCAAGATATTTTTATTCATGTATATCTTTTTATAAAAGTCTATTCAGTAGAGAGAGTGGATATGTTTGTTAGAAAAATATATTTTATATATTAAATAAATATATAATGTAACGAATATTATTATCATTATTATTGTAATATTCTTTGTGTTCCGGGATATTATTATCATAATATTCGTTAGACAAACTTCCACTCGGATAAAACCCGGGCAAAGCCGGATCCACTACTATGGATAATATTACTAAACGATCTTTTGAACAAATATCAAGTTCCTAATAGTGAAGTGGTATGTTATGCGGTGATGTATCAATTATATGCTGTCACAACACTTTACCTGATGAAAAGACCTGAAATTAGTTATAGAAAAGGCATTAAATACGATTGATGTATGGTGTAAGAGTAACAAACTTGAAATAAGTCTAGAAAAAAACTAATATACTTTATTTACACAACAAAGAAAAAATCCCAATCAAATTTAATAATGAAATAATCATACCAACTCTGAAGACCAAAATTTTAGGAATAATAATTGCAAATCACAGAAGAAGAAACAAAATAAATTTTACATACCACAAAGAAGAAATAGTAAATGGTACAAAACGTTTTAAAAATTATCTCTTCTCAATTTGTGGGAAATCTTGGGGTCTAAGCGCCCAGAAAAGGCCAACTTTATATAAATCTATTTTCAGACCAATATTTACATATAGAGCCGAAATTTGGTTCAAATATTTAAATATTTTTTTTTTTACAAAAATTAAATTCAACCCAATATCAAATACTAACAAGGTGTATACAAGCCTATAAATCCACATCATATAGCTGTGTTCATAGATTGGCCAACATTCTTCTGATCTCAGACTTTATCGAATCCAGAATCATGATATCTGATCTGAGAAACTTATCCACAGATGATCAACAAATTTATGACCCATATATTCCAGGAATTATAGATACCTCTCTCAAATCAAGAATGAATGTTCTGAAAAACGAAGCAAATAATACTTTCTTAAGCTTTTTCCCCCAAGAAATCCCTAAATACTTTCGTCCAAAAATGTATAATACTCAATTTGTTACAAACCACGGAAATTTCAAAAGTTTTTTAAATAGAATAAAGGCAGTGGAGGAATCAAGTTGCTTTTGTGGTACTGAGACACAAACCTCAAGACATCTACTGATCGATTGCCCAGCATTTCAAGATTATAGAATGGAGAATGAACTAGTTGTTTGTGAACTTAACGATTTGATTTCCGATAAAAATCATATTTAAAGTTCAATTCATTTTGTAAATACATTCTAAACTTTCTACAAAATCTGGATCTCTAATGTTTTCATGCGTTGAATAATGTAAATAACTTATGTAAAAAAATTGCGGGATATAGCGCTTTGGAAATAAAATAATAATAATCCGCTAGTATTATATAAAACCTTTAGGAAAGCTCAATTTGCATAGGAGAAAAATGATAAATTAATACTCAAAAACAACAATAACAAAAGCCTTTATTTAGGGCATTCCGCCCCATATAGGATTCGCCGTATTTACACATCAACAAGAGGAGAGAGAAGAGGAAACATTTACAACAAAATAAAGTTTGTCTCACATTCAGTTACCTATTTACAGATAGGTCATCCTCCAGTATCCTTTGCCCTGCATTCTTTCTTATGCGCCCAGCTTCTCTGTAGAACTTAAAGTATTTAACAATCAGTAATTCATCATCCAGAGCTGAAGAGAGAAGTTGACGTATGTGTTGGTATCTAAATTGACCAAAGTTAGGGCTTGGGAGAATTTCAGTACGTTTTTCTGTTAAGAGGGCATTGAAAGAAATAGTGAACCAAATTATCATCCATGAGATCCTTACAAAGTAAAGAGTTCCGGCCATTTTCTTTCCAGAAGTCTTTTCTTTCTTCCCTGAAGAATTGCCATAAAACTCTATGTTGTGCAACTAGTCTTTTGTTGGGAAGCGGGATATTTAATCGTAGGTACTCCTCTGTCATGAATGATTCACTAAAATATTTGTAGTGAGCAAAGTGAGTTGAATCAATGATTTTCATCTGATCGTTTTGAATTAGTTGGTCTGTGGTGGGTCTAATTATGCCTGGCAGTTCTTTCTGTATGACTAAGTATTCTTGGCAGCCCTGAAATTTTATTAAATTTTGAGTAAAACTGTTTTCTATTTCCTTTTTCGCGGTGACTTTCCAGAGATAGTTTAAGCAAGCATGTGGTAATCTGCTCGTCTCCATTTTTAAGATCCTGACCCAAAACTTTAATGGGAGTTTTACAGCATCAAGTCCAGTTGAAATTCTTCCACATTCTCTTTTGAGGATATATCCTGGTGTGGAGCTTGGTAATTCTAAGAGACGGCGAAGAAATGCATCTTGGGTATTATTGACCGTCTTCAGCTGGTTAATTGCCAACCATTGGTTTTCTTTTTTTTATCTTAATTTTATTATGTTTCAGATTTAAGCCCTTAAGTTGACTTTCTTTAATGGTATGAGTCTTTCTATTTGAAATATGAGGAGTTCCTGTGAGTTGAGCTTTGTTTCTAGATTGTGCATCTTCATTTGTATGTATTTTATTACCTGAATATTTACATCTCTATTTACAGAGGTCCGCGGGTGTATATACTATTATTGTGCCTTCTACAAGCTTCGGTAAGCTTTTTAAGGCATAACTCATAGTTAGGTGTCTCCGAGCAACCCGCCGCAGAGGAGGGCCAAGGAGAGGGCTGGAGAGGCGACGGCAAGGCCGTGGGCGCCCCGGGGGAGAGGAGGGCTAGTGCACGCCGTTTTGAGGGAACCAAGGCAGCGCCGAGCACAACTCCGGCACTGAAGGCTTCAAAAATATGGGATCATCAGAGATCAAAGGTCTGGCTTTTACCTTTCGACCTCCCGAAGGAAGTAAGGTCCGCGGGTGTACCTCTAGCTATATTGATTCTCCTTTGGCATTCACCACCTGTCCCTCCACTACCATGTAGTTGATGACGTTTAGGAGAAGTTTATTATCCCTCAACTTCGATCTTATACCTTTCTTGTAAAGTTCCTTTCTCCTTTCTATTAAAAATTTTCTCTGCTCTCTAATCTGGGGGCTGTAATCCCTGCTCATAAAAATATTGAGTATTCGAAGTTTGGATGAATTCTTTAGGAGACTTATTCTGGACTCGTGATAAATTAATACTCTTTCATTCAATAATATTATGTAATTTTTTAGAATGTGACGATATGCTTATATATGCAACAATATGTCGTGAAATTCTATCCTATCTTCACCCTCTGGTCAAACATGAGGATTTTTTGGTCGAGCTTTGAAAGAATGCACATACCGAAATATAAAAACAAGATATCAGAGATATTATAATTGAAAACAATTCTAGACATTTAATACCTACACAACCTCAACTTTCAATATTTACATATTGTAGTCAAAACTATCAAAATAGTTATTACCTTCGTTTTTTTATTAAGAGGCCGTCTACAATGGAATCCAGTCTGGTAAGTCGTTAACTTGGTCCTAGTTATTTTGGATTATGATAATTGTTACAGTATTATATTCGAAAAAGAAGATACATGTTTTGGTTTCTCGTTCGTTTCCACAATATTTGAACTATATTAAAAAAGCACTGCCATGAGATAATATAAGTTAGATCTTAAAAGAGTCATCGTGGTAGTTATTGAAAATTGAATGCATACAAGATGTAACTGATATGTAAATAGGTAATGATAATCTGCATCTTTCAGAAGACAAAAGGATTAAATTGATGATTGAAAGTAATTTATTATTGAAATTTAATCACATCCCCCTCTCTATTTTGCTACTAATAATTATAATTGAAACTTCATGTAAAGTAAATTTTGTATAAATGGAAAAATATAAATATTGTGAAATATAAAATATGTATTGTATATTATGTACAAGGTAGGATCAAAAAGTTCCCGAACTTTTTTAAAAATTAATTATTTATTCTTAGTATAGTAATTTAAACATTTTTTTTTCAAAATAGGAGCCTTGGTTATCTACACGTTTTTTTTCAGCGTAAAAAAATCTTTTGAAATGCTAGTTCAAAGTCAATTTTTTTAAAGCTTGTTTAGCTCCACCGTCGCATTTTCAATTAGCTCTGATGACGATGAAAAGCGCCTCCATTTTAACGTCATTTTAAGTTTTGGAAAGAAGAAGAAATCACACGGGGCGATATCAGGAGAGTAAGGAGTATGCGGCAAGACAGATTCGTCAGGAAGACGCACAAATATTTCTTTGTATGCCTGTTTATTAATAGTAACCCCATCTTTAATACATTCATAATAGAGAAGTCCTTGATAATCGAAAAACAATACAAGCATTACTTTTCCTTTGGATTTGTCAAGACGAACTTTCTTCTTCCTTGGAGAACTTAGTGTGTGCCATTCCAGTGATTGTTTTTTTTTTTTGGTTTGTGGATCAAAATGAAAGCCCCATGTTTCATCACCAGTTATTATTGTTTTTAAAAAATCAGAATAATTATTTGCAGTTTCAATTAAATCTTTGCAAATTTATAATTTGGTTTCTCTTTGTTGATCTAGATTGCGGAATAATTGCAATGACGATTAAAAAAGGTATACACCGATCAAATAAATTGCAAAAAGTTTCTTCAATATAAAATATTATATTATTGCAATTGCTATTTGCAATTAATTTGATCGGTGTATACCTTTCTTTGTTGATCTGTTAAATTTCGTGGGACAAAATAACCAAAAAGTGTTTTCTTGTTTAAATGTTCACCAATAATATTTTGGCAACTACCATGCGAAATTCTTAGTATTTCTGATATATTATCAATAGTAATTTTTCTATCAACAACAATTAAATCACGTACCTGTCCAATATTGCGATCCGTTGTTGACGTCAATGACCGACCTGACCTTGAATCATCTGCGATGCTCTTACGGCAATCTTTAAAACGTTCATACCAGGAATACAACCTGCGTTCGTGAAATTTTTCGTCTTCATAAGCTTCATTCATTAATGCTAATGTCTCTGTGAAATTCTTTTTCAATTTTACACAAAATATAATTAACACAAAGCAATAACGCGCCATCTATACATATAAAATAAAAGGATTTAAAAGCGCGAATGTTTCTTTTATACATAAAACGAACTTCTACTGTCCTTACTGCGATGAAAAAATATATTGGGAGGGCTTGGCTCAACAGTGGTGAACCCTCCCAGCGGTTTCGCCAATTTAATCCACCACACCGCTTCTCAGAGCTCTAATACTGTATTGGATCATTCTGCTTTTATATGCTACACTGAAGGATGGAATCTTAGAAATGGTTTTCAAGTAAACTATGGACATGAGCTTATAGGACAGTAGATTTACATTCAAATATTTGCTTCGAGCAATTCTCTTCAGCAAACTATAAAGACAAGGCCATTAGGAATAAATTAACACAAAGCAATAACGCGCCATCTATACATATAAAATAAAAGGATTTAAAAGCGCGAATCTTTTATTTTATATGTATAGATGTATAGATGGCGCGTTATTTTCATCGCAGTAAGGACAGTAGAAGTTCGTTTTATGTATAAAAGAAACATTCGCGCATTTAAATCCTTTTATTTTACAAAATATAATATTTGCCCTTTGCTCAAATGATAACATTACAGAAACCGACGCGAGCTAAATACTTACAACAAAAATATGCCTAAAATTAAAACTACGCATGCGCATTTACTGGCCTTGCTAAATTAAATTATAGTTTAGGCTTTGTTCTTTACAGTGAAATTGATTTTACATTTTTCAAAAGTTGATTTATATTTTATTTTTTTAAAGTTCGGGAATTTTTGATCCTACCATGTATATAGGTTTGGCCCTGCATCGATCATCACAACGCGTACACTATAATTCTACCACGATATAGAGCAAGGTCTAGAAGATTCAGTCATAGTTTTGACCACAGAATGTGCGAATCAGTCTGCGGTTGATGAAGGAGAGGTGTAAATACGATATAAAAAAATCAATTAGAGAATATCTCACCTTTGAAGTTCTCGATAAAATTATTCTCCAGATTTTCTATACGTTAAATGGTCTATACAAACTAACTGAATTCTATTCCATCTTATTTTTTCTAGAAAATTCCAAATCCTGAATTTATATATTCTCCTTTTTTCAATACATAATATTTATTGACGTTTTTAATTGATGAGGATATTCTAAAATTGATTACCAAAAGATAAATATTGAATGTTACGGAATTTATATTTTAGATATCAAAGTTGAACTCGAAATCGTTTTGTAAATTATTTTCCTATAAAATGTTTCGTCATTTTGTTAAGTGCTAACTTTTAACTTTTCATTAATTTTATGACTAGTAAACCTCTAAAATAATTTCGTCAAATAGATTATTGTTCCATTAGGATAACATAACCTAGTAATATAAGGCAATAACCTGCCACACACCTGTACACAGGAAATGCAGCCACTAATACGAATTTTTTTTTTTTTATTAAATAAAATTTATATACTGTCCTTAAATCAATATGAATTTAATTTTCTATATCAATATATTTATTAAATAATGAAGAGGGAGCGAGATTGTATGTTAAAAAAACTGCCGTGACAGGATTCGAACCTGGGTTATTTCGACCATAACACAAGGTCCTAACCACTAGACGATCACGGCAGGTGACAACTGGACCCTTACAGGACCACTTAGGGAGATAGGGAACGAGGTCACGTGATAGAGTATTCTGAACAAGTTGAAGAATTGTTTACACTTTAGGAAATTTTCAATTTTTCTTTTTAAATACTGCATGTAAATTTATGAATTATCAATTATTTTACAAGTGTATTTATTATTTTAGGTTTGCGTGTTAAAAATATATATATATTTCAAGAGCATGGTGCAGGACATAACGATCCTGCTGAGTCTTGGTTGCCACTACATTCACTGTAAATGAACCACGTGTTTATAAATACTGAAAATGCGGTTCCTGATAGCTTAACTGAGTATTAAAATGACAGAGCCATCTATAGGAATAAATATCAATTAAACATTGATTCAAATTTATTCCTTGATATTGGCCACAAACTCTCTTTCTTGAATAACCAAGTAAAAGCCACCTACCCATCTGTTTCGGGATGTTGGCTGTCATCAGCGAATGTTCCGGCTCTCCAGGGCAGAGCCTATATGACTCTATGCACGGCCTGGACGTACAGCTTCTGCAATACTGGCGAGGGTTAACAGCCCGTCACACGAATCTGGTTTATTTTTCTTGAGAAATCAAGAATCGGTATTTGGACAATACTCCAGAATAAAATTAAATCAACGCTTAGTTGATATTTATTCCGATAGATAGCGCTCATTTGAGCGGTCAGAAAAGGCCTTTTGGAATTTACAATACCTGACCTTTTACTTCTCTATTTTACACTTAATTTGCCTAAGACTACATAGGTAGAAATAGGTTGATTTTCAACTTAATAGATGACAGAACACAATTACGAACAAGAACACAAAGTAAATTAACCCTGTTTGCTAGCGTCCCTGCAATATCTGAAAGTTTCAAGACATTTTCCAGAAGTTGAAGTGTAATCTGGAAAATCCACACTAATCAATACCACACATTAACTAAATAAATTAGACGAAAACCCCAAAAAATTAATTCAGAAGTATTTTAGTTATAAAAGTTGAATATTTTGAATTTTAGTGCGATAAATAAAACACAAATAATAATCAAGGTTCTTTTATATTAACGCCATATTTTATGATAAAGAGAAAAACTTTATTGCATTGCATTAATTATTTATTCCTTACACCTTCCCAGAATGGGGAATTCCTTGTCTGGAATATAGTTTTCCAAATCATAATTACTGGTATACAGATTTTAATGTAATAATGCTAATTCTACTTCTGATCTACTTCCGATCCTATTTTTCTTTGGATGTTCGACTTTTATGATTGCCACTGATCAGTGTATTCTTTGTTGAGGCAATAACCCGCGCTTTGTATTATAAAATCTTAATTTCAAAAATGTATTTTTCTATGGTTAAGAAGATCTAGATATGTAAGGTATAATTTACAACCATGTCAAATATGAAAATACATTAATAAACTAATGTGTAGTTAAAAAAAAAAAACAGAAAGGTGTCGTGACCAGGATTCGAACCTGAGTTATTGCGGCCACAACGCAATGCCCTAACCACTAGACGATCACGACAGGTGACAACTGACACACTTACAGGGCTACTTGAGGGGAAGTAAATGGCAACGTGTGGCAGCTTGTCTTGATTTCTCGAAATTCATATTTCAGGAATAATATAATCAATACCTCATCTTGCAATTCTTCTTAAAAGATTATCTGTCTAGAGGTTATAATTTACCTTTGAATTTACAATAAACCTTGTCCTAATCCGGCTAATTGTATTTAATCATCATCAAATCAATACTTTGCCACCATAATATTTTATATTAGCCGAGTGACCCGGGCAACGCCCCGGGTTTACCTGAAGGGCTCACTGGGATATTGAGAGTATAGATAGTGGCTTAAAAAATGAAATGGGTATAATCTGATTCTTTAGAGGCAGCATATTAAGTATAAGGGTGAGTAAAAATACGTTCAAGTGAAGTATATACATTCGAGCAGATCTTGTATATTTTTATATCAAAATGAGAATGGAATCATATCATCAACAACAAACCTTAAAATTAACAACATATTTAGACAGCACAGTGCAAAAATGTAGAAAATTAATGTATAGAGTAGTGATGATATAAGTAACAAAATATATATATATTATAATAATTTTGAGGTGAGAAACTATAGGCATTTATGAAAAGTTTAAACAAATATATTTAAAGTAAAAAAAATATTAAATCAGAAAATAAAATTGCAAACAACACATCTATATTGCGGATAAGATGACATATAAAAGGAATAAATTCATTTAGAGGGCATTAAAAACTACATTTATATTTTTATATATATACAATAAAACGTCGTTAATTCAATATACGATAATTCGACCATGTTTTGATTTACCGACCTATGGCCTATTGTCGCGATTTCAAATTAGAGTTTTATTAATCAATTGATAAACTTCGTGAGTGATGTTTCCCTCACAACAAAACTAGAAACAATAAATAAAATATCAGTTACAGAATTTACATATCTTACTTATATATCATTAAACATAAAATTATTTACATATTTACTAATAGAGACATTTGATTCACATTTGATTGCATTTGATTTACATAAACCAATTTCGTGACAGATTGGAGGAGAACAGCGTCCTGATGTTTTTATTTACCAAATAAACCGAGAAAGTCCGCATATTTAAACGAGATTATTCTGTTGTTCAGGATCTTTGTAGGGCTTCATCCTCAAAACATGAACTACATCTTTGGACCTATTCCTCCTGTTAGATTGGTCCACTGTCATTACCTCGTAGTTGACGTCCGAAATCTTTTAGTTATCTTGTATGGACCGTAATATTTTTTTTAAAAGCTTCTCGTACAAACCTAATTTACGCACGGGTGTGAAGATCAAGACCATGTCGCCGTCGTTGTAATAGACAGGCCTATGTCTTGAATCGTACCGTCTCTTATCAATGTCCTGAGTTCTAAGGGTGTGTAAGCGGGCTAGCTGTCGGGCGTCTTCGGCGTCTATAATTAACTGGCTCAGATATTCGTCGTTTTCATAATCTGGCTGGTAGGGTAATAGAGTGTCCAGCATTGTTTCCGCCTCTTGTCCATGAACTAAATAGAACGGTGAAAATCTTGTGGTTTCTTGTTTAGCCGCATTATATGCGAAAGTAACGAACGGTAAAATAGAGTCCCAATTCTTCTGCTCCACGTCAACGTACATCGATAACATGTCTCCTAGGGTCTTATTTAATATCTCGGTCAGTCCGTTGATCTGTGGGTGATTGGACGTTGTAAAGTGCTGCGACATTCCACGCATTTTAGTTAGTTCGTTTACGAGCTTCGATTTAAACGAGCGTCCTCGGTTCGTTATCATTTGTCTAGGAGGTCCGTGCTTGAGAATAATGTCGTTCAATATAAACTTTGCTATTTCAACAGCTCCTCCGGTCGGCAGTGCTTTTGATTTAGCGTACTTGGTAAGGTAATCAGTACAAACGATCGCCCAATGGTTGCCATCTCTAGACAAAGGGAATCTACCCAACAAGTCTATACCTATTTTCTGGAAGGGAGTTGAAAAAGGGATTATGCGTTTAAGATTTCCAGGTGGTAGTTGAATTGTGCTCTTGCGCCGTTGGCAGTCTCTACAATGTCCGCCATAATTTCGAACATTTCTGAAGAGACCTGGCCAATAAATACTTTCATACGTTTTGGCAAACCCTAGATTATTGGCTGTAGGGGCGTCATGAAATGATCTAAGCACCTCCAAACGTAAGGACTTTGGAACTACTAACAACCAAGGTCGTCCTATGGGATCATAATTTTTCTTATAAAGTATTCTATTCATAATAACAAATCTCTTAAAATTCGGGTCATCACAGTTTTTCATCATCTTTGCCAATGAAGGATCTAGTTTTGTTCCTTTTCTACATCAGTCAAAATTGCCAGGGAAGGTATATCTTCTTCTGTTTCTTCCGAAGTGTCAGGTATATGATGGGTTTCTGGAAAGGCAGTCAGCGTCCTTGTGCTTGCGACCGTTTTTATATCAAACGGTGACCTCATATTCCTGAAGTTGCAGAGCCCATCTTGCGAGACGTCCAGAAGGATCTTTCAAATTTGCGAGCCAGCATAAGGAATGATTGTCAGTCACGATAGAAAAAGGGCGGCCAAACAGGTACGGTCGAAATTAGTTGATTGACCAAATAACGGCCTAACATTCCTTTTCAGTTGTTGAATAGTTTCTCTCTGCTTTAGACAGAGTTCGGGGTGCATAGGCATTTGGTTTTCACCTCCATCCTTTAGTTGTACCAAAACAGCGCCGACACCATAGCCACTCGCATCGGTATGGGCGTAGATTGGTTCAGTCTCATCAAAGTGACCAAAACAGGTTCATAAGTCAAAGTCGACTGCAACTGGTTAAACGGAGCTTCCCGACTATCGGTCCATATGAATCTTTCCCCCTTTCTTAGTAGTTCGTTTAGCGGCCCTGCTATGTTAGCGGAACTCTTAATGAATCGGCGGTAGTAGGAGCAGAGACCCAAAAAGCTTCTGACTTCCCATACATTCTTTGGTCTTGGAAAATTAATTACAGCTTCTACTTTGTCCGGGTCAGGATAAATGTCAACTCCATCAATTAAATGCCCCAGTACTTTCATTTGACTAGCACCAAAATTACATTTCTCCGAATTAGGTTCGAAACCCGCTTTTTCAAAACATCTTAACACCATTTCCAGACGTTGTAGATGTTCGTCCATAGTTTTAGAAAAAACTATGATGTCATCCAAGTAACATAGACAGATGGTCCACTTGAGTCCTCGTAGGAGATTATCCATAATTCGCTCAAAGGCCGCGGGGGCGTTACATAAACAAAAGGGCATTACTTTAAACTCAAAGAGGCCACCAGGAGTCACAAAAACAGTCTTCTCACGGTCGGTCTCATCAACCTCAATCCGCCAATATCCCGATTTCAAATCCATTGTAGAGAATATGGAAGCACCTCTCAACGAGTCCAAATTGTCATAAATTCTGGGTAACAGGTATATATCTTTCCTGGTTATTTTGTTTAATCGGCGGTAGTTCACACAGAACCTCCAGGTTCCATCTTTCTTCTTAACTAAGACGACAGGAGAGGACCAGGGACTTTCCGATGGTTGAATTATTCCCAGTTTAAGCATATTGTCCACTTCTGTCTGAATAATGCTTCTTTCTTTTGGTGACACTCTATATGGGCGTTGCTTAATAGGTGCATGATCTCTTGTATCAATGCGATGTCTAACTTTTAATGATGAAGTTTTAAGGCTTGCTTTTTGAAATTCAAATACATCTGTGTACCTCCTAAGAGTATCCAACAATCTCACTCTATTTTCATTGGATACATCAGTATCTATAAGGGTCACAAGTTTATCAAAGTTCTCAGTGCATTTATTCTCATTCTTCTCGAAATCATCATTGCCTCCATCTATGCAGCACAAATGACTGGTGTCTATGAGAGATATTTCAGCTACTTGCATCCCTGCCGGAATGATCTTTGCAAAGTCACTCCCATTCGCCATCCAAACCTTGCTCCTTCCATGGTTGAGACTGACAACGGAGGCCGGAATAATTATTTATTTATCCAAAGTAGGAGCTTTAGAGCAAGCAATCGCTACTTCTTGAACTCCTGTAATGTTGCTACAGACAATAGTTATTTGCTTGATTGAGTTGGGTGGAATAATGCCATCTTCTAAAGTGCGAAAGGTGTCTAATGGGCAGAGTTCTTCCTTCATAAGAGCTTCTTTTAAGTAAAGCTCATTTTCCCCACAATTAATTTTAGCTCGAGTTAATTTCAGAAAATCTCAACCAAGGATGACATTATGACTACATTCTGTCAATACAATAAACTCGAATGGTTGGATAAGTTCATTCACGTTTATCTTTAAGACACATCGTCTTAGGGCCCTGACACATTTGGAATTAGCTGCCCTTATAATCGGCTCTCTGCAAGATAACATAGGAACTTTTATGAGACGACGGAAATCTTCGGAGATAACCGAATAATCTGCTCCTGAATCCACCAAAGTCAGTACCTTATTCCCTTTTATAGTGATCTTAACAAATTTGTTCTTAAATTTGGTCGCAATCGTCGATGGAGAATATAATATTCGGGAAGCCTTAGCTTCTAGGCAGGTCACCAGTTCTAGTTTTCCCATTCTCTTGAGAATGAGCGGCTGTTTACCCTAACAGGTGATCTTGATGGCCTGCGTCCTGTACTTATCCCTCTCCCCGGATAGGGTGAGGCACTCCTAGTCTGGCGAACTGGAGGAATCCTAGGGTCAATTTCGTCAATATTTGGAATATGGCCTTGGTTACCTCTTGGCACCGGCATCAGCAAAAACCTTCCTTCTCTCCCGACAATACCTGACGATTTGACTAGGTCTTACAAAATGGAAACATAATGGGCGATCGTCTGGAGCCCTCCATTGTTGAGATTTTGGCAGAACAGGGGGAGAAAAATATTTAGTACTTTTGGATGGATCATACGCCCTGAATGGCGTGATTGGTTCCTTACTAGGATTGACAGTCTTTTAGAGATTGGCGACAATTTTTTTTTTCACTTCCTATCTTATCAGGTCTTCTAGCGAATCTGTGGTCGGCCTGGGTTGGGCTATTACTTTCTGTATCTCTTCTTGAGCAATTCTTCTAATTAAAGACGGAAAATCTTCTTCCTCATAGGCCATGGGAACTACATTTGGAAGTCGTTCAAATCTTGAAGATATTCTTTCTCATAATTTCTATTATTCGACATTCATTTAGGAATTGATTTATATTTTAAACATCTTTTGCAATCAATATCTGATAAATGTTCTCTGCGACTCTGTTGAGAATTAAATGTATATATCTGTGAATATTTATTTATTATTAATCTGTTTATTCTGTGTCTAGATCAATTGTTAATACAACCTATTTTTCATAATTTTGTTTGTAAAATAAGTTCTTCTGTTTTAATTCTTTTGACCACGAGCCAAGGGGTATAAATAGTTTTGTTGTTTGGATAAAGTATGTGCTTCTCATAGTGTTGGTGTGTTGGCTTGATAGGAATACACGAGGTAGGCAGCAGCAGAGTGGAGCCTTATAAAGGAACAAAAATATAGTCCTCAAGAAAATAAGGAGCTATCATTGTTTTGGTCCCTCGAGCCGGATTTGAACCAGCGACCTAAGGATCTGAAGTAAAAGAGGCTGGCCTGCAAAATAAATTGAAGATTCATCGCAAGAAAGAAAAAATAAATATAAGTAAACAAATAAGGCTCTAATTGGATAATTGTTTTAAAAGGATTTATACAAATTTAAAGCGAAAAATAAAAGTAGGCAAATTTAAAGAAAAGAAAAAAAATGGAAATGATTAAAAAGAAGAGAACTCTGCTGCGAACCTCAGTGACAAGAAGTGTGAAGGAGATTGAAAGGGAACTGGAGAAAGAATGTCCATCGTCTGAAGCAATAAGGGCAAGTTATAGAATCTTAGAAAATAAGGGCAAAAGATTAGGTGAGGTTGATGCCCAAGTTGAGGACATAATGTTAGCTGACGAGTCAGTTACATCCCAAGATTGGGACAAAAAAACAACAAATGGTGGAACAGTACGAAAAAAGCCCAGTCGTGACTGAAATAAAAGTCAATGAATACCTTAAAGCCAGAGAGATTGGACACGGGATTACGGGCGAATGGGACTCTGCTAAAACGTGTCAGGAGGGTTTGGCAGCGTGTAGACTACCAAAGATATCCCTCGCAATATATAACGGTACATGTCTTGATTGGTTGGGATGGTGGTCTCAATTTGAGACGATTCATGAAAACCCGGGAATATCGGAGATAGACAAGTTCCGAAATCTGATGCAATCAATAAAAAAGGGACTCGAGCGGAAAGATTAGTAAGGAGTTATCCTCTGACCAAAGAAAACTACCCGAAAGTAATAAAAGCATTGAAAGACCGCTTCGGCGACAGTAGCATCCTCACCGAGGTTTATGTCCGACAACTATTGAAATTGATTGTTAATAATGTAAGAAGGAAAAGCTTATCCCTGGAAAATATGTACGACCAATTGGAGTCCCATTTAAAATCCTTGGAGTCACTAGGGGTGAATATCCAGCAGAATGCCTACTTCTTGTATACAATGGTAGAATCGAGCTTGCCCGAGGTCCTGTTGAAAACCTGACAAAGGAGTGCGCTGTCAGGATATGATGTAGAAGATGGGGAGCTACCGCCAACAGTTGACAAAAGATTAACTTCACTCCTGGAGTTTATTAGGAGGGAGGTCAAGTGAGAACAAAGGTTGGGCTACATAAGGGATGGATTAGGAGAATCGTCCTGCATGAGGACCAACGGGCACTATGTTACTAAGATGCATGCAGCGGAATTCAAGAGTAATACCGAAAAGGTGGATCCCCACTGTATCATCTGTCAGGGAGGCCATTGGATCCAGCGATGTCCAAAATGGTGTGCAATGCCAGTAACCCAAAGAACCGGAGAGTTAAGGAGTCTTGGGGCGTGTTTTAACTGTTTACGCCTGGGACATTATGCCAGGAATTGTAGAAAATCCAACCATTATCCACGATCGCGAGACCGTCATAGTGGTTTTCAACAGCAACCAAGAACTAAACCCCAGAACTCACCGGAAAAGAAAATGGAGAATACTAGATCGGAAGATAAGATGGTCCCAGTGAATGAGCAAGAGGTTGCATACACAGGGATGCATGTACGCACGGCAATTCCGAAAGTCTTATTGGCTACAGCATTGGTTCGCATAATGAATAACAGAAGAGAAAGAATGGTGGTTCGAGTATTATTGAACCAAGGATCACAGTCGTCATTCATTAGTAGAGATGTACTCCAACACCTGAATACTACAATAATTAATGCACAGGTATATGGAATTAATGACACAAGGGGAAAGCTGGTCAGGGAATTGGCGTCGTCTAGATTGGAATCCCTGACACAACCAGGTTGGACAATACCAGTTCAGGCGTCGGTAGTGAACAAAATGACTGCGATGTTGCCTAGCCAAGACTTATGCCTATCCATACCAGCCAGCTGGCATTCCCTGCCCCTAACAGATCCACAGTTTGAACGTAGCCGGATAATTGATATGATTCTGGGCGCTGATGTCTATGGACAATTATTACTTCCTGACATCAAAAGGCAAAGACAGGGCCAATTATGCGCTCAGAATACAAGATTGGGATGGGCGATCTCAGGAAAATTGCCTCTTGTAGATCAGAGCAGTCCGCACTTGGTGTACCACATTAGCGTGAAGTATGAGGATAGCTTGGAGGACATCCTTAAACGGTTTTGGGAAGTGGAAGAAATCCCCATCAAACGGCGGAGTTCGGCAGAGGAAGAATTTTGTGAGCAACTATATCAGTCCGAAGTCAAACGAACCAGAACTGGAAGATGTCGTCCCACTACCGTTGGATCCAACAATAGCTTAATCAGACTTGTTTGGATTGTCCGTTGCTATATGTTTTCGAAGACAATTGACTATGGAACGACGGCTGGACAGGGATGTGTATCTAAAAGGAGAATACTGCTCATTCATGAAGGATTATGAAGAATTGGGTCATATGACACCATTGCCCGAACATGCGGCAAGAGATGTGGAGGGATGCTGCTTTCTACCGCACCATGCTGTGAGAGATACGCAACCTGATAAGAAGAAGTTACGTGTGGTTTTTGATGCCGCCACTAAGGCTACAAACGGATTTTCATTTATGGCAGATTGTATGCGGGGCCCAAATTACAGAACGACATCTCTTCAGTACTGTTAAGATGGCGTCTGCCTAAAATCGTCATGGTCACCGATATAGAAAAGATGTATAGACAGATCCTGGTGCGGCCTCAGGATGCCCTAAGACAGAGAAATTTAAGGAGACAGAATGCAAGGGAGACAATGAGAGGCCCTATCAGTTGAAGACAGTAACATATGGAGCCTCTCCTGCACCATTTATGACATTAAGCACATTAATTCAGCTAGCAAAAGATGATGACATTTATATCCAAAAGCAGCCGAGGCCATTCGTCGAGACACCTATGTGGATGATATTCTGACCGGAGCAGAGAACTCATTAGAGGCCATGGGCTTACAGCGGGAGTTAATTGACCTCCTAAGGGGAGGAGGTTTCGTACTGAAAAAATGGGCTTCAAATCACCCCGCATTATTGAATTCAGATACTTCAAGAGGATCGCCTTGAGCAAATCGTCTTTGTAAAGACTGAAATAGTAAGACGCTGGGGTTGGGATGGGACCCGAGAGAAGATTCTTTTGTCTATGCCTTATCAGATCCTAGTAAAACCGAAGAATTTACTAAGCGCCAGATCCTTTCTTTTATTGCAAGACAATATGATTCAATGGGATGGCTGGCACCTATGATGATAGTTGGAAAGCTTTTAATACAGAGGCTATGAATAACGGGAACAACATGAGATGAACTCCTAGACGATTCGATAAATATAATATGGCAAAGGTTTAAAAAAGACTTGGGGTATATTCGCACCACTAAAATAACCCGATGGCTGGGTGCCAGAAGAAGAGATAAGATTCAAATCTATGGATTTTGTGACGCATCAGGAGATGCGTATGCTACGGCAATTTATGTAAAATTATTGAAGGGAGATGATAGCCGAGTAGAATTGGTTATCGCAAAAACCAGATTGGCACCCATCCGAAGAATAACGATACCTCGTTTAGAATTGTGTGCGGCAGTGTTGCTGACTCGTCTAGTCATCCAAATAATGTCATCCTTGGAACTAGATATTAAATCGATCACATGTTGGACAGAGGCGACTATAGTATTGCAATGGATAAAAACCTTGTCCAGAACCCTACCCACTTTTGTGGGTAACCGAGTATCGGAAATTCAGGCCTGTCGAAAAATAAAGCAATGGCGGCATGTGCCCTCAAAAGACAATCCCGCAGACATTGCGTCCCGGGGGACGATGGGTTCCGGACTGAGAGACTCGCAATTGTGGTGGAAGGGACCTACGTGGTTAGCCGCGTCCCCGAAACTATGGCCGGAAATGACAAACACCCAGGCGCATTGCGACGAAACAGAGGCGTTGATTAGCAGTGTGAGCGACCAACCCTCGATGCTGATCGTTCTCGGTGAACGTGGTTCCTCATTGATGCGGATAGTTACCTGGATTATGCGCTTCGGCAAAAATTGTCGCGCCAGGGATGGACAAGTGTGATCATATTTAACCCTAGTCGAGTTACGGGAGGCCTAAAAGAAGATTGTTCTGGCCGTCCAAAGCCATTACTTTAGAGAAGAGTTGAAGAGTCTGAAAGACAGTGATATAGTCAAAAGAAGTAGCCCAATATATGCATTGAATCCATTTCTGGATATGTTTGGAGTCATCCGATTCGGGGGTAGACTAAAATGGGCTCCAACTCTGACATCTGAGCAAAAACATCCTGCCTTAATGCTGTCAAAAGGGAAGATAGCCCAGATGATTATTCAGGAGGTGCATGCACGGACCTTGCACGGAGGTATACACCTGATACTGTCCACCTTACGGCAGAAATATTGGATGCCGAGAGTAAAAAATCATTTGAAAAAATGTATTCGCGAATGCAATACATGTTGTCGATATAATCGTATCACCCAAAACCAGATAATGGGTGATTTGCCAAAGGAAAGACTAACACCGGGCAAACCCTTTACGATATGCGGAGTGGATTATGCGGGTCCAGTAACTATTCGGTTATCCAGAGGTAGAGTTCGAAGGACAGAAAAGGGATATATCTGTCTGTTTGTGTGTCTCGTGACCCGAGCCATACACATGGAGTTGGTGACAGACGCTTCCACTCCTACGTTCTTGGCGGCATTTAAGAGATTTGTCGCGCGAAGAGAACACTGCCATCAACTCTACAGTGATAGAGGAACGAATTTTGTGGGAGCTGCACGATAGTTGCGTTAAAGTTTTTACATGACAAAGGAACAACTAACCGATTTGGCTGCCGTGCTGGCAAATCAGGGAACAGAATGGAAGTTCAATCCTCCAGGAGCTCCTCATTTCGGAGGTCTGTGGGAGGCCGGAGTCAAGGCGTTGAAGTATCACATGAGGCGAATAATTGGCAACAAAGTATTGGCCTATGAGGAATTCTGGACTCTCCTAGTTCAAATTGAATCTTGTCTAAATTCCAGACCTCTGTGTGCAATGAGTAACGATCCAAACGATCAGGAAGTATTGACTCTTGCTCATTTTTTAATGACTGACTCATCTGCATGTGTACCAGAAAAAGTTTAGAAGAAGTAAAGAACCATCTCCTGACGAGATGGCAGCTGGTGCAAAAATTATTGCAACATCTGTGGAGAAGATGTTCAAGAGATTATTTGCACAACCTACAACAACGCCATAAATGGAAGACCAGTTCTCCCAATATTAAGATCAATACCTTAGTACTAATTAAAGAAGACAGACTGCCTCCCGCTAAATGGTTGAAAGGCCGAATAATGGAGGTTCATCCTGGGAAGGATGGCCTGGTACGGGTTGCTACAGTAGAGACGTCGCTGGGAGTGCTCCGTAGACCCCTAGTCAAGCTGGTGATGCTGCCGGTGGCGCCTTCAGAATTTGATGGAGTTTATCAACCGGGGGAGAATGTTGAGAATTAAATGTATATATCTGTGAATATTTATTTATTATTAATCTGTTTATTCTGTGTCTAGATCAATTGTTAATACTGCCTATTTTGCATAATTTTGTTTCTAAAATAAGTTATTATGTTTTAATTCTTTTGACCACGGGCCAAGGGGTATAAATAGTTTTGTTGTTTAAATAAAGTATGTGTTTCTCATAGTGTTGGTGTGTTGGCTTGATAGGAATACACGAGGTAGGCAGCAGCAGAGTGGAGCCTTATAAAGGAACAAAAATACAGTCCTCAATAAAATAAGGAGCAATCAGATTCCCTTCATCAGATGTCCCAATTTGGTTTCATCATGCATCCGGGGGTTAACTACTTGACAAAAGTACAGTACATCCTGGGTGTAGGCCTCCGAAGATTCCTTCACTTTCTGAGCTCTATTCTTCAGTAGAGATTCGGCTTCTTTAATTACCTCTTCTTGTTGGTCAAATTCTTCACCTAGAGCCCTTTGAAATTCATCCCAGGATGTTAGTATTTCTTCATTATTTTCAAACCATTTTCGAACTGTTCCCTCAAGAAAAAACACAGCATTTTCCAGACACATAGTGTCATCCCATCTATTGAATTTGGCAACTCTTTTATATTCCTTCAGCCACTTTTGGGCGTCTTGACTTCCATCTCCAGCAAATGTGGAAGGAGAGCTTGGCTTTTGCAAGGAAAGGTAAGTTGAGGATATTTGGAATAAGGTTTCTCCAGATTCATTCTTTATCATGATTGGTTTTGTGTTATGCAATCCTAAATCAGGAGATAATCCCTTCAGTCGAAGACTTCGCCTCAAATTTAATTCAGACGTTTTTATTATTTCAAAGCTTTACCCGGCGTCTCCACCAATTGTCACAGTTTAAATGAGAATTTTATTAATCAACTAGCGGATGTACCCGGCTTCGACCAGGTTTTTCTCGAGGGAATGTTTGTAGTCTAGTAATAAGAAAATATACTACACCTAAAACTATCAGAGAAAAAAGAAACCACGGAAGGTGAACAGAAAAATGCTTACAATGGATGTATATGTTTACGATATCAAGTTAAATAAAAACAAAGATAAAATTTGCATATGTTGGTCACTATAAATTTGTATATTTGTTAGGCGAAATTAGAAACATGATAATTATCTTAAAATTGCTTGTATTGAATATTTTTTAGATTGAGATTATTAGCTAGTATGTAAAAAAATAACTCTGTTGAAATTTAATTTTGTATTTATATATAAATAAAATTAACTCTGTTGATTTTTTTTTGTATTTAATCGATAACAGCGAAGTTACGCATGTTAATGTTAGGAAATATATTTTGATGTTAAGCAAAACCTGCTCCATCTCGTTTTACATAAATGTTGAAAATTTGGTTGAAATTGATGCATTGTACCGAAAGTTTTTAGTGATGTCCACTTATGAAATTTCCATTTTATTAATATATAGATTGATAAAATTTGTGAGTGATGTTTTCCTCACAACAAAACTAGAAACAAGAAATAGAAAATCAGTTACAAAATTTACATACCTTCCTTATATAACATTAAACATAAAATTATTTACATATTTACTAATAGAGACATTTGATTCACCTTTGATTACATTTGATTTACATAAACCAATTTCGTGACAATATAAAAAAAACTGTAATTCGACAAATTCAAATTTCAACAGTTGATTTTTGTTTAAATACACTATAATTAACAACATATTAGACTGTAAAATGCATAAATGCTGAAAATTAATGTATAAAACAATGAGTAAAATAACTAAATAAAGGGAAGACCACAAAAATAAAAATAACTCAGGTCTACAATTTTTTTTTTTTTTTTTTTGCCGGAGAAAACCTGATGTTGATTCTAATGTAACTTTTCATGCTGAATTCAAAAATGAAATCAGAAGTTTTCCATCACCCATAGTTCTTGCAGGATAACCATTTTTTCTATAAATTGGTATATACAGTAATAATGCAGAAAATGTTACGTAAGCATTTTTTAAGTAAACATCATTACATTAGCTAGCGCTTTATTTTTGACAAGAAGAGTTGATATGTGGAGCCAAAAGCTTTATTTTATTTGTTATTAATTAATTTTTTCTCTTTAAGAATCATATATATTAATTTAAATAACAAATTATTGAATTTTAAATTAAATATGTTTATTTTCAAATGCAATCTGTTTTTCTCTCTACTCAAAAATAACGACAAGCTCTGGAATGCTATTTGCTGAATAACAGTTTTAATATATATATTTAAATTTAAACTAACGATTTGTTTAATATATTTGCATCAGAAGTGACAAGTAAATTTGAAGTGATCAGTTTATTCTTCTCTATCGATTTGCTTTTATAATTCGTGTGCACTAGACTGTGTCAATATGCCGAGGCATTGCATTCCTGATATTTTCTTTTAAATTTATGGGGAATTAACTTATAATCAAGACATACAGTTTAATATCCAGATTTTCCTTCTGCTATGCGACCGGTTCCTCATAGTGACATTTTACCTGTGCCACAGCCTCCTGAAAATGTAATATTTAGTGACGATGATTCAGATAGACGAGAGCAACAGTCGGATGACACAAATTTTGAAGCTGGTGCTTCATCTGAACCTCATTTGTTGACCCAAGGAGATTTGAACGACCTCGTACGTGATTTATATTTATCCAAAAAAACAGAGTGAACTTTTAGGCTCTAGGTTAAAAGGCTAGAATCTGCTGCATAAAGGCACAAAAGTATGCTTTTTTCCAAAGCGTCAAGATGAATTTCAAGACTTCTTTTCACAAGAGAATGATTTAGTATATTTCAATGATATTGTTAGTTTAATGGAAGCGCTTGGTCATGACTATGATACAGAAGAGTGGCGTTTATTCGTTGAATTTTCAAAAATTTGTTTGAAAGCTGTTCTCCTTCACAACGGAAATAAGTTCCCATCAGTGCCAATAGCACATGCATCCAACATGAAAGAGACTTACGAAAACATGAAACTGCTTTTTTTTTAAATGATAGAATATGAAAGATACGGTTGGAAAATATGCTTTCCTACAAGATACTGGGATGTAACATATCTCTCAAGATCCATTTCCTGCATTCACATCTAGATTTCTTTCCAGACAATCTTGGTGCAGTTAGCGATGAGCATGGTGAGAGGTTTCATCAAGATATATCAAGCATGGAGAAGCGGTACCAAGGTAAATGGAGTCCCGGTATGCTTGCTGACTACTGCTGGACACTCATGAGAAATGTACCACAAGCAAAGTATAGAAGAAAATCCACTGTCACTACTTTTTAATAAAATAAATATATTTCGTTCATATAGGCCTATATTAAAAACATTTCCAAATTTCAAGTAGGTGTATCTCAAAAATCTTGCGTGATAAAAAAAAAAACTAATGGCATATTTGGAATCAGCACAATGATTAAATTTAGACAAGATGCTGTTTCTTTTGGGACAAAGAAAAATAATTTTTGATAAACCAGTGTAAAAAATAAGGTTTATGAAAAAATGCTTACGTAATATTTTTTTGCATTTTTGCTTTATTTATCCCAATACCCAAAAAAGACTGTCACGCAACAACCATGGGTGATGGAAATAGAAAATAAACTTATGCGGTATAATTTTAAGTATTGTTTATAATCACACGCCGCAATCCTTTATAATGTATTATAAGTTACTTTAAGTATTATTTACGAACGGAGAAATAACGTCCAGGGTAGCCTAGTGGACATGGCACCTGCATGGTAAGCAGAAGGTTGTGGGTTCGATTCCCGCCCCTGGACACTTTTATTTTTCCGTTCGCCATTACTCTTCATATTTTCACCCTCTCATACTTCATTCAAAAAAGTTAGAAAAAGTAAATATTTATCTTTAAAATAAATATTGGTTTTTTCATAGAAAAGAAACTTATGCGGTATAATTTTAAGTATTGTTTATAATCACACGCCGCAGTCCTTTATAATGTATTATAAGTTACTTTAAGTATTATTTACGAACGGAGAAATAACGTCCAGGGTAGCCTAGTGGACATGGCACCTGCCCGGTAAGCAGAAGGTTGTGGGTTCGATTCCCGCCCCTGGACACTTTTATTTTTCCGTTCGCCATTACTCTTCATATTTTCACCCTCTCATACTTCATTCAAAAAAGTTAGAAATAGTAAATATTTCTCTTTAAAATAAATATTGTTTTTTCATAGAAAAGAAACTTATGCGGTATAATTTTAAGTATTGTTTATAAATTTCCTTGTAACAATTGATATTCGCAGAATATCTAATTTTGTCTCCAAGCTGATAGGTTTTTTAGTATTTTTGGCAATTCTACCAGCAGCGCCCTTTTCTTTCATATTTGGGTAAAAGAAATTACAAATTTATGTAAAAAAGAATATAACTCTGCCAATAAATAAATTTGGGAAATATTTTTATCTTATATAAATATTTGTATCTTTTTTGTAACCAAAAACACCATATAAAACTTCATATATGTAAATTTATTATTCTCTTTTTAAAAAAGCACAACGCACTACATTACCTCACACTACGTAATTAAACTGAACTCTAAAATAAGCAAAACAAAGTGAAAATAAAATTGCATTAAATTTGCGTTGATTTTTAGTTAGAAAGGGAATCCCCAAATTTCGATGGCATGGCGCAATAAAAAAAAGGGGTTGCCATATTTTAGGGAAAAAAAAAATTAAATTAAATACTCGAATCCAAAACAACGCAACTTCGAAAATCTAATGACGCACAGTGAAAATCAGTAAAAATTAAGCAGCGACGCAACTTCGAAAAAAACGCAAAACGAAACGACGCAAAGCGAGGTATTGGTGTATATCTATAAATATAAAAATGAATGTTTGTATGTTTGTTTGTTTGTGTGTTTGTATGTCCGGTATACAAATTCGCAGTAGTTCACTAATTCAAACCAAAATTTCCATACATAGGTAAAAAAAAAAAATACGGGGAAGACGATAGGCTATTTTTAAAAATATATAAATCAATTATTAAAACTATATATTCAAATTATTCTACTTAGTTTACGAACAGCGCCCTCTATCAAAGATTAGATTAAATTATGCTGATGTAACAAATAGATAATGCTAATAACAAACAATTATTTAAAAAATCTTATCTAAATATATATCACTCGGGTGGATATGCACACAGGTCAATCCCGGGGCGAAGCCCGGGGCACCCGTCTAGTAGATTTATAAACGTATATATTAATTGTTATATGAGTTTAAATATATTTTTGAAACACCTACTTTTTGAAAAATTTATTAAATTTTAAATATTTATTAATATTGAAATGCCAAGTTTTTTTTACAACGTCATTGGATTATTATATTACTAAATCCTCAAATTAAATATTAAATTGATTATACTTGGAGCACATTTTAGCATTTTTGCAATTTATAAATGTAATTTCACCAGAAACCGCGAGAGGCGCTGCTTGTGAGTGAAAGTAGAAAATTTACAAATAAAATTGCAACGAATATTTATTTCAAATCAAATTCAAACCAGAAACCTTCCCAGTAGTATAGTAAATAACTTCCTAAAGTTTCACGGCGATTGGATAATCTTACCTTTTAAAAACATTCATCGTGTAAACAAACTAACATTCATCGTGTAAACAAACTACGTGTAAAATTATTAACCAATCAAATTCATTTATCGTCGCGACCAGTGCTGCGCCAAGCGGTAAAAGGCTGGAACTAACGCTTTTTGGTTTTACTTTTTTTTAAAGCACATTAAACTTTTTAGTTTTGTGAATAGCCTATATGTTAAACGAAATCTTCAGCTACCTACATGCAAAATTTCATAATGATTGATTCTGTAGATTTGCGCAAGGCGATAACAAACATCGATTTTGTATTTCATTTTTATAGATATAAAGGAAATGAAGGATTATTTTAAATTGCTAGTTTTAATTGATGAAAATACGGTTTATTTTTAATATTAATATAAAACTTCACATAGAAAAATTTGGATTCTCTCTCAATTCTATATTATTTTCGCAGTAAAAAAACTTTGCCCTTCACTTTTTATTATTTAAACATTCAAAATATATATGATTATAAACATATATGTATTTTTACAGTTTCCTGTATATATAATACAATATACATAAATATTAATAAAAGTGACTATTTTAGTATATATATATAACGATATATTTTTATGAAATATATGATTGAATCGAAATTAATATCAATTTGCGACATTTGTTTGGTAAAAATTACAACATTCAATAGCCATATTTCAATTTAAAAAATTTCCACAATAAAAAAAAAAGTTTCAAAAGAAAATATTTTTTAAAAACTAACAACTTTGTTACACGTTCTCTTATTTAAACTATATATTGCTACATGGGATATTTTTATGGATTTTTTGGTAAACAAATATCACTTACAAGAAAAACAAGTGTATAATGCTCAAATGTTATTGAACATTTATAAATACGAAATACACACTTCCCCATTATAACACATGCTGAAATTTCAATTACAATATTTATCAGATAAAGCGTTTTAAAAATTCGAAAAAATAAATTAATTAAATGTATTTCCCTTCTTTGTCTTGATTTAGAACAAATTAATATTTGCTAAATCAATATTGTTCTAGAAAAATTTTTTTATTCGCCTTAATAATCTTTTATTATTATCATAAACTCTCTTATTGTTTTTGTAGTGTATTTATAATAGGATTTCCATTCCTTATATACGATTAACACAACCGCTTGGGCGCTGTTGTATCACGTTTTATTGTAGTATTCGGCAATAAAATGTCTCAGTTCAAAATACAATATAGAACAATAATCCAAAAATAGCATTCATCATATTTTTGCTTATCCCTAGTACACGTGGTACAGGCCATGATAATCATGGTGGGTAGAAGTAGGCGACTGCTTTTTACTATAAGTGTACCACATGTGAAAAGCAGTTCTAATTTGCACTTACAAATGTGCCAGAGCCCCGTTTGGTTACTTGCCCTCGGTGGTGGAGTTGAACATTTGCAAGAATCAGGGGCCATTAGAGCATTTTTTTTTTAAATCAGAAAATGCATTCACCTTATTGTAGTGTAAATATTAACTCCACAATATTCGAGAGATGAGAGGAGTTATGCGTACTACCCCCCTTCAAGTTTAGAGATTAGAAAAAGGTCAGTTATGCAAGCTTCAATTTTATAAGTTTTGCTCATCAGCTTATTTATCAAATATCTACAGTAGATAGAAATATTACAATAAAATTCACATTACAGCAATTATATCAAAATAAATAATATCAAATGTGTGAAAAATCCAAATTACTTAAAATTTATTCTCATTGAAAAACAAATAAGCAAATTTTAGTAGGGAGAATCTCTATAATTCTATCGAATTAACAAAAACTCATTATTATTTGCAATATTCAAACTATAAAATACACTATATGCATCTGCAATATAAATAAAAGATAGTGCGATTATGATATATCTCTCTAGATTTACCAAAAAATTATCTTATTAAAAATACTTACTATTCAACCCCCCCCCCCCCAAAAAAAAAAGTGCCGTGACCAGGATTCGAACCTGGGTTATTGCGGCCACAACGCAATGTCCTAACCACTAGACGATCACGGCAGGTGACAACTGGACCCTTACAGGACTACTTGAGGAGAGGAAAAATTAAGGTCTGGTGAGGTAGATTAGAACAAGTGCTTAGGTTGTTTCTACATTTTATTAACTCTGCGTACATAAATTGCAATATATTTATTTTTTATAGTGTAATTGATACAGGAGAAAGGAGGTGCAATGTAGCTCCAGGAGCTAGTCCATTATTACTCTACATCACGTGATCTTAGATTTTCTCCTTTCCTCAAGTGGCCCTGTAAGAGTCCAGTTGTCACCTGCCGTGATCGTCTAGTGGTTAGGACATTGCGTTGTGGCCGCAATAACCCAGGTTCGAATCCTGGTCACGGCATTTTTTTATGCAATTATTAGTCATTTTTTAAAGAATAAATATGTGTGTTTATATAATTATTCCCTTCTCTTATTTTAGAACAGTAGGTAAAATAATATGCGCTAACCTGTCCTAAATTAGAATCAAGTATATTCAGAGATTTCATATCAGAATTAATTATTTTCAAATGAAGCACTTCATTTCTCCATATCGAAAAAGGTTTTGTGTATTTTCAATTACATTTTAAATGAAAGCTACTCTTGATTACAGGCAGTTTCAAGAAAATCAACATTCGAACATTTGCATAATACAGATTATATCAAATTTGAAATAAACAGTAGAACTTGGATAAAAGGAAACCCAAGACCCCAAAAAAATCGAATTAGAAACGATATTCTATTTATAGGAAATTCTAGGGACAAAGATAAATATTCGAATTAAAGACGTTTTCGAATTAAAGTTTGAATCATCCAAGTTGTACTGTATCAATATTTTAAAAACAAAAGCATATTTTTATTATGAAATTTATTTTGAATTATTTTTAATAGCTGGTTTTAATCGGTAAAAATTACAAATATATCTGGTTTATTTCTAATATTAAAATAACACTTTAATACATAGAAAATTTTAAGTTCACTCTCTCTCTCTATCAATTTTATTTTATATTTTCATAATAAAAACTTTTACCTTATACTTTTGTCTTTTACTTTCTTATTTAAACATTTAAAATATATATGAATATAAAATGAATATGAATTTTTAGTTTCTCCTATATATAAAATGCAATATAGATTTTAAAAATCAAATTGACTGTCTTTTATTATTTATCTATAACGATATATTTTAATGAAATATATGTTTCATTCAGAATTAATTTTAATTAGCGACTTTTGATAGGTAAAATTAGGACATTCAATTGCTATATCTTAATAAATAAAAATATATCACCACTTTGAAAAATATTGAGATTTATGAGAACATATTTTATTTGAAAACTAACAACTTTGGGTTACACACACGTTCTTATTTAATTCATATATTGCTACATTTTAAATATTTTTTACAGATCTTTGGTAAACCATTGTCACTATCAATAAAAACTAGAGTATAATGCTTAAATGCTAAGAAGTGCATATAAATACGAACTACATACTTTCACATTACAACACATGTTGAAATATCAGTTTGAAAATTAGAAAAATATATATATTTCCTTGTCTTTGCCTTGGTTTAGAGCAAATAAATGTTTGCCAAATCAATATTGTATTAACAAAGTTTTTTTATATTCGCCACATAATAATCTATAATTTTTATTATAATTATCAAGACTTATATTACTTTAGTAGTGTATTTAAAATAGAACTTCCATTCCTTATATACGATTATCACAACCGCGTGAGCGCTGTGGTATGACTTGTTTTATTGAAAATTTCGTAAATATAACGTCCCAGAAGTCCAAAATATATTATAGAACAATAATCCAAAAATATCATTCACAATTATTGTACATGTAAATATTGCCTCCGCAATATTCCTGAGATGAGAGGAGTTATACACCCAAAATATTCCATGTTAAATATATTATAAAGATCAGGAAAATATTAATTATGTAAGCTTCTATTTTTATAAGTTAATAATAACACCATACTTAAATTTAAGAATAATAGGTAGAAGTTTAAACTCATCGGCCTCATTCATCAAATATCCACAGTAGATAAAAATATTACAAAAATGTCCATTACAGTAATTTGTAATATCAAAAGTGTGTAAAATTCAAATTATTCAATAATTCGATTGGTAATATTTATTTCAACAACTTCATTAAAAAACAAATAAGCCAAATTTAGTAATGAGACAATCAATATCAAATTTGAAAAGTTGCCTTACTATTTGTTATTTTCAAACTATAATTTGGCACTATATGTCTCAACTTTCAAATATAAGATATCTAGATTCAAAATGTGTGTCTCTCTCTCTTGAATTTTATCAAAATGTTTCTTATTAAAAATATTTCGTGTATTTACCCCAAAAAAAGTGCCGTGACCAGGATTCGAACCTGGGTTATTGCGGCCACAACGCAATGTCCTAACCACTAGACGATCACGGCAGGTGACAACTGAACACTTACAGGACTACTTGAGGGGAAGGAAGGAAGAGAAATTAAGGTCACGTGATGTTGAGTAGAACAAGTTCCCTTACATTGTTGCTACATTATTAATTTAACTTTGTGTTCATAAATTACAATGGATTTCGTTTTCTAGTGTATTTTTATAGTACAAAGAAAGGCGTAATGTAGCTCCAGGAGCTAGTTCATTTTCTACTCTACATCAAAAGACCTTAATTTTCTTTCCTTCCCCTCAAGTAGTTCTATAAGTATCCAGTTGTCACCCGCCGTGATCGTCTAGTGGTTAGGACATTGCGTTGTGGCCGCAATAACCCAGGTTCGAATCCTGGTCACGGCACCTTTTTTAATAAACTAACGATATATTTTAAATTTGATAAGTTTTATATGACATTATATTAATTATTAATATTTTTGTTTCTTGCATTTTTATAGTGTTAATGTATTGTTTTTATTTAATAAATTTATAGCAATTCTTTTGTCTATTTTTATAGTGTCTTCTGTAACAAAATATAAAAATGTCACACTATCTATCATTTTATCAACTACCAGACAATATATTCCGCATTGATCCTGCTCGTATTTTTCGAAAATAAAACATTTTACAAATATGTATATGGGGCATAGATTTCTGCAATCTCAAACAAAAGAGCATAACCCAAAATTGGGAATTACTTTGAATTGACATTACATTATAAAATTAAGTTATAAAACAAAATCATATTTTTTGTTAAAAATTATGTTTCGAAACGAGTGATTTTAACGAGTAATTTTAAGATTAGCGACCCACTGTCAGAAGGTGAAGCAATAGTGTTTTTTTTTATTTAAAGATATAGGAACATACTATAAAAGTAACAGTTTGCCTAATTTTAAGATATTTCTGAATTTTATAATGATTCGTCCATAACATTAAAAATGTTTACCTTAAAATTGATTTTATTAAGCTTAGAAGCCACTCTTTGCATATAAATTTGAAACAGCCATGTATTAAGAATAGGTCCGCATAGAGTTAAAATTGTCAGTTTTATTTTATTTTTTATGTCGATTATATTATACACGTCACTGCTGAAGTTAATATCAATGGCTAAGATATTATATGTACTCAAAATAACTTATCGTAAAGATAGAGGCTGCCTGGCCGGAATTTCTAGTTCTGCAAATTAAAGATACTTCGGCCAGTAGATATTTTTTATTGTCACGGCGTTTCGACAAAATTTTGTTCGCTCCTGACGAGGACAAAATATTTTTGTCAAAACGTCGAGACAAAAAAAAAAAGATTTACTGGCCGAACTATCTTTAATTTGAAGAATCAAAATAACTTATAGAAATAAAAGTAATAAATCATTCAAAATGATCACTTTTAAAAATTCTATATCAAAATAGCAATTCAGCCATTACATGATATTTATCAAGAAAAGCTTGTCCCATATTGTCTTATTGCTACAAGGGGAAAAGGAGAAAACATATTCTCACATCTACTAACAAAGGTATTAAATGATTTAAAATTGGCGCTTATTTCAATGTAAAATAAAACTTTTTTTTTTGTATTATCAAATTTATTAAACTTATTCAAAACAGCAGGATTAAAATAAAATGCAGATAATGTTAACTTGGCTAGATGTTTTTTCATATATAGAGAATCAAAATATGAATAACTTCAATATACCAATATGTAAATACCTTTATTTTCTTTTTATTCATTTTTATCTATTTTTCTATCTCTATCTCTCTCTCGGCCGTGCGGCCTCGCGGCGCGCGAGCTCCGCGTTTTGCAGCATTGTAGATGATGGAGATAAGCAACCCTTATGGTGTATTGACGGAGGATCACGTCCCACGTGATATTTCCATCAAGGGACAAGCAGAACACGTTGATTTATCGACTGAAAAAATATCAACGAATATTAGTTTAAATATAGAAACAATTAACAAAGATGCAAATTCAACTATGTTGAGCGGCGACTATGAAAATCAAGCCGCGGAAAAAAGCAAAAATTGGGCCGATCGAGTAGAGGCCTTTGAAGTGGGGTTACCCTCGTGGACAATAAAGAGCCTAAAGACTTTAAGAGGAAAGGTGATTTCCAAGAGAAGCTTGTAAAGATTTCAAAGGCTGACACTACCACCAAGGAAGACGACAAGAGGCGCTGTGACGCAAGTTAAGAACAGTCGACAGCAGCAGGCGCTGAGAAAAGCAAGATCGGCAGCAGCTCCCTTTGATCAATGCTGCTATGTTGAGTACTGCTCGGATTTCGGTCCTGCGCAGTATATACAGGCACTGGAGGAGATGCTGAGGAGGGGCGCCGTCTTCCAGCGGATGAAGATGTCCGGCCAGGTTCTGGTCCGGGCCCCGAGAAGGCGGAGCGCCTATCCGAGGAGGGCCTCACCATCTGGAACACCCTCCTCAAAGTGTTCCCTATAGGAAACGCGCGGAGAAAATAGTGGTTGGGAACCTCCCAATCGCTATAATAGATGAAGACATCGTCGCGGCGCTGCGGCCCTACTGCAGGGTTATCTCCCTGACCCATGAGGTAGTGGCGAGTGGTGGCTACACCTGGACCACCGGCAACAGGGAGGCTTTCATCCTTATAAATGAAGAATTGAAACTTCACCATCTCCCTGCCAAGCTGGTCATTGTCTCTAAAAGCGAATCGACGCCTGCCTACATCACCTACGGCGTTAGGTGTAGCAAATGCCACCGTCAAGGACATCCGCGAGCCACATGCCCCTTAGGTATCAATAAAGCACGTCATCAGGACATCCGGCAGGGCCCGGTGTCGAAGCCTCCTTCCTGAAAGCCCATACCCTCTAACAACTCCGCCCTCTCTCCAGCTGCGGATTTGTCTGCACCCATCAAGCAGACCCCCTCAACACCCTCCAGCCCTGCCGCGCCTTCGCCCGGGGCGAACATCCCTGTTCATTCCCAGGGGATTCCAACTCCTGAGCCTCCGGTTCCGGCGCCGAGCATTAGCGAATTGCAATCACGACCAGCGCCCTCCACGACCATTACTGAGCCAACAGCGGCTCCTGCTGGAGAGATTCCGGACAAGACCTCACCACCCATCCAGTCTTCTACTCCCATGACCCAAATCCTGCCCTCTCAAGAGAAGGAATTCGAGGATCAGGTAGAGAATATTTTAACCATTGAACGATGAATCATTCCTAGGCCCCCTATATGAGGAAATATATAGGACGACGTCATGTACGCGGTTCTATACCGCGCTGAGAAGATGGAGGTCGTTGAGACACTCTCGTCTGAACACAAGAAAATTCTGTATAATTTCCTCAACATTGCCATTGAGCATGTTGGGGACAAAAACTGCATAATAAGCAAGGGCCTGTCCACACTCAAGGCGGCTTGTAGCTTCTGATAATATCCAGACGTCCCTTCGGAGAAGGCTTCGTCTGATGTAAATATTATATATTTTCATCTTTTTTACAATACTGTATTTTAATTTTACTTGATTATTTTGATCTTGACTAGGAGTCGATAAAGTTGTTAATTGTCAATTGTCTCTCTCTCCCTCTCTCGACCGTGCGGCCGCGCGGCGCGCGAGCTCAGCGTTCTTATGGGATAGATATTGAGGCGATGGAGATTTGTAACCCCTATGGGGTATTGGCTGAAAGCCAAAAGAATGGGCTGCAAGCCCATATGAGTTTCTTCCAAAACGGCTAAGTCTCCGCCGAGAAATCTTCAAAATATTCTGAAATAACTGAAAGATCGGAAGCGATATTTTATACTCTGGCAACGCCCTGACAGTTTCCTATCTTTATACTTTGTTGTGGGACTGCTACATCTCGATCTCTGCTGTAGCTCAACTCTTAATCTATTACAGAGTTTTATTTATTTATGCTCAGTTTGTACAAAGTACATTACATATGGTGATGTAATGACACATGTCAACCATGCGTATAATCATTTATAGATGTGTTTCTATTATACAACATGAAAATCTTGTTATAAGTATTATACAATATGGGGTTGTTGGTTTAAATTATTTTTTATCTATTTATATCTATTCATTCATATATTAATCATTATTTAATCTTATTTATTCACATTTATAAAATCTATCTGTATTTTAACCTTATATAATATTATATGGATTTGTAATAAATCAGTTTCAATCTCAATTTCTCTCTCTCTAGTCGCGAAGTGTCTTTTAATTTAAAGAATTGTGAATGTCAGCCAGGCAACTTTTATTTTCAGGATGGTTGTTTATGATGTAATGTTCAACAAGTGAGGATAACGGTCTATTGATTTGTTGTTGTTGTCGTGTCCAATGAAAGAACCTCAGATGTCTCCATGCATCTCTATCACAGCAGTTGCAATGTCTTCTATCTTGGGTGTTCAAGGCTGCGATCATTGCTGGGCATGAGAATATGTGGGTAGGTGTTAGTTCCACACAAGGATAATTTTTGCATGTCCTGTAGGTTCTTGTGCCATATGAATGTATTGTTATCCTTTGTAGTGTTTCATTTTGAATTTTTTTTTTATTGTTTTTGTAATTCTTCTCTCAGAGAGTTTATTCCGCATATTTGATATTTACTTGCTTTCTAGTCTGTATTTATACTGTCTTATTCGTTCTTCAAATGCCTTTACAGTTCAACCTTTATATGTGAATGCAGTTACTGCTAGTCACAAATACGTCTTTCCCAGTGGCGATTATTGTAAAGGTTGTAGAAGCAGATTTTAAGTGAACATTTTTCTAAATAAAAATGAGGATTTGTTAATTTCAATATATTTAAGGTTTTTCGGAATAAAATATGTAAGAAGAAACTTTAGTCGAGGGGAAGAACTTCTTTATACAAAAAAAAAACGATCATCAAACTTTCGAGCAAGACGCCCTTCTACGGTACAGAATGGCACAAGTGGAAATGGTTTATATATATACTCGTATACTTTTATTAATTAATTTTTACAAATTCTATATATTTTCAATTTCATTTTTTCTTTTATTAATCAAGCAGGCGCGCTATTGAAATATTTGCGCCTATTACAGAGGAAACAAACAAAAACAACAAAAATATTAAAACTTATAATTAAATATTTACAAATTTGCATATATTATTCGACAGAGTTCATAAAATTTATAAAGTCAAAGTTGCAGATGTAATAAAGTTAAATGAATGTCTCACTTATGTAAAGTTGGGACAGTCGTATATAAGGTGAAGAGCAGTTTGTTCAATTTCTCCGCAGGAACAATTTGATGTTCCTGATAGACCTCTTTTATATAATTATTTCTGGAATTTTTCGTTTAATGTGGCAATTTAAGTGACTATAAAATTTGGATGGAACTATGTAGAAATTCCGTTTGGAATAATAGTGCGAATTATACAATTCGTATTATGAAATAGATTGATATAGATGATTCATAATAATAGCTTAAACATTTTCTTTGCTATATTACTAAACCAATACAATGCATTTGTTAATAATAATAAGTATATGAACTATAAAAATAGAAGTACACATGCTATGTGTATAGAGTTTATAACATGGAGGTGTAGGTGTAAATCCTAGCGTGGAAGATATCTCATTTCAGGTAAGATCTACGACCATAATTACCATCGTCTGGTTAGCATTCATCTAGCATGCCAAACCAAACGACTTCCGCATTCCCCTTAATATACGACCGTCGCCATTTTTATCACTTTCTTCTGGGAATTTAACCTCAATAGCATATATACCACACATACATAATTTAAACACGAATATAATTATTATTAATATTTCATTAGGTTTTTATGTATAAATATGTGTAACGTTAATTACTAGGAATTATTTTATTATTATTGGCCTTTTCTAATGGAATTGTAAGGTCAAATTAATGAACTTCTTATATAGAATTAGGTACTTGCACCTAATTACGCTTCATTTAGATATTTTAACGTTATTTTTGAAAAGAAATATTCGTGTATGTCATTATTATGCATGCCATGTAATATATTATTTCAGACAATATACATATGTGATAAAGAGTGAGGTCTGGTAAGCCTTGTAGAATCCTGTCGACTTAGATGTGATATTGGAGTTGCTGTCGACTTATCTGTGATGAGATCCTGTCGACTCTCGCTATAAGCTGTGGTAACCGAGGGTCAAACCTGTAATAACCGAGAGCGACAGTCAGGGCGTGGAGAGTTTTCCAGTACCTCTCTGCACTTTGGAAGACCTTTAACAGTTTTCACAGAGTACAGGCAGTCGTGGTCGAGGCAGAGTGGAAAGCTTGGGAATGTTCACACACACAAAACGAAGAGACACAGCTGTAGTAGGAAAGTTCCATGAACAGATAGGAGTCGAGCTAAGAGCAAGATGGAGACAGAAGATTTCTTACTGTTTTACATGGTCGATGAGGTGGTCCTGGCTACAACCAACAAGGGCGCACGCCGACGGTGGAGTGACTGCTGACTAACTCTGGACTAACTGCGGACTAACTCCGGACTAACTGCGTACTAACTGCGGACTAACTCCGGTCGGCTAAAACCGAGGTGTTTATATACCATTCCCGAGGAGGGGGGGGGGGGGGGGGGGAGTTGGACTTTAAACGTCTGCGGCATTCCGCACCCTTTGGACCAGATGGAAACGGGCTGCCGAATTCCTTTTCAGGGTTGTTGGATTGTAGACGTTTTTGAACTTTTCAATCTTGCTTTAACTCAGCTCTTAATCTATTACATAGTTTTATTTATTTGTCTTTAGTTTGTACAAAGTACATTACATATGGTGATGCAATGACACAGATTAATCATGCGCAATTATTTATAGATGTGTTTCTATATACAACATGACAATCTTGTTATAAGTAATTATACAATATAGGGTTGTTGGTTTAAATGACCATAGATGAGCCCCGGGAGTGAAAGGGTTTATCCGGGTTTAAACGGGTAAAGCCTCTCTAACACAGGTAAGTAATTAAAATTTATTTTAATTAATTTAAACTGTGAGGGTTAAAAAGGGCTATAACAAAATGTTTTGTTTGGATATATCTGCAAATTCTAAAAAATACAACTTATGTTTAATTTAAAAGTTACGATATTCATATAAAAGAGAAATTAAGATAAAACCTTTGTTTGATAAAAAATAATGATGATGATTTAAGAGATTGTTGGCGGGCGTTGGAAAGGGTCAGTGGTTAAAGAATATGCAATTGTAAGTATTACACAGGTAATCAAATACTTAGGTCCAGGTGCAAAGCGAGGATATAGACTTGTGCGTCTTCCGAGGCAATGTTTCACCTGTGATCCTGTATAAGGGTTACAGTGCTTTGTCACAATTGTAGGGTTATTGCGTTGAAAAGTTGTTGAAGAACAAGTTGTTCATTAATATGATTGAAACGGGTGAAATGGAGTCATGCGTTAAGTAGAATTGTTGTAGCGACAGTAGGTGATCTGACTTGACTTAAAATCAAAGGTTGATTGTGGTCCGCTAGAGCTAAAAAATTTGAGTTGTGAGAGTTGTGGACGCTTTGTGTTTGCGTGGGTGATTATGCTCTAGGGATGATTGTAGTAAACTTTTGAAACGTGTTCAAGGCCAGAAGTTGGGATTTTTAAAATCTGGGGAACTTTGATCAAATAGTTTGTTGAAATTATGAAATCAAAAAAAAATAATTGTCAAGCAGTACTGTCGTTTTTCTACGTTGATGTGAAGCAATGACTGAGAAGATAGTAGTGTAAAGTACACTGAAGTGGTTAGAGAAATAGATTGTTGTATGCCTGAAAGTTAATGATAACATAGTCATTTTATATAAAGGTATAAAAACAAATATAAAATGAATAAAATATAGGAATATCATTGTGGTTGAATAAAGTTTAAGTGGATAAAATCAAACAATCAATATATAAAAGTGATAATAATGAAGAATTAAAGTGATTTTTGACAACAAATATATCTTTTGTAATACTAAAATAATATTATGAAAAATAAAATTGATTTTTTTTATATAATGTTGGATTAAAAGCTAGTGATTATATAATTGAAAGGCAAAAATAAAAAATAAAATATTTTATACAAAAAACAGAATATAATTAAAGATTGTGATCTCAATTTAACATGTAAAATGTTTGATATGTAGAAAAAATTAGAGATTTACACAGGATTAAAATATCAAAATGTTCAATTTAAGGTAGGTCTTGTTCAAATTCAAATATCTAAATGTTTAAAAGTTGGGTTAAGATATCGACTGTAGAAAAATGTGTGGAATTAAAAGGAATGCGGGACATGGGGATGGAAGGACTGGGGGCCTCTGGGGGGAAGAGTGGCGATAGATTTAGGTGACGCGGCATGGTGTCTCGAGAGTATGTTAACTAGTGTCCATTTTTACGACCGGGGTGCGATGTGTATTTATTTTGAAGTGGGAGGGAGATATGGGGCTTGTCTGGGATGCACGTGCGTTCTCCTCTTGTTCTAGGTCTGGTGGTTTCACAGAAATCTTTATATTGTGTGAAAGAGAGTAAGTAAGTAAGTAATACATATCCAAATGGGTTGGTGTAGAGTATGTAGATAGAATAGGTTTGTGAATTTAACGGGAAATTTTCTGGTCGTTACTTGAGGTTTGTTTTAAAACGATCGCTATTAAATAAATCTGGATTTAAATGTAGGAATGGCTGGGAAGTTTGAGGCGGTATAATTCGGAATAGTTGCGTCTCGAAGATATCTGGAGTCAAATGTTTCTTTATCCTTTTTATGCTTATTTTGGGTAAGAGAGCGTGCTATCTTTCTAGTTCTAGTTATTTCGGGGTATGGGTTAAGGTGAGTTCTTAGATCTGGGGGGACAACATTGACATTAAGTAGGTGGGTGGAAAACTTGTGACAGAATGGGGTGTGTTATTAGAAATTTGCGGATTTTTTCTGAGGTAAAAGCGGGCGCTCTGTTAGATAACAGACATTTTGGAAATCCTTGTTGTAGTACAGTTTTGAGAGTTTGAATGTACGTTAGGGTACTGGTTTACTGGTTAAACTCCCTTTGAGAGTGGTGAAAGCTTGTTGGTAGTTTTATGGTGTATTTGAAAGAGGTAGTTTTCTCGGTTTTCGTAAGTGCTGTGTTTCGACATTGTTGCGGTAAAAATGTTATTCAATGATGTCAGGTTTAGATGTGGGTAAAAGTGTGACTTTCGACGTGGACTCGCTTTGGGGTGAGAAGTGTCACAGGCATGAAGGCGTCTTTGTGGCCTTTTAAGTGAGAAAAATTGTTGTGATGCGCTGTGTGACACGAGTGAGTGAATTGAATGGAAAGGTGTCACGTGAAGTCTTTGTTTTTGGTACAGCATCTAACTTGTTTCATCATGAACAACAAATTTACTAGTCATGAGTGGTGGTTGTACAAAACACATCGAGATATCTTGGTTGTTAGTGGATGTGGCACGTTTAGTGGCGACGGAGCTTGTGTTGCTCGAATTCGATTTGTTGCTAAGTCGCGCGCTAATAGATGGTGGCCAATTGTAGAAAGTGATGGGAAGTGTGTTGTAGTTTATTGAGAGAGATATGTGGATAATTAATAATTATGCATGTAAAAGGAAAGGACGGGGGAGTGTTACCATGTGGGGATTTAACGATTGATATAGTTTTGGAAGACTGTGACTTAATTTAGCTACTGACGTGGTAGTTAATGGGATTTTTATTTTTAACTGGTTTAGGGAAAGATAGTTACTTTTCTAGTTGTGATTTTGAAGATATTGTATATTTCGATTTTTGCAATTAAAAAAAAAAAATGCGTTTCACCTATGTGTATTAAAATTTGAATATATTTTTTAAATCGTTGATTATGGTAGTGCGAAAATTATCTTTGTAAAAGGGGCAATGGCGTGATAGTGACTCATAAATTGAAAGGGGCGTTTACATAAAATAGTGAACATAACAATGATTTTTGCAAAGTTTTGAATATAGGATTAAGAAATTGGTGTTTGTTATAAAAATATGATATTAAGAAAAACACACAAATAAGTTTAGAATTATGATTCGAGTAATTAAAAAAATAATGATTTTTTTTATGTAAAATTGAAAGTAATGAATTAAAATTTATAAGTTGCTTAAAATGAGGTAAAAATTGATAAATGAGGGTGTAAAAGATTTAAAATTTGAATTTAAATGATATAAAAATGGTAAAAATTGATTTTAAAATGATTACAGTGAAAATAAACATTAAACTTATGGAAAATCAAGTTGTGAACATGAGGAGAAAGTTTTTTAAAAACTCACAGTTTTTATGATTGTTCAGCCAGGATACTTGGTCTTTAGTTGTCGTCCTGATGAAGGGGAAGACGCTCCAAGCAGAGCTTGTAGAAGCTTGTAACTTCTGTTTGGTGACGGCGGCATGTTGCCTGGAAAATGGGTGCGTTGTAAGGCCGAAGGTGGGAAAGTCTCACCGGCTTATTTTGCGGGATTTTCGGCTGTGTCGTTGGGGGGAAGATTGATTGGTCGTTTCGTTGGACTGGCGGCGGGTTTGTTCTCCCATCTTTGCTCTGCCTTGCTTCTATCTGGACAGGCTTCTTACCTCTTCGTTGTGGTCATACTTCGTTGTGGTTATCCTGTCGGCTTTGATGTGATGAAGTGTGAGGTCTGGTAAGCCTTGTAGAATCCTGTCGACTTAGATGTGATATTGGAGTTGCTGTCGACTTATCTGTGATGAGATCCTGTCGACTTAGATGTGATAAAGTGTTGCTGTCGACTTATCTGTGATGAGATCCTGTCGACTTAGGTGTGATAATGAGTGAGGTCTGGTAAGCCTTGTAGAATCCTGTCGACTCTCGCTATAAGCTGTGGTAACCGGTGGTCAAACCTGTAGTAGCCGAGAGGGACAGTCAGGGCGTGGAGAGTTTTCCAGTACCTCTCTGCACTTTGGAAGACCTTTAACAGTTTTCACAGAGTACAGGCAGTCGTGGTCGAGGCATAGTGGAAAGCTTGGGAACCACACACACAAAACGAAGAGACACAGCTGTAGTAGGAAAGTTCCATGAACAGATAGGAGTTGAGCTAAGCAAGATGGAGTTAAGAGTTCTTACTGTTTTACATGGTCGATGAGGTGGTCCTGGCTACAACCGACAAGGGTACGCGCCGATGGTGAAGTGGTGACTGCTGACTAACTCCGTACTAACTAACTATGGTCGGCTAAAACCGAGGTGTTTATATACCATCCCCGAGGAGGGGGGTTGGAGATGTCTGAGAATGTGAACTTTGAACGTCTGCACCCTTTGACCTCGATGGCAACGACTGCTGAATTCCTTTTCAGGGTTGTTGGATTTCTCTCTCGATTTTAGACGTTTTTGAACTTCTCAATCTTGCTTTAACTTAGCTCTTAATCTATTACATAGTTTTATTTATTTGTCTTTAATTTGTACAAAGTACATTACATATGGTGATGCAATGACAGAGATTAATCATGCGCATAATTATTTATAGATGTGTGTCTATATACAACATGACAATCTTGTTTTAAGTAATTATACAATATAGGGTTGTTGGTTTAAATTACCATACATATATATATATTAAGGTAGTATTATATCTATATTACATATATGAAAAAATAGGTATAAGAGGATAAAATATAGTTAAAATATAAGTAGATAAATATTATATTTTAAGGTATATAAAGGTTTTGTATTTTTTGTAACCAGGTCAGCCTATAGCTTCGGCAGTTACGCGTCTTATGAGCGGAACATAGGGGACATTTTTTTAAAGGAAGAATTGAAGATATTAAGCTGAGAAAAAGAAAAAAGTCAGAACCATGATAACCTTTTATCAAACCTTTTAAAGCAAATATATATTTTTGTCAATATAAAATACCTTTTGTTATAATTGATATACATATATGTGGTAACCGAGGGTCAAACCTGTAGTAGCCGAGAGGGACAGTCAGGGCGTGGATAGTTTTCGGATTGATTGCGGATAAAAAAGTGTAAGTGGCCAAAATTAAACATATAATATATAAAAGATATAATAATGAATTGAAAATGATTTCTGAATCAATTAAAGTTTTGCAATACTAAAATAATATCATGAAAAATAAAAGTAAATTTGATTAAAGGTTTTTTTTTTTAACATAATTTAGGAATAAAATTTTGATTATATAATTGAAAAGTAAAAAATAAAAATAATTATTCAAGATTTTATACAAATATTATAATATAATTAAAGGTTATTAATGATTAGATAAATGTTAAGTAGTGAAAAATTGAACAAAAATTGTCTCTTTTGAAGAAAAGTTACAACTGTGGTGTGTAACTAGATCATTTCCCTTTGGTAAACATCGGTGTTTCTATGACTCTCTGAAACTGGGAATACGTGAACTGACATGTTCATGGTGATATGTAGAGAATGATTTCTCTTTTGCGTCATAAAGTCTATATAAGACTTAACCAAGTTGTTTTAATTGGTGATATCAATAAACATGTAAAATGTTTTATGTATGTTGTGTGTGTTGTGTTTAAGGCGTTGGTGAAATGTGTAAGAAAACCTAAATGGTTAGTGTGAAACATGTGTTTAAAATGGCGATCATGAAGGGGTGAGATGTAACTGAAATAGATTCGACTTTGGGGAGTGACGCCTATTACTGGGGTCACTCCTCCTGTTTTTCACGGGAATTGCCGGGTTCTATTTCTGGGATGGTCACACATGGGGGATGGTTTGCTATGTTTGAGATTTACTAGAAACTGAATTTCTTCTTTGTTGAGGTTGTCAATATTAAATGAAAATAATAATCTAATTAAAATAATTATAGCTGAAAATAGACGATCTTAAGGTTTAAAAATATTTAAATGTTCAAAAAAACTCAAATTATGTTTGAAAGGTGAAGTTGTAAAGTTTTTTTTTTTTAATTCCACATATGATGACAGATAAAAAATACTCGAATAATAATAATATAAATGATTGATTTGATGGTTGAATATTCTAAGATATAATGACTAATGATAATAATTAAAATTTATATAATAATGGTGGCTTGGATGATTTATAATGGCTGAGTGTGCTGGGGTATAGAAAAACAAAGGCATATAGCATGCAAATTTAAAATAAATGATAACTTGATTGATTTTTAAAAATGGATGGCATTGACGAAGATGATTGTAATAAATAACAATAAAGGGTTAACATTATATAAAAGATGGCGTTCTAATTTAGAAAAAAATATTTCACACTGGGCGTGAAAATAATGTAAAAGTTGTAAAACACACAATGATAATTAAAGATATAAAGTTTTATGATATTTCAATATTAAAATTCAAATTAATAAGTAAATTGGGTAATGATTGGTAAGTCAATTAGTTTATAATTGACAGGTTATTTGGTGGACACGAAAGTCTAGCATATCGGTGTGCCAATATCTTATAGTTATAGGTGCTGTAATCTCTCCGTCCTGCGAGTTGGACCACGTGTTTCTGGTACAGGAGTACTCGGAGTATCGGTGGTGGTAAACCGAAACTGGAGATGTCAACATGGCTGCCGTAATTGTTTTTCTTTCCTCGGCCGTCCCGAGTTGGGTTGTGTTATTATACGTTTGCTTGTGGGTTATTGCTTGTGGTGAGTAGGGGTTGTATACCTTGTGTTATTAGAAATTTATGGATTTTTCTGAGGTAAAGGCGGGCGTTCTGTCAGATAACAGACGTTTTGGTAATCCTTGTTGTAGTACAGTTTTGAGGGTTTGACTGTACGTTAGGGTACTAGTTTACTGGTTAAACTCCCTTTGAGAGTGTTGAAAGCTTGTTGTGAGTTTTATGGTCTATTTGAAAGATATAGTTTTCTTGGTGTTCTTAAGTGTTGTGTTTCGACGTTGTTGCGGACTTAGTAAAAAATGTTATTCAATGATGTCAGGTTTAGATGTGAGAAAAAGTGCGACTTTCGACGTGGACACGCTTTGGGGTGAGAAGTGTCACAGGCATGAAGGCGTCTTTGTGGCCTGTTAAGTGAGAAAAATTGTTGTGATGCGCTGTGTGACACTAGTGAGTGAATTGAATGGAAAGGTGTCACGTGAAGTCTTTGTTTTTGGTACAGAATCTAACTTGTTTCTATGAATAACAAATTTACTAGTCATGGGTGGTGGTTGTACGAAACACATCGAGATATTTCGGCTGTTAGTGGATGTGGCACGTTTAGTGGCGACGATATGGAGCTTGTGTGGCTCGAGGTTGTTTTGTTGCTAAGTCGCGCGCTAATAGATGGTGGCCAATTGGAGAAAGTGTGTTTGTTGAGAGAGATGTGTGATTAATAATTATGCATGTAAAAGAAAAAGACGAGGAAGTGAAACTTTGTTGGATTTTTAACTTGTTTTGGGGAAGGACAGTTACTCTTCTATTTGTGATTTTGAAGATATTGTATCTTTCGATTTTTGCAATTAAAAAAAAAAGCGTTCCATCTATGTTTATTAAAATTTGAATATATCGTTGATTATGGTAGTGCGAAAATTATCCTTGTAAAAAGGCAATGGCATGATAGTGACTTATAATTTGAATGGGGCGTGTACATAAATAGTGAACATAATGATTTTTGCAAAGTTTGGAGTATTTGATTAAGAAATTGGTGTTTTGCTATAAAAATAAGATATTAAGAAAAACACACAAATAAGTTTAGAAAATATGATTTGAGTAATTAAAATATAATATGATTTTTTAATGTAAAATTGAAAGTAATTAATTAAAATTTAAAAGTTGCTTAAAATAAAGTAAAAATTGATAAATGAGGGTGTACAAGATTTAAAATTTGAATTGAAATGCTATAAAAATGGTAAAATATGATTTAAAATGATTACAGTGAAAATAAAAATTATATTTATGGAGAATCAAGTTGTGAGCATGAGGAGAAAGTTACATAGGTTTTAAAAACTCACAGTTTTGAGGATTGTTCAGTCAGGAGACTTGGTCTTTAGTTGTTGTCCTGCTGATGGGGAAGACGTTCCAAGTAGAGCTTGTAGAAGCTTGTAACTTCTGTTGGGTGACGGCGGCATGTCGCCTGGAAGATGGTTGCGTTGTAAGGCCGAAGGTGGGGAACTTCTCACCGGCTTATTTTGCGGGATTTTCGGCTGTGTCGTTGGGGGGAGATTGCTTGGTCGTTTTGTTGGACTGGCGGGCTTGTTCCTCCATCTTTTCTCTTTGTCGCTTCTATCTGGACAGGCTTCTTACCTTCTTCGTTGTGGTCTCCTTCGTTGTGGTCATCCTGTCGACTCTCGCTATAAGCTGTGGTAACCGAGGGTCAAACCTGTAGTAGCCGAGAGGGACAGTCAGGGCGTGGAGTTTTCCAGTACCTCTCTGCACCTTGTAGGACCTTTAACAGTTCTCACAGAGTACAGGCAGTCGTGGTCGAGGCAGGGTGGAAAGCTAGGGAATGTCCACACAGACAAAAAAAAACGAAGAGACACAGTCGTAGTAGGAAAGTTCCATGAACAGATAAAAGTCGAGCTAAGAGCAAGATGGAGTTAGAAGAGATCTTACTGATTTACATGGCGATGAGGTGGTCCTGGCTGAGAAGGGCTCGCGCCGACGGTGAAGTGACTGTGAATGTGTTGCTAAGCCGGGGGAGGCTTTTTATATAACTCCTCCGACAAAGAAATATTGCATTACAGTACATGTGATCGTCTGTCGAAACTGGATTCTGGCGCCGTTCTGACGGCTTCCAATCTATCTTTAGAAGTTGTTTTGTGATTTACATCTATCTCGAAATCAGACGTGTTTGACTTCTCAATCTTACTTTAACTCAGCTCTTAATCTATTACATAGTTTTATTTATTCATCCTCAGTTTGTACAAAGTACATTGCATATGGTGATGCAATGACACATGTCAATCATGCATATAACCATTTACAGATGTGTTTCTACTATACAACATGAAAATATTGTTATAAGTTATATACAATATGGGGTTGTTGGTTTAAATTACCATATATATATATATATATATATATATATATATATATATATGAAAAATAGTACAAATGTGATATTGTACTGGGATAAGGTGCATAAATTATGAAAAAGGCATCTCCTTATCGTGCAACTGAAATTTGTTGATGGCTTGCGCCATCTATCGGAATAAATATAAATTATTCTCGTTGATTTTTAATTATTCCAGAATTGGCCAAATACCCATTCTTGATTAATCAAGAAAAGCTAACCGGACGCGTTTCGAGCTGTTGGCCCTCATCAGCGTGATGCAAGCTGTACCTCAACGACCAAAATACTGGTCATTCAGGCATCCCGAAAAATCATGAAACTAGTACAATATCACATTTGACTATTTTTTCACATTGTGTCGCGGTCTCACGCAATTCTGGCCTTAACTACCCGTTTCATGATTATTCAGGATGCTTGAATGACCAGTTTTTTTTTTTAATATTCACCAATGAAAAAGAAGAAAATGGAACTTTATCTTCCTTATATATAAAACTGACGAGGACCAACAATAGCATAAAAACAGATATATTCCGGAAACCTACCCACACAGGATCATACTTCACTTTCAAATCTTTTGGCCCCATAAACCATAAAATCTCGGTAATAAAAACATTATAAAAAATAACCCTCACCCATTGTTCTCAAAATATAGATGTCATTGAAAAAGAAAGAGAAATATTATCCAAGGAATTGCAATACAACGAATATCTCAAATAATTAATCAAAAGGAATATTTATAGAAATAGAAACCCATCAACAAACAATACCAGAATCCATCATACATACTTCCCTACAGTTATGGAATCGAAAGAATAGACAGAAATCTCAAAAGATACAATATCAATATTAGATACCAGTCCGCTCCAAACCTAAGAAACCTTCTCCGTCACCCTATAACCAAACGAAACCCGATCCAATCTCATATAAGCTGTGGTAACCGAGGGTCAAACCTGTAGTAGCCGAGAGGGACAGTCAGGGCGTGGAGTTTTCCAGTACCTCTCTGCACCTTGTAGGACCTTTAACAGTTCTCACAGAGTACAGGCAGTCGTGGTCGAGGCAGGGTGGAAAGCTAGGGAATGTCCACACAGACAAAAAAAAACGAAGAGACACAGTCGTAGTAGGAAAGTTCCATGAACAGATAAAAGTCGAGCTAAGAGCAAGATGGAGTTAGAAGAGATATTACTGATTTACATGGCGATGAGGTGGTCCTGGCTGAGAAGGGCTCGCGCCGACGGTGAAGTGACTGTGAATGTGTTGCTAAGCCGGGGGAGGCTTTTTATATAACTCCTCCGACAAAGAAATATTGCATTACAGTACATGTGATCGTCTGTCGAAACTGGATTCTGGCGCCGTTCTGACGGCTTCCAATCTATCTTTAGAAGTTGTTTTGTGATTTACATCTATCTCGAAATCAGACGTGTTTGACTTCTCAATCTTACTTTAACTCAGCTCTTAATCTATTACATAGTTTTATTTATTCATCCTCAGTTTGTACAAAGTACATTGCATATGGTGATGCAATGACACATGTCAATCATGCATATAACCATTTACAGATGTGTTTCTACTATACAACATGAAAATATTGTTATAAGTTATATACAATATGGGGTTGTTGGTTTAAATTACCATATATATATATATATATATGAAAAATAGTACAAATGTGATATTGTACTGGGATAAGGTGCATAAATTATGAAAAAGGCATCTCCTTATCGTGCAACTGAAATTTGTTGATGGCTTGCGCCATCTATCGGAATAAATATAAATTATTCTCGTTGATTTTTAATTATTCCAGAATTGGCCAAATACCCATTCTTGATTAATCAAGAAAAGCTAACCGGACGCGTTTCGAGCTGTTGGCCCTCATCAGCGTGATGCAAGCTGTACCTCAACGACCAAAATACTGGTCATTCAGGCATCCCGAAAAATCATGAAACTAGTACAATATCACATTTGACTATTTTTTCACATTGTGTCGCGGTCTCACGCAATTCTGGCCTTAACTACCCGTTTCATGATTATTCAGGATGCTTGAATGACCAGTTTTTTTTTTTAATATTCACCAATGAAAAAGAAGAAAATGGAACTTTATCTTCCTTAGATATAAAACTGACGAGGACCAACAATAGCATAAAAACAGATATATTCCGGAAACCTACCCACACAGGATCATACTTCACTTTCAAATCTTTTGGCCCCATAAACCATAAAATCTCGGTAATAAAAACATTATAAAAAATAACCCTCACCCATTGTTCTCAAAATATAGATGTCATTGAAAAAGAAAGAGAAATATTATCCAAGGAATTGCAATACAACGAATATCTCAAATAATTAATCAAAAGGAATATTTATAGAAATAGAAACCCATCAACAAACAATACCAGAATCCATCATACATACTTCCCTACAGTTATGGAATCGAAAGAATAGACAGAAATCTCAAAAGATACAATATCAATATTAGATACCAGTCCGCTCCAAACCTAAGAAACCTTCTCCGTCACCCTATAACCAAACGAAACCCGATCCAATCTCATATACCGCATACCATGTAAATCCTGTACATCATGCTACATTGGAAAAACTGGCAAAACCACGGGACAGCCTTCGAAACCAAGCCCTTTATCGTTACTTGTAGTCCATGCAGTTAGGAAAGGACATATGCCGGATTTTGATAATACAATAGTTTTATACAACAATGTACAGTATAAACACACAAGATTATTTTTGGAGAGCTGGGCATCTACAGATGATAAAAATAGTATCAGTAGGAAGATAGAAATACCATAAACATACCTACAGTTTAAACAAAAATAGCCAAAATATATATAGTATTTTATTCCTGAAGATACAATAAATCAAATTAAATGGCCTGGTCACACCACTTTATGCTATATAAAACAGCACTTCTCGTGCGCGCATCACGCGGATAATAAGATTACAAGGTTTTTGAATTTTTCCGAGAAGAAGATAGGCGAACAGCCTCGTCGAAATATTGAAATTTAATAAATATTTTGATCCAAAATATGCCTTTACTTTAAATAAATATATATATATATATATATATTAAAAATAAAGAAAGCATATCCTGACCACGAGTACATGTGCTTTTTAGTGCATATTATTTTAATATCAACACCTCACCCACTTATTATTATTTTTTTGTTTTTTATATATGTATTGCTCTCACCAACACTAAATAAGATATTTATTTCGTCGCCACTTATTAAAAATTAATCAAACGAGAATTAAGGTATTTACTTAATCTACGTTAATAAAGTTGCCTTTGGTATTCAGCTTTTTATCTCTAAAGGACAAATTGTTTCTTAAGATTTTCGTTAAATAGACCAACTTCAATTTATAAAGCACACACATAACTCCAAATTGATTATTAGGAAAAGAAAGAGAATTGATGAAAGTGAAAATTCTCGAGAAGAATAAGTGACTATATTTGAGCAGAAGATAGGTCGGGACATGTTTGGCAGGGAATTTTGTAAATTACATTGGTTGTATTTTCTTTGTTTGAAATATTTTTTTTATCTGAGTGGCGTAATATTTGTCGTATAGATTTTGTGCAGATTAATATGTTGTAATTATTGTGAAGATAGAGGCTGCCTGGCCGGCATTCATATTTTTGAAAAAAGATACTTCGGCCAGTATAAATCTTTTTATTACTTCGACGTTTCGACAAAAAGCTTTTTGTCGAAACGTCGAAGTAATAAAATGATTTACACTGGCCGAAGTATCTTTTTTCAAGAAATGTTGTAATTATATTTTAATTTTAATTGGAGAAACATGTAAATAACTTAAAGATCGTATTAATCAACATAAAGCAGCTTTAAAAAACTACAAACCATTATCCCTCCTAGTTGACCACTTCCTAAATAATAGCCATATACCAGATTTCAAACAAGCATCAATTATATACAAAAATATTACAGAAAAGCATTGTAGACTGCTTTTAGAAAGTTGGGCTTCTGCCGAAGATAAAGTATGAACAGAAAATTTGATTTTCCAGAAATTTATAAAGAATTCATATCCTAATTGTTTGTAAATAATTATGTATGTAATGTTAATTTACTCATTTTTTTTTTCTTTTAAAATGTTATCATTAATTTAGAATTAATATGTATACACACAATTATTTATAATTACACTGTTGTATATAAATCTCTCTCTCTCTTACACGCACAATGTGTGGAAAAAATAATATATAATAATGGTATT
>CP092874.1:42957208-42972633 GCA_030710605.1 Cordylochernes scorpioides
GATCTGTAATATTATATAAAATACAATTCTCTCATTGGCCTTGTAGAACGAGAGTGGTGTACGCGTGCTTGCCTGTTTTAGTGAAAAACCCAAACATCCTCGATAAAGTGAGGCGAGTTTCCCCTCGAAATATTGGAACAATAAATAAATTATAAATCCAATATATGCATTTTTAAAAAATATAATCAAAGGTAAACCTGGCGGGAGTTTCATCCCCGGATGAAAGGATTAAACTCCCGCCGGGTTTACCTTTGATAAGTCCCGGTCCGGTACCAATCTCTTTCCATCCCTGTTGAACCATTTTGGTTTCCATTAAAACAAGACAAACAAATTTGACTCCATTTTATACTTTAAAAAAATGTATTATTAAAAGTGTTATCAGCACCAAAAAAAAACATAAAATTAAAAAAAAAATACATTCAAAATAATTTAAATTTTCTTTCTTTTTAACTTTAAATTTTTAATAAAAAGATAACACAGTTCTGTATTTTCTCTTTTTCTTATCCTAATACCTTCAATTCTTCCTTTTTTTCTCTATGTTCTGCTTTAATGACCCGTAACTGCCGAGGCAACAGCGTGAACTTGTTATAATTCGATGTTGTTACTTAAAATTAAAAAAAAAAACATTTTGATACCCTAAAAGTAATGTTTTTGTTATTCGTTTTAAATTATTACTCATTCTCTAATACAACTATCTTTCATATAAATTATATTTAATTGTACTTTATCGTTTTCAGTAATAGCTTGCTATACTGATATTATACTCTCAATTCGACATCGAAATTTTCTATAACTTTCCTTAAATATTATAGAACCTTTATATATATGTGGTGAGAGAGGTATCCAGTCGACTTAATCTATGGCATGAGTCCCTGTCGACTCTCGCTATACTGTGTTAACCGAGAGGAACAGTCAGGGCGTGGAGAGTTTTCCAGTACTTCTCTGCACCTTGGAAGACCTTTAACAGTTCTCACAGAGGACAGGCAGTCGTGGTCGAGGCAGAGTGGAAAGCTTGGGAATATCCATACACAAAAGACGAAGACACATTTGAACTAGGAAAGTTCCGTGAACAGATAGGAGTCGAGCTAGGAGCGAAAGAATTTCTTACTGATCTACGGCATGGTCGAGCATCAGAAGATGAAGTGACGAGGGCTCACGCTGATGGTGAAGTGACTATATTTTTGGCTAGGGCGGAGGTCTTATATATCTTTGCCGAGAGAGGAAGTATTGCATTTCAGCATATGCAACAAGAGCGTAGATCGGATGGCGAAATTGTACACTGGCGCCGTGGCAGTTTCCATCTTTAGACCTTGTTGGGGGACTTCCATCTATCTCGTTTTTAGACGTTTTTGACTTCTAGCTCAAACATAAACAATATCTTGCTTCAGCTCAACTCTTAATCCATTAGAGAGTTTTATTTATTTATCCTCAGTTTGTACAAAGTACAATACATATGATAATGTAATGACACATGTCAATCATGCGTATAATCATTTATAGATGTGTTTCTATTATATAACATGAAATTCTTGTTATAAGTATTATACAATATGGGGTTGTTGGTTTATATTACCATATATAAATATTATTTTTATTATTTTTCACATATAAATATATATATATTTAAAATGGCATATCCTGACCAGGAGCACATGTGCTTTACAGAAGGCAGAGCGCCATCTGGTGGAACAGAAATCAACTAAACATTGATTTAGCCTGTTCCCTGATATTTGGCCAACCCAATTTCTAGATAAATCAAGAAAAGCCTTCCACGAACGCGTTTCGCGCTTTTGGCGCTCGTCAGCGTGGAGTAGGCTGAACCATTGCGACCAAAAAAAAATGGTTCAGCCTACTCCACGCTGACGAGCGCCAAAAGCGCGAAACACGTACGTGGATGGCTTTTCTTGATTTATCAAGAAATTGGGTTGGCCAAATATCAGGGAACAGGCTAAATCAATGTTTAGTTGATTTCTGTTCCACCAGATGGCGCTCTGCCTTCTGTAAAGCACATGTGCTCCTGGTCAGGATATGCCATTTTTAATATTGATTTCAACACCTGATCTTTTTATCTTTTATTTTTTTCTTTCGTTTTTTAATATATATATATACTAGCCGAATGACCCGGGCATTGCCCGGGCTTTACCCAAAAGCATTTTCCCCCGTGTGTGTTCTAAAAATATAAAAATAAAATATAAATTTTTCACTTATCAAAGAAATATTCAGTTTTTTCATATTTCCAGTCCCTAAGTCTGCTCTAAAATTTTAAAATTTCAACAGCCAAACAAGATACTGTTAACACTTGGGTCTATTCTTGCCATATGTGAATAAATCTGAAGATTCAAATATTATTTTTCATATAAATATATTTATTTTTTTCCACCTCTTTCAAATCTCCCATCAGATATTCTAAGTAATATTGAATTGCATAATTAAAGTTTTGTATTTATTTTCTATGGAGTACTCAATTTCAGTTTAATAAGATATATTATCTAGGCTATAGAAGCAAGTCATGCAATCCATAGCATTTTTATGATGATTTATCACATATTTTGTTTTTACAAGTAGAATTTCTCTGTGATCGATGCAAATATTTGCTTGTGGAATTCGGCCACCCTGCTAACGACTTAAGTCATGCAGCCGACCTATCTGGAGAATCTAATAATGGATATTTCGTGCGGAAGAACTATCTTAATTTCTGATAGATTGATATTTATTATCTTACTATTATATCTATCATATTGAATGAATATTTTCATTCTCATTAGAATATGTTGATGGCAGATAATTTAATTAATGTGTGTATCAATAATATTGATGATGGAATGAATGGTTAAAAGGAAAAATGTGAGTAATTAAGTGCTCTTTGTGTCACAGAATATTTAATTGTATTTTCTATCTATTAACAAGGTATATTTCATTTAATTATCAAAGATGTTAAAGAAATAACCATATATTTACTTTAAAGAAGAATTTTTTGAAGTTGATTTCAACACTTCGGAAAAATAATCCTTTGCTTTTATATCTTCACTTCTATAATTTTTTAATGCCTTTAAAAACGTATATGACCTTTAAATGCTCAATTGAAATATATGTAACTTTTGAATATATTCAATCAAAGCATTTTAAAATAAAAGTGTTTTTAATTCGATAAAATAATCTCTTGAATCAATATTAAACAAATGCAAAACCAAATTTGTAGGCCAAACTAGCAGACATTTAAATATAAGAACATAAACAAAATATTGACAATCAAGACAGCAGATCTTTAGTATACCAAGATATAAGAGAAACAGGCCATTCCTTCTCCCTATCAGAACCAAAGACCCATTACTCCAACATTCCCAATAGATGACAGAGACTTATCATGGAATCCATCATATCCAGAAAGCAAAATAGCATTAACGGAAGAATAGACATTCCGTAAATTTATAATATACTATTCCCTGAACCCACCCCATAACCTCCAAGTGAGGATATCGCTTCTGAATAGCAAACTCGATAAGCACGCGTAATAGAAGCCCACGTTGATTCTGCATTGAAACAAATGTAAACACCCAAAGCACTTTATTTAATTTTAAATCTTATTTTATTGGCGTTTCAATAGAAAATATTTTTTTCGCGTAGAAGGACCTTCTTGCCCGAAAGCTTGAGAGATTGTAAATAAAAATATTTTAAAAAGAAATTTTCCCTGGATGCCTAATTAATATTAATAATTTTATTATTTTAAAAGTGTTTTTATCTTTCCAACACTTTTTATAAATCAATTAATATATTATATTATATATATGCGCGATAATTGTTTAAATACAGAATATCCATGTTTTTATATTAAAACATATTTTTATGAATATATAATTTGTATTTTTACCTTGTTTGTAGTGATTCAAGCCAAATTTGTGTATTATTTTCATTGAAATGATTTTATATATATGAAATATTTACAGAAAAGACTGAAAACTAGGGGCTTATGCAAATATTTTAAACAGATTAAATTATATTATTTTTATATGGAGCAGATTTAATGGAATTCGAATGGATGTTCGCATGTAATAAGAGATGAAGAGTTGGTTTTTTAAATATATTCTAATGGTTACGAAGAGACAAATCAGGATTATTGGTTTTTGGGAATGAATTTGTTCTTAACAATTTTAACAATAACGTTTTAAATGTTATTTTACAGTAATTTTATATCTTAAAAATGCCTTCAACACTTATAATACAGTGGACCCTCGGTTTACGAGTACCTTGGAGTACGAGCTTTTCGCAGTACGAGCAAAATTTTTTGAAAATTTTACCTCAGATTACGAGTGAAATTTCGCATTACGAGCAACTCGTGATGGTTGCCCGTAATCGTGATGGATAAAAATTCACTGGGATCCCTCCCTTCAGATCAGATTCGGGAAATATGTAAAATGTGGGAAACTGTGCAATTGTTCGTAGCAAGAAGAATTGCCCGAGTTTCAATTAATAAAAATAAGAAATTAGTTTCGCACTACGAGCGTTTTGGAGTACGAGCATGGCTCTGGAACGGATTATGCTCGCAAACCGAGGGTCCACTGTATGTTTATTATTTTTGTGAATGAGATAGATTTATTTAAACCTTATAATTAAAAGTTTATATATCTGAAGTTTTATATATATAAATATTCATTTCTTACCTTCCCGAAATCTGAAAAAATCGTAATTTATAAAGAACAATACAAAAATTTAAATAAGAACATTAGACCTCCAGGAAAGTTTCTTTTTTTAATATTTTCATTTATAAATCTCTAAAGCTTTCGGGCAAGAAACCTCTTCTACAGGAGAAAATATTGACATTAAATCGCCAATGGCGAAATTTTTCCTGGAGGCCTAATGTTCTTATTTTAATATTGATTCATGGAATTATTTTATTGGAAAATAACAATACAGTTTGTCTTCACAGAGATTGGGTGCATTACACAATATTTCCCATTTCTATACGGTATCTTTATTGAGATCGTTGAAAAACAAATCGATTCATACACGATGAATATTTTTCCATTTTGATTATTTGTTCCAGTAAAACGGATGTACCTATAAATATGCATCTTAAGAAATCGAATTCTACCCAACTCAAACATTCCGATATGGTAATGTATCCATGATAATCATGGCGAGTAGATTGTTGTGATAGTTTGTATTATAAGAACACCCCATGTCTACACATGTAGTACCAGCCCATGATATCCCTAAAGATTAGATGATTGTGACGGTTTGCGCTATGTAAGTACGTCATATACACTCATTGACTAAACTTAAGAAAGTGAAGAGTCTTTAATATCGCCGGTCGTTTGTGTTTTTTTTTTTAAGGAGACAGAGGCAATTTTGTTTACACTTGGTTATCTAGTGTGCCTTCAATAAAGGTCACTGTGATAGCTTTCAGAGTTATTGTCTGAATCCCGATATACATGCTTAACGGTGCAACTTCCTCAAACTTGAAGAGTCCTCTCAGTAATCGGATTGAACTAGTATTTAAAAAAACAGTTTTGAAGGTAACTGATCAAGCTTCGTCCGGTTTCTGCCCGAGTAGATGTTTTACCAAACTACATATCCTTTATTTGAGGATTTATTCATATTATTATTAGTATAGTAATCATATTAATAGAAATTAAATAATTTATTATTACAAAAGAAATTCCATGAGAGGACACTCACGTTAGAGGACTATTCTCTGGAGGAGTTCTTATCGCCAAAAATAACATTTTTACAATTTAGCAACTCTCCGGTAAGAGGACACCTCTCCCTAAAGGATACTTTGGCTCTGCAACTGGATGTTGCCACAGGAAGGTTCTACTGTATCATTAATAAGAGAAAAAGTCTATTATTGAGCTTATTAAGTAGAACTGCTCTTCACTGAAGGTTAATAACGAGTTTACAAAGTGGGAAGAGGAGCTTCTTTTTATTTATACAAAGCTCCTCTTCCCACTTTGTAAACTCGTTATTGAGCTTATTTGCATATAATAAGATAAACCTATGATAAACACCTGCTTGGCGCTACCTCATGAATTGGACTTCCACTGGCATTGTAAATAAAACCAAGAAAACATAGGTTAGAAGAACAGCCCTGGTAGTTGGCGATTCCTGTACGTGGCTCCAAGAACCTGAGTTAACTGAATAAATACAGTAGAACTTGAATAATTTTAACGTCTTTAATTGGAAAATGAATTTTTTATTTCGAATATTTATCTTGGTTCCTAGAAATTCCGATAAATAGAATTTCCGTTTTTAATTCGAATTTTTAGATAATTCGAATTATTTTGGTCCCTTGGGCTTCGAATTATCCAAGTTCGACTGTAATATAACTTAATTTAGATCGCATTCAAGTTTCATCCAAATAAATTGAATATTGTAGAAAAATTCCAAAATTTCGTTTTTTATTTCTATTTATATCAGTAGTTGTGGAATAATTATAGAAATTCATAAATAGAGGGTGTCGATTAAAAAGATAATATTTGAATGTACATATTTCATTTTTATTATAAATTATTATGATTTTTATTTTAAATATTAAAGCAATTATATTTTTAAAGTGTTTTACTTTCATATATGCTCCATTATAATTTTTGAGATATATCAATAATCAACACAAAACACAAACACACAACAAAACTTACAATAAACGCACAACAACAAAAACAACAATATTGTAAATTTCAAATGGATTTTCATGATATATTTTCTTTCACCTTTTAAATTTTTATCCAAAAATACACCAATAAATCTAGGGATATAATACACAAATGCTTAATCGTTTGAATAAGTTATAGATGCTTATCTCTCTATTGCGCTATAGAGTTGACTACATTGTCACAAAGAGAGAGAAGATGCTGTAACAATATCTTTAAATACAAATCCGATACAACTTGGTTTAATTGTCAAATGTAATTGTCAAATTGTCTATAGAGGACCAATAGGACTCGTCTGTTTTAAATCCTAAAGCTTTATTGATGTCCAATGTCGAAATTTGCATACTTAATTAATTGTCTTCTGCTTTTAATTAACAAGAGATTTGTAAAGCTTTAATCTCTTGTCTTCTTATTAAAACCTCTCTTTCAAATCAATATATCTGATCAAATATATCTTCAATAATTAAATGTAATTTTAGTTTATTGAATTAATATATATTACATTTTCTCAATATTCAATATTTTAACAGAATTTTCAAAAAAATAATTAACTTTGATAAATTAAGCTTCTAGTTATTTAATATTTAAATGATTGGAAAGGTAAATGGTTGGCATTAATAAACTCTCCAACTTACCGCATACATTTATTTGAATAAAAATCCTTAGTATTTTGAAATAATCTTCCTTAATTTTTAATGATCGGTGTATTTTAATGTTTATTTACAGTCAAAGGAGCCTTCCAAAAAGGTGTTTCCTTGTCAGAACCTTTAGCTATTTTAAGTTCTTCTTCAGAAAACTATTTTCATTTCAAATAATTTTATTTAAAAACGAGCAAGCTTACAAACCAATAAACGGCTTTTTGATTGAAAATTGATCATTAATAGGAGACTAGTGTCTTATAACAACAATCATTTGAAGATCCATTCATTCGCTCGAAAGCTCGAGATATTTTATAATAATAATAAATTACATTGGAAAGCATTTCATTTTTTTATTATTAGGACAATTTCGGGGTATTTTCACCTTGTAGTCTACATATAATTTTTACTTACCATTATAGTAGGAAAGAGACCAATTTGGAAAAAGCGTAAACCTCCTCAACACAAGCCAGGTCACAATATCACGTGATCTCGTTACTTACTCCCCTCAAGTAGCCCTGTAAGGGTCCAGTTGTCACCTGCCGTGATCGTCTAGTGGTTAGGACATTGCGTTGTGGCCGCAATAACCCAGGTTCGAATCCTGGTCACGGCACCTTTTTTTAACATTATTTTTACTTTTTCATAATATAAATATCATATAATAAAAAATTGATTATATCCATATTAAATTAATCGTTGATCTTAATTAATAAAGAATGGGTATTTAGACAATATATATTATACAATAATTAAAAATCAAATACTAGTTCATATTTATTCAGATAGATGGCGCAAGCAATCAGCAACTTTTAATTGCACGATCAGGAGATGCATTTTTCTTAATTTATCCACCTGATCCCAGTACAATTTCACTTTTGTACTATTTTTTGACATATAAACATTTCCAATGTTTTAAATTAAATATTAAAACTCCATGAAACTGTATTAAATGTCTTGGGAAGCACTAATAGGTGATCCCTTCTTGCGGTTCATTTTAAGATATTTTAGAGTTCAAGAATCAAGAAACTGTTATGGAATAGCAAAATATAAATTCATACAAATATGCCGTAAGGCCTGCTTGAAATTCGTTAATGATATAGGCCATCAGAAGCATTCTATTTATTGTAATAAAATAGTATTCTTCTAGTGAAAAGAAAGGAAAAACCTTTTATATAAATTTATATCAGGATCAATATCGGCTTAAATAAAGTTAAATTCTATTTGACCATTAGAAAGATAGATTCTTAACTAAATCAACTTAAAACTTTGCAAGACAAAAACAACTCTCTTATTGGAAAGTTTAAATATTAAATAAGGATTTGTTTCGCTAGTATCTAGGTATAAGCAATATTATCGTAAAGAGGGTACAGTATTCCCCCATGAAAAACCATAGCCTAAACACGGACTCTCCTGTTTATAGGGAAAGTATCCTCATGACTTAGCCTAACATGATAAAATTTCTTAAGAAAGACTACCTACAGATAACTTGGGTTTAGGCAGGTTTCAGGAGGACTCTCGTGTACATGGCTCTACTGTACATTTTTTTTTGGTAAAATATCAGGGATTTATCATAAGAGAATTGATTTATTAACAAATTCTTGTTTATTTTTATCCTTAGTTCACATGGTAAAATCCATGATAATTATGGTGGCTAGTAGTTAGCGACTATTTTTACTGTAAATGCACCAAATGTCTTCACATGTAGAAAGCATTTCGACTCTTTCACTTACAAGTTTTCCCCAGAGTCCTATTTGATTACTTACACTAACTGTTAGGGTTGGGCTTTTTCAAGAATTGAGGAGTCATTTGAGAATTTTTTTTTTTATTTATATTAATTTCCGAAGATCATTTGTTGGTTGGAAGTTGATTCAGAAAAAAATGTATAGCCACATCAACAAATGATTTATTTAACCCTCTACATTTCAGTGACCTGTTGTCACTATATAAAGAGAACGAGGATTTAAAATAATCATTCACCTAAGGAGAGTAACTGCAAGTCATTGAAACGTAGGGAGTTAAATGAATCAATGGTTGATGTAGCTATATTTTGTGGGATTCGATCCCGGGTCGTGCATGTCGAAACCCAACGGTTTATACCATTTGTTCACCTTCCCTTAAACATATTCATTAGTTTTGTAATGAAATTATCATCAAAAAATTATATTAAACTAATTAGCATACATCCTGATCGACACTTTGACTGAAATCTTCCAGATTTAATTCTCTACCCTGGCAAATCCACGCGGATATTCTGTAAACTTCGGACAGCAAACATGTCTTCACAAATAAAGATATATTTTGGTAACTAATCTCACAACTTAACTATATTGAAAGGTTCAAAACAAGTAAGCTTATAAGAAAAATTCCCAATAGTAGTCCAATATTTGTCAAATTTTATCGAGTAATTTTACTCTCATTTATTCCAATAGATAAAGAAAGCTATCATCTCGCAGCTGTCATCAATAAAGTGGTAGCAATGGGAAACAACGTAATTCCTGTCTGGCCATCAACAAGAGAGGCATTAATGTCCCACATGGAGTCTGCCTATGGGCTAATTGGCTCTGATCGATGGAGTGCATTTCCCATCTTGTCCCGGCCTATCTTCTGCTCAAATATAGTCACTTGTTCTTCTCGAGAATTTTCACTTTCATTGATTCTATTTCTTTTTCTAATAATTAATTTGGAGTTATGTGGGTGCTTTATAAATTGAAGTTGGTCTATTGAACGAAAATCTTAAGAAACAATTTGTACTTTAGAGATAATAAAGCTGAATACCAAAGACAACTTCATAAACGTAGATTAAGTAAATACCTTAATTCTCGTTTGATTAATTTTTAATAAGTGGCGACGAAATAAATATCTTATTTAGTGTTGGTGAGAGCAATATATATATATGAAAAATCAAAAATAAATAAATAAATAAGTGGGTGAGGTGTTGATATTAAGATAATATGCACTAAAAAGCACATGTGCTCGTGGTCAGGATATGCTTTCTTTATTTTTAATATATATATATATATATATATATATATATAAATATATAAAATGGGGCATCTTTTGGATCAAAATATTTATTAAATTTCAATATTTCGAAGAGGCTGTTCGCCTATCTTCTTCTCGGAAAAATTCAAAAACCTTGTAATCTTATTATCCGCGTGTGTGTGATGCGCGCACGAGAAGTGCTGTTTTATATAGCATATGTTGGTGTGACCAGACCATTTAATTTGAATTATTGTATCTTCAGGAATAAAATGCTATATATTTTTTCGACTATTTTTGTTTCAACTTTAGGTATGATTGTGGTATTTCTATCTTCCTATTGATGCTATTTTTATCATCTGTAGATACCCAGCTCTCCAAAAATAATCTTGTGTGTTTATCCGGATTCTCCTCTGGGAATCTCCTGGAAGTCCGAGTTGCTGACCGTCCTGGGCTTCTATATATTTATATAGTTGCCTAGAACTCTTTGTTGACAAAATCTCTTCAAGATTCAAATATTACGAAATATTGAGTCAAAATATATTGTTCCTAAAAGAGAAAAGCAATATTTTTCATCAAATAAAACGTTAATAATTTAATTTTAATTTTAACGTTTATTTGTCGGGAAAAATAGCCCATGTTTTTAAAGAAAAAGATAGTTTAAAATATATCATAATTTTAATAAGATATTTTAATAAAAATAATAAGATATTCTGCTAATTTTTGATTATCCTGAGTTATAGAATTTATATCTTTTGCTTGATTTTGGTATGCAGTCGTGGAAGAGATTATAATCTTGAAAATATAAAGTCTTGATTAGTGATTTCTTTATTGAGCTGAGGAATGAATTACATATGAAAAACATAATTTTGTAAAAGTACTGCCTGGCTTAAGGCGTAAGAATAAAAAAGAAAAGCTTATTTACATAATGTACAAATGTTTTGAGCCGACCAACGGGGAAGAACAACAACGAGATTTTATAGGGGAAGCATGACCTCTTGCGGTCGATTTAACAGAGTATTTGGATCTATGAAATATAATTTTAAATAGAATAATATTTCAATATAAAATAATTTTAAATAAAATATTTTAATATAACATATATATATATAATATGAGGTATAAAAATGAAGAAGAAAATAATGATATCTATTCATCTTACGAAAATATTGATATTTAACGTTAACTTTGATATTCTAAAGAAAATTCCCATGTTGACCTGATTTGTTCACGAATGTTTCAAAGTGAAACATTTTTAAATATAATATGATCGTTAATATTCTATTGAATTCTGATTTTTAAAATTTCATTTTTTTAGCCTCGGATTTCTATTTGTATAAAGGCATTTATAACAGTAATTGAATGGGGAAAAATCGCATGTGGTTAATTGAGATTGAAATGCATTATAATAACATTCCTATTTATACGGCCGAATAAAAATTGATAAATATACATAAAATAAATAAAAATACAATATATAATATATATATATATATGTGTCGTAAACCCGGGTAAGACAACGCCCTTTTTGTCCCTCTCTGGATCTCCCGGGTGTCCGGTGGCAAGCTGGTGTCACTTTGAGACGACTAGAAAATACGTCATACTTTATTACTTACATATCACATTGTTTAAATTACGATAGAATGTGTCCCTGGTGAGAATGGCTTGAGTAGGGGAGTGATATAAAATGGAGCGAAAAGCTAGCAAACCTATTAAATGGAAAATAATTTGGGGCACAAATTAGTTACTAGAATAAAAATAAAGATAAAGGGGAGTAGTGGTGACACACTGATATAATATTATAAAACTACAAAAAATATATAAGGAGTAGATAGGAAGGATAAATTTAAAGTAAACACACAATAGCCAGGGTAAATATTTGGGAGAAAGTTAGGTATACTATTTACAGTTTTTTTTTGTTACTTAAGGTGCCATGAGTATTTACAACATAGTTTCAGGGATGTTATACAGGAACGAGGAGAAGTAGAGATAATAAAAGTAATATAAAATATAAAAGAAAATTGAATTAAGCAAAAGGTTTGGGATATGCAGTGACGCAGAGAAGAATAAAGGAAGAGGGTATGAATTGGTTTCTGCAAAGGACATCTCAGGAGTCCTGCCCTGCAGAGATTGTTCGCAGGGATCAGATATCTTAAGATGCCCTGTAAGTAGCATTAGATCAGATGGGCAAAAGGCGTGAAAATCGAAGGAGAGGTAGGTAATGGGAGAATATGGGAAAGAAAAGCTTGCTGAGAGAGGTTAAAAAGAGATGAAGGCTCAAGAGCTGCGCTGCTGTCGGTGATTGAGCTCGACCAGATAAAAAATAAAAGTAAAAGAAAAATGAGTGGGCGCCTCATGCTGATGATGGCGATGGGTCGAGCGTGAGAAAAGCAAATATCTCGCTGGTTACACAAGCTTTCCGTGTGGAGTTAACATGGGGAGGAAGAGTGTACCAGGTCATTATCATTAAAAATAAATAAAAATTGTTGACAAGCAGGAGTCTCAGGAACCGTTGAAGAGGTTAGAGGATGGAGGTAGATTGTGAAAACAGGGTTCGACTGTTGCCATTGATTGATTGAACCCGGGTTTGAGAAAAAATGAAATGAAGAATGCTGGGACGGTGACCCGGGTGTAAATTAAAATAAGCCATGGATTTTCCTTAACACACCATCAGGATGGGATAGCGAAGAAGGAGTAGTGCACTGGGGCAAATGTCTCGTGTGAGCAATGCTCTGCCACATACGTTGGCGAAACAGGTGGATCCGTTGCCATCAGAATGTCTGAGCATTCTCGAAACATCTCCAATCAAGACACCAGGTCCCTCCTTTATCAGCACACACTCAATACTGGCCATTCTTTTAACACCATCCACCCCACCATACATTACAGACACATTCATAACCAGCACCAACGATTAGTTCTCGAGTCAATAGAATCCCATAGGCATAACAGCATTAACCGAAAAATAGAACTTCCAGATGCATATCGTGCTCTCCTGGCCTTGCAGTAATAACCTCAACAAGATAGCCAGAAATCAATATTACTTAAATTTTGAAATAATCGCATATACAGTATTTTACATTAGCATATTCCCCTATAGTTTCAAACTCCAAACATAAAAATTCCTTATAAACAACACTTAAAGTTTCACCGCATAAGTTTCTTTTCTGTGAAAAATCAATATTAATTTCAAAGAGAAATATTTACTATTTCTAACTTTTTTGGATGAAGTATGAAAGGGTGAAAATATGAAGAGTAATGGCGAACGGAAAAATAAAAGTGTCCAGGGGCGGGAATTTTCACCCTTTCATACTTCATCCAAAAAAGTTAGAAATAGTAAATATTTCTCTTTGAAATTAATATTGATTTTTCACAGAAACGAAACTTATGCGGTGAAACTTTAAGTGTTGTTTATAATCATACGCCGCAGTCCTTTATAAAAATTCCTTATTTACTTATTATCTCTCTAATTATAAAATAGTCATAACAAATGCGAATCCTCATTTACATAATTTATTCCGCACATATGTAAATAGTTATGTGTATATATTCTCTTTTTAGCCATTGTACCTGCATTATAGTGCCACGTTTGTTGCTGTAATCACGCCTGTAGAAGGGTTTTTTGCCCGAAAGCTTGCTTCGATATATTTCTATTAAATAAACTCTTCTTCTTTTATTTCGTCTTGTCGTCTAAAAAAAAGGTTGGCGAACAAGAACTCTGCGATGGACGAGGGGTGGTTAGAACGAAGGCATAGAAGGCCTAAGGAAAAGGATCAAGAGACGAGAGAAGTATGGAAGGCAGAGTTGGAAGGATCAAGATATGAGAAGGGACAGTTGGTAGAAAGGCGTCACTGTTAAAACAAAATGTTTAAAGTTAAATTATCTTAGACGTAGGCTATGGAAAATTAAAACAAATGATGTCAAAGAATATAAGGTTTCAGATGATGTCCATATAGGTTGGCTAATGGTTTTAGCTGATTAGGGATGGAAGGAAAATAAGTATAATAATGTAAAAGAAATATCCAAAAATATATGGATTGATTATACAATATAAAATGGCACACATCAAGGATCGTAAAAATATAAATGAATAAGATTTAAAAATATAGTAAGTATTTAGATTAGTGTGTTCCCAACGTGATTCAATGCTTATAAACGCAAATTAGACGATGTTTGGAAAAGTCAAAAGTGGTAAAAAAATTGAAATGCCATTATGGTTTGCTTTTTATTTTTTCATAATTATAATGTCAGAGACATCTCACATGGTGAGAGAAAGAAAAAGGAAAACGAACTTATCAAAAATAGTAAAATGTTACAAGTAAACTTATAATGGATATGTGAAGGTTTAGAGTGACGCAGTGGTAATAAGAGGGGAAGTCAGAGTTAATTTTTGCAATGGCGTTCGGCAATGCAATACGTGCCTGTGAAAGTGAGGTATTGTTTTCATTGACCGAACTCCCAAGACGTTCCATAATCAACATTAGATCAGACAGGGGAGGTAGGTAAGTTTAAAGTGGAGAAATGGGAAAGGTGGAGTCTAGAGTTGCTCTGTTGCCAATGATGATTGAGCTCGGATGAAAATTGAAAAAATAGTAATAAAATGGTAAAAATGATGGTTGTAATAATGATCCGAGCATTGAGAGAGAGAAAAAACTCGAACTGGTCGCCTGAGCTCACTGTTGGGAAATGTACAGCGAGGAAGGTTAAGCCAGCTGGTTGAATCAAAATTATAATAAGAAAATAATAATAAAAGTTTGGTTGGCGAGCAGGAGACTCTTGACTGTGGGAAATATGAAAGGTGAGTATTGTGGAAGGTAAAGGGTACTGTTGCCATTGATGATTGAATAACCTACCATTGTTGAATGTAATGAATGATGTTGTCGGGTGATGGAAAAAAAAAAGAATTTTTGGATTTCCAGAACTCTAAATCGGGAATTGTATACCGAGGAAGGATGGTCCAATAGATGAATTAATAAAAAATAAATAAAATGGGTGGCAACATGAACCCTATGGGAGACTATGAGGTTGAGAGGAAATTGGTTAAGGAGGTGTGAGCAAGTGATATAGGATGGGAAGATATGATTGGGTGAGAGAGAGATAGAGAGAATATGGAATAAAAATAATAATCTAATAAAAATAATGATATCAGAAATAAGACGAT
>CP092874.1:42972733-43077806 GCA_030710605.1 Cordylochernes scorpioides
TCTGGCCGTCCAAAGCCATTACTTTAGAGAAGAGTTGAAGAGTCTGAAAGACAGTGATATAGTCAAAAGAAGTAGCCCAATATATGCATTGAATCCATTTCTGGATATGTTTGGAGTCATCCGATTCGGGGGTAGACTAAAATGGGCTCCAACTCTGACATCTGAGCAAAAACATCCTGCCTTAATGCTGTCAAAAGGGAAGATAGCCCAGATGATTATTCAGGAGGTGCATGCACGGACCTTGCACGGAGGTATACACCTGATACTGTCCACCTTACGGCAGAAATATTGGATGCCGAGAGTAAAAAATCATTTGAAAAAATGTATTCGCGAATGCAATACATGTTGTCGATATAATCGTATCACCCAAACCAGATAATGGGTGATTTGCCAAAGGAAAGACTAACACCGGGCAAACCCTTTACGATATGCGGAGTGGATTATGCGGGTCCAGTAACTATTCGGTTATCCAGAGGTAGAGTTCGAAGGACAGAAAAGGGATATATCTGTCTGTTTGTGTGTCTCGTGACCCGAGCCATACACATGGAGTTGGTGACAGACGCTTCCACTCCTACGTTCTTGGCGGCATTTAAGAGATTTGTCGCGCGAAGAGAACACTGCCATCAACTCTACAGTGATAGAGGAACGAATTTTGTGGGAGCTGCACGATAGTTGCGTTAAAGTTTTTACATGACAAAGGAAAACTAACCGATTTGGCTGCCGTGCTGGCAAATCAGGGAACAGAATGGAAGTTCAATCCTCCAGGAGCTCCTCATTTCGGAGGTCTGTGGGAGGCCGGAGTCAAGGCGTTGAAGTATCACATGAGGCGAATAATTGGCAACAAAGTATTGGCCTATGAGGAATTCTGGACTCTCCTAGTTCAAATTGAATCTTGTCTAAATTCCAGACCTCTGTGTGCAATGAGTAACGATCCAAACGATCAGGAAGTATTGACTCTTGCTCATTTTTTAATGACTGACTCATCTGCATGTGTACCAGAAAAAGTTTAGAAGAAGTAAAGAACCATCTCCTGACGAGATGGCAGCTGGTGCAAAAATTATTGCAACATCTGTGGAGAAGATGTTCAAGAGATTATTTGCACAACCCCTACAAACGCCATAAATGGAAGACCAGTTCTCCCAATAATAAGATCAATACCTTAGTACTAATTAAAGAAGACAGACTGCCTCCCGCTTAAATGGTTGAAAGGCCGAATAATGGAGGTTCATCCTGGGAAGGATGGCCTGGTACGGGTTGCTACAGTAGAGACGTCGCTGGGAGTGCTCCGTAGACCCCTAGTCAAGCTGGTGATGCTGCCGGTGGCGCCTTCAGAATTTGATGGAGTTTATCAAACCGGGGGAGAATGTTGAGAATTAAATGTATATATCTGTGAATATTTATTTATTATTAATCTGTTTATTCTGTGTCTAGATCAATTGTTAATACTGCCTATTTTGCATAATTTTGTTTCTAAAATAAGTTATTATGTTTTAATTCTTTTGACCACGGGCCAAGGGGTATAAATAGTTTTGTTGTTTAAATAAAGTATGTGTTTCTCATAGTGTTGGTGTGTTGGCTTGATAGGAATACACGAGGTAGGCAGCAGCAGAGTGGAGCCTTATAAAGGAACAAAAATACAGTCCTCAATAAAATATGGAGCAATCAGATTCCCTTACATCAGATGTCCCAATTTGGTTTCATCATGCATCCGGGGGTTAACTACTTGACAAAAGTACAGTACATCCTGGGTGTAGGCCTCCGAAGATTCCTTCACTTTCTGAGCTCTATTCTTCAGTAGAGATTCGGCTTCTTTAATTACCTCTTCTTATTGGTCAAATTCATCACCTAGAGCCCTTTGAAATTCATCCCAGGATGTAGTATTTCTTCATTATTTCAAACCATTTTCGAACTGTTCCCTCAAGAAAAAACACAGCATTTTCCAGACACATAGTGTCATTCCCATCTATTGAATTTGGCAACTCTTTTATATTCCTTCAGCCACTTTTGGGCGTCTTGACTTCCATCTCCAGCAAATGTGGAAGGAGAGCTTGGCTGTTGCAAGGAAAGGTAAGTTGAGGATATTTGGAATAAGGTTTCTCCAGATTCATTCTTTATCATGATTGGTTTTGTGTTATGCAATCCTAAATCAGGAGATAATCCCTTCAGTCGAAGACTTCGCCTCAAATTTAATTCAGACGTTTTTATTATTTCAAAGCTTTACCCGGCGTCTCCACCAATTGTCACAGTTTAAATGAGAATTTTATTAATCAACTAGCGGATGTACCCGGCTTCGCCCAGTTTTTTCTCGAGGGAATGTTTGTAGTCTAGTAATAAGAAAATATACTACACCTAAAACTATCAGAGAAAAGAGAAACCACGGAAGGTGAACAGAAAAATGCTTACAATGGATGTATATGTTTACGATATCAAGTTAAATAAAAACAAAGATAAAATTTGCATATGTTGGTCACTATAAATTTGTATATTTGTTAGGCGAAATTAGAAACATGATAATTATCTTAAAATTGCTTGTATTGAATATTTTTTAGATTGAGATTATTAGCTAGTATGTAAAAAAATAACTCTGTTGAAAATTAATTTTGTATTTATATATAAATAAAATTAACTCTGTTGATTTTTTTTGTATTTAATCGATAACAGCGAAGTTACGCATGTTAATGTTAGGAAATATATTTTGATGTTAAGCAAAACCTGCTCCATCTCGTTTTACATAAATGTTGAAAATTTGGTTGAAATTGATGCATTGTACCGAAAGTTTTTAGTGATGTCCACTTATGAAATTTCCATTTTATTAATATAGATTGATAAAATTTGTGAGTGATGTTTTCCTCACAACAAAACTAGAAACAAGAAATAGAAAATCAGTTACAAAATTTACATACCTTCCTTATATAACATTAAACATAAAATTATTTACATATTTACTAATAGAGACATTTGATTCACCTTTGATTACATTTGATTTACATAAACCAATTTCGTGACAATATAAAAAAAAACTGTAATTCGACAAATTCAAATTTCAACAGTTGATTTTTGTTTAAATACACTATAATTAACAACATATTAGACTGTAAAATGCATAAATGCTGAAAATTAATGTATAAAACAATGAGTAAAATAACTAAATAAAGGGAAGACCACAAAAATAAAAATAACACAGGTCTACAATTTTTTTTTTTTTTTTTGCCGGAGAAAACCTGATGTTGATTCTAATGTAACTTTTCATGCTGAATTCAAAAATGAAATCAGAAGTTTTCCATCACCCATAGTTCTTGCAGGATAACCATTTTTTCTATAAATTGGTATATACAGTAATAATGCAGAAAATGTTACGTAAGCATTTTTTAAGTAAACATCATTACATTAGCTAGCGCTTTATTTTTGACAAGAAGAGTTGATATGTGGAGCCAAAAGCTTTATTTTATTTGTTATTAATTAATTTTTTCTCTTTAAGAATCATATATATTAATTTAAATAACAAATTATTGAATTTTAAATTAAATATGTTTATTTTCAAATGCAATCTGTTTTTCTCTCTACTCAAAAATAACGACAAGCTCTGGAATGCTATTTGCTGAATAACAGTTTTAATATATATATTTAAATTTAAACTAACGATTTGTTTAATATATTTGCATCAGAAGTGACAGGTAAATTTGAAGTGATCAGTTTATTCTTCTCTATCGATTTGCTTTTATAATTCGTGTGCACTAGACTGTGTCAATATGCCGAGGCATTGCATTCCTGATATTTTCTTTTAAATTTATGGGGAATTAACTTATAATCAAGACATACAGTTTAATATCCAGATTTTCCTTCTGCTATGCGACCGGTTCCTCATAGTGACATTTTACCTGTGCCACAGCCTCCTGAAAATGTAATATTTAGTGACGATGATTCAGATAGACGAGAGCAACAGTCGGATGACACAAATTTTGAAGCTGGTGCTTCATCTAAACCTCATTTGTTGACCCAAGGAGATTTGAACGACCTCGTACGTGATTTATATTTATCCAAAAAAACAGAGTGAACTTTTAGGCTCTAGGTTAAAAGGCTAGAATCTGCTGCATAAAGGCACAAAAGTATGCTTTTTCCAAAGCGTCAAGATGAATTTCAAGACTTCTTTTCACAAGAGAATGATTTAGTATATTTCAATGATATTGTTAGTTTAATGGAAGCGCTTGGTCATGACTATGATACAGAAGAGTGGCGTTTATTCGTTGAATTTTCAAAAATTTGTTTGAAAGCTGTTCTCCTTCACAACGGAAATAAGTTCCCATCAGTGCCAATAGCACATGCATCCAACATGAAAGAGACTTACGAAAACATGAAACTGCTTTTTTTTTAAATGATAGAATATGAAAGATACGGTTGGAAAATATGCTTTCCTACAAGATACTGGGATGTAACATATCTCTCAAGATCCATTTCCTGCATTCACATCTAGATTTCTTTCCAGACAATCTTGGTGCAGTTAGCGATGAGCATGGTGAGAGGTTTCATCAAGATATATCAAGCATGGAGAAGCGGTACCAAGGTAAATGGAGTCCCGGTATGCTTGCTGACTACTGCTGGACACTCATGAGAAATGTACCACAAGCAAAGTATAGAAGAAAATCCACTGTCACTACTTTTTAATAAAATAAATATATTTCGTTCATATAGGCCTATATTAAAAACATTTCCAAATTTCAAGTAGGTGTAATCTCAAAAATCTTGCGTGATAAAAAAAAAACTAATGGTATATTTGGAATCAGCACAATGATTAAATTTAGACAAGATGCTGTTTCTTTTGGGACAAAGAAAAATAATTTTTGATAAACCAGTGTAAAAAATAAGGTTTATGAAAAAATGCTTACGTAATATTTTTTTGCATTTTTGCTTTATTTATCCCAATACCCAAAAAAGACTGTCACGCAACAACCATGGGTGATGGAAATAGAAAATAAACTTATGCGGTATAATTTTAAGTATTGTTTATAATCACACGCCGCAATCCTTTATAATGTATTATAAGTTACTTTAAGTATTATTTACGAACGGAGAAATAACGTCCAGGGTAGCCTAGTGGACATGGCACCTGCATGGTAAGCAGAAGGTTGTGGGTTCGATTCCCGCCCCTGGACACTTTTATTTTTCCGTTCGCCATTACTCTTCATATTTTCACCCTCTCATACTTCATTCAAAAAAGTTAGAAAAAGTAAATATTTATCTTTAAAATAAATATTGTTTTTTTCATAGAAAAGAAACTTATGCGGTATAATTTTAAGTATTGTTTATAATCACACGCCGCAGTCCTTTATAATGTATTATAAGTTACTTTAAGTATTATTTACGAACGGAGAAATAACGTCCAGGGTAGCCTAGTGGACATGGCACCTGCCCGGTAAGCAGAAGGTTGTGGGTTCGATTCCCGCCCCTGGACACTTTTATTTTTCCGTTCGCCATTACTCTTCATATTTTCACCCTCTCATACTTCATTCAAAAAAGTTAGAAATAGTAAATATTTCTCTTTAAAATAAATATTGTTTTTTCATAGAAAAGAAACTTATGCGGTATAATTTTAAGTATTTAATCGTAGAAACTTTCTCCTTGGGATATTAAAAATATAAAGTTAAGTGCCAGGAGAAAATATAAAATAAAAAACATTTTCTCCTGGCACTTAACTTTATATTTTTAATTTTAAGTATTGTTTATAATTTCCTTGTAACAATTGATATTCGCAGAATATCTAATTTGTCTCCAAGCTGATAGGTTTTTTAGTATTTTTGGCAATTCTACCAGCAGCGCCCTTTTCTTTCATATTTGGGTAAAAGAAATTACAAATTTATGTAAAAAAGAATATAACTCTGCCAATAAATAAATTTGGGAAATATTTTTATCTTATATAAATATTTGTATCTTTTTTGTAACCAAAAACACCATATAAAACTTCATATATGTAAATTTATTATTCTCTTTTTAAAAAAGCACAACGCACTACATTACCTCACACTACGTAATTAAACTGAACTCTAAAATAAGCAAAACAAAGTGAAAATAAAATTGCATTAAATTTGCGTTGATTTTTAGTTAGAAAGGGAATCCCCAAATTTCGATGGCATGGCGCAATAAAAAAAAGGGGTTGCCATATTTTAGGAAAAAAAAAAAAATTAAATTAAATACTCGAATCCAAAACAACGCAACTTCGAAAATCTAATGACGCACAGTGAAAATCAGTAAAAATTAAGCAGCGACGCAACTTCGAAAAAAACGCAAAACGAAACGACGCAAAGCGAGGTATTGGTGTATATCTATAAATATAAAAATGAATGTTTGTATGTTTGTTTGTTTGTGTGTTTGTATGTCCGGTATACAAATTCGCAGTAGTTCACTAATTCAAACCAAAATTTCCATACATAGGTAAAAAAAAAAAAATACGGGGAAGACGATAGGCTATTTTTAAAAATAAATAAATCAATTATTAAAACTATATATTCAAATTATTCTACTTAGTTTACGAACAGCGCCCTCTATCAAAGATTAGATTAAATTATGCTGATGTAACAAATAGATAATGCTAATAACAAACAATTATTTAAAAAATCTTATCTAAATATATATCACTCGGGTAGATATGCACACAGGTCAATCCCGGGCGAAGCCCGGGGCACCCGTCTAGTAGATTTATAAACGTATATAATAATTGTTATATGAGTTTAAATATATTTTTGAAACACCTACTTTTTGAAAAATTTATTAAATTTTAAATATTTATTAATATTGAAATGCCAAGTTTTTTTTACATCGTCATTGGATTATTATATTACTAAATCCTCAAATTAAATATTAAATTGATTATACTTGGAGCACATTTTAGCATTTTTGCAATTTATAAATGTAATTTCACCAGAAACCGCGAGAGGCGCTGCTTGTGAGTGAAAGTAGAAAATTTACAAATAAAATTGCAACGAATATTTATTTCAAATCAAATTCAAACCAGAAACCTTCCCAGTAGTATAGTAAATAACTTCCTAAAGTTTCACGGCGATTGGATAATCTTACCTTTTAAAAACATTCATCGTGTAAACAAACTAACATTCATCGTGTAAACAAACTACGTGTAAAATTATTAACCAATCAAATTCATTTATCGTCGCGACCAGTGCTGCGCCAAGCGGTAAAAGGCTGGAACTAATGCTTTTTGGTTTTACTTTTTTTTTAAAGCACATTAAACTTTTTAGTTTTGTGAATAGCCTATATGTTAAACGAAATCTTCAGCTACCTACATGCAAAATTTCATAATGATTGATTCTGTAGATTTGCGCAAGGCGATAACAAACATCGATTTTGTATTTCATTTTTATAGATATAAAGGAAATGAAGGATTATTTTAAATTGCTAGTTTTAATTGATGAAAATACGGTTTATTTTTAATATTAATATAAAACTTCACATAGAAAAATTTGGATTCTCTCTCAATTCTATATTATTTTCGCAGTAAAAAAACTTTGCCCTTCACTTTTTATTATTTAAACATTCAAAATATATATGATTATAAACATATATGTATTTTTACAGTTTCCTGTATATATAATACAATATACATAAATATTAATAAAAGTGACTATTTTAGTATATATATATAACGATATATTTTTATGAAATATATGATTGAATCGAAATTAATATCAATTTGCGACATTTGTTTGGTAAAAATTACAACATTCAATAGCCATATTTCAATTTAAAAAATTTCCACAATAAAAAAAAAGTTTCAAAGAAAATATTTTTTAAAAACTAACAACTTTGTTACACGTTCTCTTATTTAAACTATATATTGCTACATATGATATTTTTATGGATTTTTTGGTAAACAAATATCACTTTCAAGAAAAACAAGTGTATAATGCTCAAATGTTATTGAACATTTATAAATACGAAATACACACTTTCCCATTATAACACACTAGCCGAATGACCCGGGCAACGCCCGTGTTTTACCCGATTGAATGTTTTGATTCAAATACTAATTGTTACAATTATAAATTGGCGCCTTAAATAAATGCATATATTAGTTAATAACTATAGCCTATGTGCTTTATATGTCTATATACTGTTGGCTTCCGTAGGCGTCTCTCACTGGGAAAAAGAAAGAGAGGATTCCATTTAGTTATTAACTAATATATGCATTTATTTAAGGAGCGACCCGCTCCAACACAATAGTTACAAAAACCAAAAAGCGAGTGGGGGGGGGGGGTGGCAAAGTCAAAAACAAAGTGTCTCGCGTAGTGGCGGCGCCATCGTAGCCAAGTGATCGTAGCCAACCAATAGGAGAGCGCCATTCCAAAGAAAAAGCAAACGGTGACAGAGATGACGCATGACGCTCGTAACTGTATATAGAATGCTGAAATATCAATTACAATATTTATCAGATAAAGCGTTTTAAAAATTCGAAAAATAAATTAATTAAATGTATTTCCCATCTTTGTCTTGATTTAGAACAAATGAATATTTGCTAAATCAATATTGTTCTAGGAAAAATTTTTATTCGCCTTAATAATCTATTATTATTATCACATAAACTCTCTTATTGTTTTTGTAGTGTATTTATAATAGGATTTCCATTCCTTATATACGATTAACACAACCGCTTGGGCGCTGTTGTATCACGTTTAATTGTAGTCTTCGGCAATAAAATGTCTCAGTTCAAAATACAATATAGAACAATAATCCAAAAATAGCATTCATCATATTTTTTTGCTTGTCTCTAGTACACGTTGTACAGGCCATGATAATCATGGTGGGTAGAAGTAGGCGACTGCTTTTTACTATAAGTGTACCACATTGTGAAAAGCAGTTCGACTTTGCACTTACAAATGTGCCAGAGCCCCGTTTGGTTACTTGCCCTCGGTGGTGGGGTTGAACATTTGCAAGAATCAGGGGCCATTGGAGCATTTTTTTTAAATCAGAAAATGCATTCACCTTATTGTAGTGTAAATATTAACTCCACAATATTCGAGAGATGAGAGGAGTTATGCGTACTACCCCCCTTCAAGTTATGGAGATTAGAAAAAGGTCAGTTATGCAAGCTTCAATTTTTATAAGTTTTGAGTAACACCATATTTCAAATTAGAAACAATGGGTGGAGATATGATTTGAACTCATCAGCTTATTTATCAAATATCTACAGTAGATAGAAATATTACCAAAAAATCACATTACAGCAATTATATCAAAATAAATAATATCAAATGTGTGAAAAATCCAAATTACTTAAAATTTATTCTCATTGAAAAACAAATAAGCAAAATTTAGTAGGGAGAATCTCTATAATTCTATCGAATTAACAAAACCTCATTATTATTTGCAATATTCAAACTATAAAATACACTATATGCATCTGCAATATAAATAAAAGATAGTGCGATTATGATATCTCTCTCTAGATTTACCAAAAAAATTATCTTATTAAAAATACTTACTAATCAACCCCCCCAAAAAAAAGTGCCGTGACCAGGATTCGAACCTGGGTTATTGCGGCCACAACGCAATGTCCTAACCACTAGACGATCACGGCAGGTGACAACTGGACCCTTACAGGACTACTTGAGGAGAGGAAAAACTAAGGTCTGGTGAGGTAGATTAGAACAAGTGCTTACGTTGTTTCTACATTTTATTAACTCTGCGTACATAAATTGCAATATATATATATATTTTTTATAGTGTAGTTAGGAGCTAGTCCATTATTACTCTACATCACGTGATCTTAGATTTTCTCCTTTCCTCAAGTATCCCTGTAAGAGTCCAGTTGTCACCTGCCGTATTCGTCTAGTGGTTAGGACATTGCGTTGTGGCCGCAATAACCCAGGTTCGAATCCTGGTCACGGCATTTTTTTAATGCAATTACTTGTCATTTTTAAAAAAATAAATATATTTATTTATATAATTATTCCCTTCTCTTCTTTTAGAACAGTAGGTAAAATAATATGCGCCAACCTGTCCTAAATTAGAATCAAGTATATTCAGAGATTTCATATCAGAATTAATTATTTTCAAATGAAGCACTTCATTTCTCCATATCGAAAAAGGTTTTGTGTATTTTCAATTACATTTTAAATGAAAGCTACTCTTGATTACAGACAGTTCCAAGAAAATCAACATTCGAACATTTGCATAATACAGATTATATCAAATTTGAAATAAACAGTAGAACTTGGATAAAACGAAACCCAAGACCCAAAAAAAATCGAATTAGAAACGATAATTCTATTTATAGGAAATTCTAGGGATAAAGATAAATATTCGAATTAAAGATGTTTTCGAATTAAAGTTTGAATCATCCAAGTTGCACTGTATCAATATTTTAAAAAACAAAAGCATATTTATATTATGAAATTGATTTTAAATTATTTTTAATAGCTGGTTTTAATCGGTAAAAATTACAAATATATCTGGTTTATTTCTAATATTAATATAACACTTTAATACATAGAAAATTTTAAGTTCACTCTCTCTCTCTATCAATTTTATTTTATATTTTTATATTAAAAACTTTTACTTTATACTTTTGTCTTTTGTCCCGCATTGGACACTTTTTTTCTGTTTAAAAAAAAATGCTCCAATGGCCCCCCGATTCTTGCAAAAGTCCAACCCCACCAGCGAGTGCAAGTAACCAAACGGGGCTCTGGCACATTTGTAAGTGCAAAGTCGAACTGCTTTCACATGTGTAGACATGTGGTGCGCTTACAGTAAAAAGCAGTCGCTAACTACCCACCATGATTATCATGGCCTATACCACGTGTACTAGGGATAAGCAAAAAAAAAAAAACTTTTGTCTTTTACTTTCTTATTTAAACATTTAAAATATATATGAATATAAAATAAATATGAATTTTTAGTTTCTCCTATATGTAAAATGCAATATAGATTTTAAAAATCAAATTGACTGTCTTTGATTATTTATCTATATAACGATATATTTTAATGAAATATATGTTTCATTCAGAATTAATTATAATTAGCGACTTTTGATAGGTAAAATTAGGACATTCAATTGCTATATCTTAATAAATAAAAATATATCACCACCTTGAAAAATATTGAGATTTATAAGAACATATTTTATTTGAAAACTAACAACTTTGGGTTACACACACGTTCTTATTTAATTCATATATTGCTACATTTTAAATATTTTTACAGATCTTTGGTAAACCATTGTCACTATCAATAAAAACTAGAGTATAATGCTAAAATGCTAAGAAGTGCATATAAATACGAACTACATACTTTCACATTACAACACATGTTGAAATATCAGTTTAAAAATTAGAAAAATATATATATTTCCTTGTCTTTGCCTTGGTTTAGAGCAAATAAATGTTTGCCAAATCAATATTGTATAACAAAGTTTTTTTATATTCGCCACATAATAATCTATAAATTTTATTATAATTATCAAGACTTATATTACTTTAGTAGTGTATTTAAAATAGAACTTCCATTCCTTATATACGATTATCACAACCGCGTGAGCGCTGTGGTATGACTTGTTTTATTGAAAATTTCGTCAATATAATGTCCAGTCCAAAATATATTATAGAACAATAATCCAAAAATATCATTCACAATTATTGTACATGTAAATATTGCCTCCGCAATATTCCTGAGATGAGAGGAGTTATACACACAAAAACTTTCATGTTATATATATAATAAAGATCAGGAAAATATTAATTATGTAAGCTTCTATTTTTATAAGTTAATAATAACACCATACTTAAATTTAAGAATAATAGGTAGTAGTTTAAACTCATCGGCCTCATTCATCAAATATCCACAGTAGATAAAAAAATATTACAAAAATTTCCATTACAGTAATTTGTAATATCAAAAGAGTGTAAAAATTCAAATTATTCAATATTTTGATTGATAATATTTATTTCAACAACTTCATTAAAAAACAAATGAGCCAAATTTAGTAATGAGAATCTCAATATCAAATTTGAAAAGTTGCCTTACTATTTGTTATTTTCAAACTATAATTTGGCTCTATATGCCTCAACTTTCAAATATAAGATATCTAAATTCAAAATGTGTGTCTCTCTCTTGAATTTTATCAAAATGTTTCTTATTAAAAATATTTCGTGGTAAACCCCAAAAAAAGTGCCGTGACCAGGATTCGAACCTGGGTTATTGCGGCCACAACGCAATGTCCTAACCACTAGACGATCACGGCAGGTGACAACTGAACACTTACAGGACTACTTGAGGGGAAGGAAGGAAGAGAAATTAAGGTCACGTGATGTTGAGTAGAACAAGTACCCTTACATTGTCGCTACATTATTAATTTAACTTTGTGTACATAAATTACAATGGATTTCCTTTTCTAGTGTATTTTTTACAGTACAAAGAAAGGCGCAATGTAGCTCCAGGAGCTAGTTCATTTTCTAATCTACATCAAAAGACCTTAATTTTCTTTCCTTCCCCTCAAGTAGCTCTATAAGTATCCAGTTGTCACCCGCCGTGATCGTCTAGTTGTTAGGACATTGCGTTGTGGTCGCAATAACCCAGGTTCGAATCCTGGTCACGGCACCTTTTTTAATAAACTAACAATATATTTTAAATTTGATTAGTTTTATATGACAATATATTAATCATTAATATTTTTGTTTCTTGCATTTTTATACTGTCTTCTGTAACAAAATATAAAAATGTCACCATATCTATCATTTTATCAACTACCAGACAATATATTCCGCATTGATCCTGCTCGTATTTTTCGAAAATAAAACATTTTACAAATATGTATATGGGGCATAGATTTCTGCAATCTCAAACAAAAGAGCATAACCCAAAATTGGGAGTTACTTTGAATTGACATTATATTATAAAATTAAGTTATAAAACAAAATCATATTTTTTGTTAGAAATTATGTTTCGAAACGATTGATTTTAACGAGTAATTTTAAGCTTAGCGACCCACTGTCAGAAGGTGAAGCAATAGTGTTTTTTTTATATTTAAATATATAGGAACATACTATAAAAGTAACAGTTTGCCTAATTTTAAGATATTTCTGAATTTTATAATGATTCGTTCATAACCTTAAAAATGTTTACCTTAAAATTGATTTTATTAAGCTTAGAAGCCACTCTTTGCATATAAATTTGAAACAGCCATGTATTAAGAATAGGTCCGCATAGAATTAAAATTGTCAGTTTTATTTCATTTTTTATGTCGATTATATTATACACGTTACTGCTGAAGTTAATATCACTAGCTAAGATATTATATGTACTCAAAATAACTTATCGTAAAGATAGAGGCTGCCTGGCCGAAATTTCTAGTTCTGCAAATTAAAGATACTTCGGCCAGTAGATATTTTTTATTGTCACGGCGTATCGACAAAATTTTGTTCGCTCCTGACGAGGACAAAATATTTTTGTCAAAACGTCGAGACAAAAAAAAAAAGATTACTGGCCGAACTATCTTTAATTTGAAGAATCAAAATAACTTATAGAAATAAAAGTAATAAATCATTCAAAATTATCATTTTTAAAAATTCTATATCAAAATAGCAATTCAGCCATTACATGATATTTATCAAGAAAAGTTTGTCCCATATTGTCTTACTGCTACAAGGGGAAAAGGAGAAAACATATTCTCACATCTACTAACAGAGGTATTAAATGATTTAAAATTGGCGCTTATTTCAATGTGCAATAAAACTTTGTTTTTTTTTTTTTGTATTATCAAATTTATTAAACTTATTCAAAACAGCAGGATTAAAATAAAATGCAGATAATGTTAACTTGGCTAGATGTTTTTTCATATATAGAGAATCAAAATATGAATAACTTCAATATACCAATATGTAAATACCTTTATTTTCTTTTTTTATTCATTTTTATCTATTTTTCTATCTCTATCTCTCTTTTGGCCGTGCGGCCACGCGGCGCGCGAGCTCCGCGTTTTGCAGCATTGTAGATGATGGAGATAAGCAACCCTTATGGTGTATTGACGGAGGATCACGTCCCACGTGATATTTCCATCAAGGGACAAGCAGAACACGTTGATTTATCGACTGAAAAAATATCAACGAATATTAGTTTAAATATAAAAACAATTAACAAAGATGCAAATTCAACTATGTTGAGCGGCGACTATGAAAATCAAGCCGCGGAAAAAAGCAAAAATTGGGCCGATCGAGTAGAGGCCTTTGAAGTGGGGTTACCCTCGTGGACAATAAAGAGCCTAAAGACTTTAAGAGGAAAGGTGATTTCCAAGAGAAGCTTGTAAAGATTTCAAAGGCTGACACACCACCAAGGAAGACGACAAGAGGCCCTGTGACGCAAGTTAAAAACAGTCGACAGCAGCAGGCGCTGAGAAAAGCAAGATCGGCAGCAGCTCCCTTTGATCAATGCTGCTATGTTGAGTACTGCTCGGATTTCGGTCCTGCGCAGTATATACAGGCACTGGAGGAGATGCTGGGGAGGGGCGCCGTCTTCCAGCGGATGAAGATGTCCGGCCAGGTTCTGGTCCGGGCCCCGAGAAGGCGGAGCGCCTATCCGAGGAGGGCCTCACCATCTGGAACACCCTCCTCAAAGTGTTCCCCTACAGGAAACGCGCGGAGAAAATAGTGGTTGGGAACCTCCCAATCGCTATAATAGATGAAGACATCGTCGCGGCGCTGCGGCCCTACTGCAGGGTTATCTCCCTGATCCATGAGGTAGTGGCGAGTGGTGGCTACACCTGGACCACCGGCAACAGGGAGGCTTTCATCCTTATAAATGAAGAATTGAAACTTCACCATCTCCCTGCCAAGCTGGTCATTGTCTCGAAAAGCGAATCGACGCCTGCCTACATCACCTACGGCGTTAGGTGTAGCAAATGCCACCGTCAAGGACATCCGCGAGCCACATGCCCCTTAGGTATCAATAAAGCACCGCATCAGGACATCCGGCAGGGCCCGGTGTCGAAGCCTCCTTCCTGAAAGCCCATACCCTCTAACAACTCCGCCCTCTCTCCAGCTGCGGATTTGTCTGCACCCATCAAGCAGACCCCCTCAACACCCTCCAGCCCTGCCGCGCCTTCGCCCGGGGCGAACATCCCTGTCCATTCCCAGGGGATTCCAACTCCTGAGCCTCCGGTTCCGGCGCCGAGCATCAGCGAATTGCAATCACGACCAGCTCCCTCCACAACCATTACTGAGCCAACAGCGGCTCCTGCTGGAGAGATTCCGGACAAGACCTCACCACCCATCCAGTCTTCTACTCCCATGACCCAAATCCTGCCCTCTCAAGAGAAGGAATTCGAGGATCAGGTAGAGAATATTTTAACCATTTAACGATGAATCATTCCTAGGCCCCCTATATGAGGAAATATATAGGACGACGTCATGTACGCGGTTCTATACAGCGCTGAGAAGATGGAGGTCGTTGAGACACTCTCGCCTGAACACAAGAAAATTCTGTGCAATTTCCTCAACATTGCCATTGAGCATGTTGGGGACAAAAACTGCATAATAAGCAAGGTCCTATCCACACTCAAGGCGGCATATCCAGACGTCCCTTCGGAGAAGGCTTCGTCTGATGTAAATATTATATATTTTTTATCTTTTTTACAATACTGTATTTTAATTTCACTTGATTATTTTGATCTTGACTAGGAGTCGATAAAGTTGTCAATTGTCTCTCTCTCCCTCTCTCGGCCGTGCGGCCGCGCGGCGCGCGAGCTCTGCGTTCTTATGGGATAGAGATTGAGGCGATGGAGATTTGTAAACCCTATGGGGTATTGGCTGAAAGCCAAAAGAATGGGCTGCAAGCCCATATGAGTTTCTTCCAAAACGGCTAAGTCTCCGCCGAGAAATCTTCAAATTATTCTGAAATGACTGAAAGATCGGAAGCGATATTTTATACTCTGGCAACGCCCTGACAGTTTCCTATCTTTATACTTTGTTGTGGGACTGCTACATCTCGATCTCTGCTGTAGCTCAACTCTTAATCTATTACAGAGTTTTATTTATTTATGCTCAGTTTGTACAAAGTACATTACATATGGTGATGTAATGACACATGTCAACCATGCGTATTATCATTTATAGATGTGTTTCTATTATACAACATGAAAATCTTGTTATAAGTATCATACAATATGGGGTTGTTGGTTTAAATTATTTTTTATCTATTTATATCTATTCATTCATATTGTAGCGAAGTGAAATTGCTAGCTCAGCAACCCTGGAGCTGACGTCACTTCCTGTGGAGGTTACCCCTGCGAGGCCGCGTGGCTCCGAGACTTTATTCTTTGCTCTCTCTCCTTTGTTTACTATTTTAAATATAGCTATTTCTAGATATCACTCAATTATAATTAATTAATTCATTCATATTTCTCGTTTGTTCTTCTTTTGACCTCGGTTTGTTTGGTTAATAAAATAACGTTCTTCGTTTGTGGATTACCGACTCTACCTTTCTGCTACGCTACAATATATTAATCATTATTTAATCTTATTTATTCACATTTATATTCTATCTGTATTTTAACCCCTTATATAATATTATATGGACTTTGTAATAAATCAGTTTCAATCTCAATTTCTCTCTCTCTATTTGCGAAGTGTCTTTTAATTTAAAGAATTGTGAATGTCAGCCAGGCAACTTTTATTTTCAGGATGGTTGTTTATGATGTAATGTTCAACAAGTGAGGATAACGGTCTATTGATTTGTTGTTGTTGTTGTTGTCGTGTCCAATGAAAGAACCTCAGATGTCTCCATGCATCTCTATCACAGCAGTTACAATGTCTTCCATCTTGGGTGTTCAAGGCTGCGATCATTGCTGGGCATGAGAATATGTGGGTAGGTGTTAGTTCCACACAAGGATAATTTTTGCATGTCCTGTAGGTTCTTGTGCCATATGAATGTATTGTTATTCCTTTGTAGTGTTTCATTTTGATTTTTTTAAATTGTTTTTGTAATTCTTCTCTCAGAGAGTTTATTTCGCATATTTGATATTTACATGCTTTCTAGTCTGTATTTATACTGTCTTATTCGTTCTTCAAATGACTTCACAGTTCAACCTTTATATGTGAATGCAGTTACTGCTAGTCACAAATACGTCTATCCCAGTGGCGATTATTGTAAAGGTTGTAGAAGCAGATTTTAAGGGAACATTTTTCTAAATAAAAATAAGAATTTGTTAATATCAATATATTTAAGATATTTTCGGAATAAAATATGTAAGAAGAAACTTTAGTCGAGGGGAAGAACTTCTTTATACAAAAAAAAAACGATCATCAAACTTTCGAGCAAGACGCCCTTCTACGGGTACAGAATGGAACAAGTGGAAATGATTTATATATATATACTTTTATTAATTAATTTTTACAAAATTCTAAATATTTTTAATTTTATTTTTTCTTTTATTAATCAAGCAGGCGCGCTATTGAAATATTTGCGCCTATTACAGAGGAAACAAACAAAGACAACAAAAAGATTAAAACTTATAATTAAATATTTACAAATTTGCATATATTATTCGACAGAGTTAATAAAATTTATAAAGTCACAAAGTTGCAGATGTAAGAAAGTTAAATGAATGTCTCACTTATGTAAAGTTGGGACAGTCGTATATAAGGTGAAGAGTAGTTTGTTCAATTTCTCCGCAGGAACAATTTGATGTTCCTGATAGACCTCTTTTATTTAATTATTTCTGGAATTTTTCGTTTGATGTGACAAATTAAGTGACTATAAAATTTGAATGGAACTATGTAGAAATTCCGTTTGGAATAATAGTGTGAATTATACAATTCGCATTATTAAATAGATTGATATAGATGATTCATGATAATAGCTTAAACATTTTCTTTGCTATATTACTAAACCAATACAATGTATTTGTTAATAATAATAAGTATATGAACTATAAAAATAGAAGTACACATGCTATGTGTATAGAGTTTATAACATGAAGGTGTAGGTGTAAATCCTAGCGTGGAAGATATCTCATTTCAGGTAAGATCTACGACCATAATTACCATCGTCTGGTTAGCATTCATCTAGCATGCCAAACCAAACGACTTCCGCATTCCCCTTAATATACGACCGTCGCCATTTTTATCACTTTCTTCTGGGAATTTAACCTCAATAGCATATATACCACACATACATAATTTAAACACGAATATAATTATTATTAATATTTCATTAGGTTTTTATGTATAAATATGTGTAGCGTTAATTACTAGGAATTATTTTATTATTATTGGCCTTTTCTAATGGAATTGTAAGGTCAAATTAATGAACTTCTTGTATAGAATTAGGTACTTGCACCTAATTACGCTTCATTTAGATATTTTAACGTTATTTTTGAAATAAATATTCGTGTATGTCATTATTATGCATGCCATATAATATATTATTTCAGACAATATACATATATATTGCCACGTTTTTATTTTTAAAACGCTAATTTTAGTTTGGTAAAACTTTATTTTTAAAGTTTATTATTTTAAAAGTGAAATGTTTGTTAATGAAATAGATATTTTACCTAAACTCATTTATTGCTGCTTTCTTTTACAAGCCATTTGTTTATGTGTATTTTTACATATAGTTTTTATTGAGTTTTTACTAATTTAGTATGTACATCATTGACTTTTAATGAATGAGAAAAAGAAATTGAAAATAAACATATGAAAAATTAAAGTAACATTTTAAAGGAATTTGTGTACAATTGAAAATTATTTTTTGTAACGTCTCATATTCCCCTTCTTGAAGCATTTATTCTCGGGTAATAAATGGTCGAAGTTGAGATATGTGAACGCGTCTTGCTTGCTTTTGGTCTTTCAGAGAGATATCGTAGGTTACATCAGATATCTTTTTTTGAATGACAAATGGTCCTTCATATTTTGGTGATGTCTTGATGAGACGAGGGTCGTTGAAGGCAATTTTTCTTATGACTAAGTCTCCTTCTTTAAAGACATACTTGGGGTGATGGCTATCGTGTTTAATCTTCCACTTACTTCTAAATTGTTCTGTCCGCAGGCTAGCTTTCTTCCTGGCTTCTTCAATTGTAATTGGAGTTTGGTCGGCAAATTCGGGTACATTACCGATTCCATACATTAAGAAAAGCGGTGAAAAAACCAGTCACGTCATGTGGTGTGGAATTATAATTTTTGACAACTTGCGGTAACAATGTGCTCCATTTACATCTAGGTTTCTCTAGAACAGCTATTCTCAGTTTTGTCATTATCGTATCATTTAATTTCTCGCAAATGCCATTGCACTGAGGATGGTAAGGCGAAGTATATGTGTGTTTTATTCCTTGTAAAGAAAGAAATTTGTTGAACTCTTTTGATATAAAATTTTTCCCATTATCTGTTAAGATAGTATTGATCGAATTAACAGATTTGATTATCTTATCAAGACATTGAGTGACAGCTTGAGCAGTGTTTGTTATTGTGGGATATGCCCATAGATAACGAGTTGCGTGATCAACAAAAACTTGAATGAATTTATGCTTTGTGTTAGCTGCTGCTGTTCCCAGTACAATAGTGTCACAACCGATCATTTGTAATGGTTGGATATTTGACGTTGGAGTGATCATTTCTCCTAAAGTTGGTTCATGTCTGACCTTCACTAGTTGACAAGATTTACAAGATCGAACATAATTCTTGATATCAGTTGTTATTCCTTTCCACCAATAACATTGAGTTATAAGTTTGCATGTTTTGGTTATTGATGGGTGACTCAATGAATCGTGATATTCTTCCAATATTTTTTTGGTAAGCGAGTTTGGGACAACTGCTTTAAAAACTCCTTTTTGTTTGATCATTACCACACCGTCGTGAGTGTGGGAATTTTTCAAGAAACTCAAATCTGAATTTTGTTGGTGTTCTTGAAGTTCTTGAGTTGCAATGTTAACAACTGGGAGTCTTGGTAGGGCGTCAACATGAGTTTGTTGCTTTCCAGAACGATGAACGATGTTACATGATTTCGAGGATAAACTAAGAATCCATCTAAAATACTTAGGTTTCGGTTTCTTCATGGTGAAAAGCCATTGGAGCGCCGCATGATCAGTGATGATTTCAAATGGTTGGTTTTCTATGTACACATGAAAGTGATCAGTTGCTTGTATTACGGCTAGGCATTCCATCTCATAAGCAGAATAATTCTCTTGGTGTGGTTGCAGTGTTTTGGAGTAATAAGCAATTACATGTTCCTCATTGTCTGGACCAATTTGTGTTAGGATTGCTCCAATTCCATATTTGGAGGCATCTGTATAAACTTTAGAGGGGTAGTCCGGGTTGTAAATAGCAAAGACAGGTTTTGTAAATAGTGCCATTTTAAGTTTAGCGAATGACTCCTCTACTTCCTCATTCCAGATGAAGGGCTGATTCTTCCGAGTGAGTCGAACCAAGGGGAATGAAATTTTAGAAAAGTCCTTCACAAATTTTCTGTAATAATTTGCCAATCCCATGAACTGACGAACTTTCTTTACAGTATCAGGTCTTGGAAAGTCTTGAATAGATTTTACTTTTCCTGGATCAGGTTTTAATTGATTGTGACTGATGATATGTCCAAGGTATTTTACTTCAGTTCTTCCAAAAATACATTTCGACAATTTTAATTTCATGTTGTACTGTCTTAATTTGTCAAAAACTTTACTAAGAAGCTCTATGTGCTCTTGCCATGTTTTCGTGTACACCAATATGTCATCTTGGAAAGAGCAAGTTCCTTTCCATAATAATTCACCTAGAATATGTTGGATTATCCTTTGAAACGTTGAAGCAGCATTTTTTTAAACCAAAGGGCATCACTAAAAACTCATAATGACCATCGTTTGTGACGAATGCAGTTTTTTGAATAGATTGCGGGTCCATTTCGATCTGCCAATAACCCCATGCAACATCAAGGGTAGAGAAGAATCTGGATCCATGCAATCGATCAAACATGTCCTGTATGTGAGGTAGGGGTTGCCTGTCATCCAGTGTGATCTCATTAAGACGTCTGTAATCAATGCACATCCTTTTATTTCCATCCTTCTTGGGAACCAAAACAACAGGAAATGCCCAAGGAGAATCTGAAGTTCTTATTAACTTGTGTTCGAGAAGTTCTTTAACTTGTTCAGCTATCTCTTCATATTCTTTTAGAGGACGACGATAGGGTCTAAGAGAAATTGGTTGTTCACTTTTCGTGATGATCTTATGTTGTATAGCTACTTTTCCCAAATCAATAGCATGCTGAGAAAATACATTCCTATTGTGTTCAAGTAATTCTTTTAATTCATGTTCTCTTATCTCTTCTAGATGATTTACAAGAATTGGATTTTGTAATCCATCAAATTTGGTGTAAATTGTTTTGTCTCTGACATCTATTAAAAGATTAAAAAGAGATGCAACATCTAATCCGATCAAGAGTGGATATTTAAAGTTCTTCATTACATGGAGAGTTACAGGTTTAATTAGTTTATCTATTCTTACCTTGGTCTGAAGGCTTCCACATGTCCTGGTAACACCATCCGCTTGGCTGATGTGAATGTCTGAATTTGGTTGAAGTTGAAGAAGGGTTCGCTTGAACAATCGCCAATTGATTATTGATACTGTTGCTCCAGTATCCACAAATGCTTGCGCAGGAATTCCATTTACTTCAACACTTATGTTGATAAGCTTGAAAGCTCCTTGTGTAGGGGTATTTGTCAAAGTACTTACATTCAACAATTCCGGGGCTCCGCATACTTGTTTCACTGAAGTGTTTTGATTAGGCCTATCCTTTTTATAATTAGGATCATAATCCTCACAATCTGTGACCCAATGTTTAATTTTTATTCCCTTTTTCGAACATATTGGACACCAGAATGGGCAAACATTTTTTCTATTATCATTATTTTTTGTCGCGAGATGTATTTTGTTTTTAGGCTTAAACTGAATTGAAGCCCTATTTTGTTCAATAGAAGCTGCGATATGAAACCATTTCGTGGTGTCAGTTGGCTGTGCAGCCACAATTAAATCTTTCCAATCATTTGGAAGTCCGTCTGTTAATAAATTAATTTTTTCCTCCTTCGTTAGATGGGTTTGATTTAACAGGCGAATTTTATCTTGAAAATAATTTTCTATTGATTCTTCTCGTTTTAATCTTCGATGTGATGCTGAGACAATTGGATTTGCGTTGTATGAACCAAATCTTTGAATCAACTTTTCCTTTACAACTTCCCATCTTTTTATTGCAGGATTTGAAATAATCTCGTCTGCATACCATTCAAGTGCTGAATCTGTCAAGTAGTACATAAGATTTTTGATTTTTTCATCTTCTTTTAAAGAATTATTTTCAAAATCATATAATTTGATCCATGACTCAGGCCTAATTGCCGACTTCGAGCCGTTGAATTTTTGCAACCGGTTGTTTAGATTTTCCGCCATTTTTTCTTTCCGTATCCTTTTCGACTGCGCCAAATGCCACGTTTTTATTTTTAAAACGCTAATTTTAGTTTGGTAAAACTTTATTTTTAAAGTTTATTATTTTAAAAGTGAAATGTTTGTTAATGAAATAGATATTTTACCTAAACTCATTTATTGCTGCTTTCTTTTACAAGCCATTTGTTTATGTGTATTTTTACATATAGTTTTTATTGAGTTTTTACTAATTTAGTATGTACATCATTGACTTTTAATGAATGAGAAAAAGAAATTGAAAATAAACATATGAAAAATTAAAGTAACATTTTAAAGGAATTTGTGTACAATTGAAAATTATTTTTTTGTAACGTCTCAATATATATTAAGGTAGTATTATATCTATATTACATATATGAAAAAATAGGTATAAGAGGAGTAAATATAGTTAAAATATAAGTAGATAAATATTATATTTTAAGGTATCTAAAAGGTTTTGTATTTTTTGTAACCAGGTCAGCCTATAGCTTCGGCAGTTACGCGTCTTATGAGCGGAACATAGGGGACTTTTTTCAAAGAAAGAATTGAAGATATTAAGTTGAGAAAAAGAAAAAAGTCAGAACCATGTTAACCTTTTATCAAACTTTTCAAAGCAAATATATATATATATATATATACTAGCGGATGTGTACCCGGCTTCGCCCGGGTTTTATCCGAGTGAAAGTTTGCCTAACGAATATTATATATTATGAAGTATAATAAACAATGTTAAAGATTAGTTTTAATTATTAATCAAGATTGTGTGTGAATATGTGAGAAAGATGTAATATCGTTGTTGTTTTCTTGGCCGACTGTTTTACATATGGTGTTATCTTAAAATTGCTTGTTTTGAATATTTTTTTAGATTGAGTTGAATGTATTGCTGAATTTTTTTTTGTATTTATATATAAATAAAATTAACTCTGTTGATTTTTTTTTGTATTTAATCGATAACAGCGAAGTTACGCATGTTAAAGTTAGGAAAAATATTTTGATGTTAAGCAAAACCTGCTCCATCTCGTTTTACATAAATGTTGAAAATTTGGTCGAAATTGATGCATTGTAACGAAAGTTTTTAGTGAACAACACTTATGAAATTTGCATTTTATTAATATAAGATATAGAATATATATATTACACGTTATTTGTTTTCTTGGCCGACTGTTTTACATATGGTGTTATCTTAAAATTGCTTGTTTTGTATATTTTTTAGATTGAGATTATTAGCTAGTATGTAAAAAAATTAACTCTGTTGAAATTTAATTTTGTATTTATATATAAATAAAATTAACTCTGTTGATTTTTTTTTGTATTTAATCGATAACAGCGAAGTTACACATGTTAATGTTAGGGAAAAATATTTTGATGTTAAGCAAAACCTGCTCCATCTCGTTTTACATAAATGTTGAAAATTTGGTCGAAATTGATGCATTGTAACGAAAGTTTTTAGTGAACAACACTTATGAAATTTGCATTTTATTAATATAGATATATATATTTTTTTTGTCGATATAAAATAACTTTTGTTATAATTGATATACATATATTTATATATATATATGAAAAATAGTACAAATGTGATATTGTACTGGGATAAGGTGCATAAATTATGAAAAAGGCATCTCCTTATCGTGCAACTGAAAGTTGCTGATGGCTTGCGCCATCTATCGGAATAAATATAAATTATTCTCTTTGATTTTTAATTATTCCAGAATTGGCCAAATACCCATTCTTGATTAATCAAGAAAAGCTAACCGGACGCGTTTCGAGCAGTTGGCCCTCATCAGCGTGATGCAAGCTGTACCTCAACGACCAAAATACTGGTTATTCAGGCATATCGAAAAATCATGAAACTAGTACAATATCACATTTGACTATTTTTTCACATTGTGTCGCGGTCTCACGCAATTCTGGCCTTAACTACCCGTTTCATGATTATTCAGGATGCTTGAATGACCAGTTTTTTTTTTAATATTCACCAATGAAAAAGAAGAAAATGGAACTTTATCTTCCTTAGATATAAAACTGACGAGGACCAACAATAGCATATAAACAGATATATTCCGGAAACCTACCCACACAGGATCATACTTCACTTTCAAATCTTCTGGGCCCATAAAACATAAAATCTCGGTAATAAAAAAATTATCAAAAATAATCCTCACCCATTGTTCTCAAAATATAGATATAATTGAAAAAGAAAGAGAAATATTATCCAAGGAATTGCAATACAACGAATATCCTAAATAATTCATCAAAAGGAATATTTATAGAAATAGAAACCCATCAACAAACAATACCAGAATCCATCATACATACTTCCCTAAAGTTATGGAATCGAAAGAATAGGCAGAACTCTCAAAATATACAATATCAATATTAGATACCAGTCCGCTCCAAACCTAAGAAACCTTCTCCGTCACCCTATAACCAAACGAAACCCGATCCAATCTCATATACCGCATACCATGTAAATCCTGTACATCATGCTACATTGGAAAACTGGCAAACCCACGGGACAGCCTTCGAAACCAAGCCCTTTATCGTTACTTGTAGTCCATGCAGTTAGGAAAGGACATATGCCGGATTTTGATAATACAATAGTTTTATACAACAATGTACAGGATAAACACACAAGATTATTTTTGGAGAGCTGGGCATCTACAGATGATAAAAATAGCATCAATAGGAAGATAGAAATACCATAATCATACCTACAGTTAAAACAAATAGCCAAAATATATATAGTATTTTATTCCTGAAGATACAATAAATCAAATTAAATGGCCTGGTCACACCACTTTATGCTATATAAAACAGCACTTCTCGTGCGCGCATCACGCGGATAATAAGATTACAAGGTTTTTTGAATTTTTCCGAGAAGAAGATAGGCGAACAGCCTCGTCGAAATATTGATAATTAATAAATATTTTGATCCAAAATATGCCTTTACTTTAAATAAATATATATATATATATATATTAAAAATAAAGAAAGCATATCCTGACCACGAGCACATGTGCTTTTTAGTGCATATTATTTTAATATCAACACCTCACCCACTTATTATTTTTTTTGTTGTTTTTTTATATATGTATTGCTCTCACCAACACTAAATAAGATTTTATTTCGTCGCCACTTATTAAAAATTAATCAAACGAGAATTAAGGTATTTACTTAATCTACGTTTATAAAGTTGCCTTTGGTATTCAGCTTTATATCTCTAAAGGACAAATTGTTTCTTAAGATTTTCGTTAAATAGACCAACTTCATTTACCTGTTTCTCCAATGTATGTAGCTTGACATGTTTGGCAGGGAAATTTGTAAATTGCATTGGTTGTATTTTCTTGGTTTGAAATATTTTTTTTATCTGAGTGGCGTTATATTTGTCGTAGATTTTGTGCAGATTAATATGTTGTAATTATCGTGAAGATATAGGCTGCCTGGCCGGCATTCATATTTTTGAAAAAAGATACTTCGGCCAGTATAAATCTTTTTATTACTTCGACGTTTCGACAAAAAGCTTTTGTCCTCGTCAGGAGCAAACAAAAATTAAAACATTTGGCAAGGCGTTAAAAATTATTCTAAGGCTCGAAGGGCGTTCTCACGCGTTCTCATAAGCGTGAGAACGCCCTTAGAGCCTTAGAATAATTTTTAACGCCTTGCCAAATGTTTTAATTTTTGTTTGCTCCTGACGAGGACAAAAGATTTTTGTCGAAACGTCGAAGTAATAAAAAGATTTATACTGGCCGAAGTATCTTTTTTCAAGAAATGTTGTAATTATATTTTAATTTTCATTGGAGAAACATGTAAATAACTTAAAGATCGTATTAATCAACATAAAGCAGCTTTAAAAAACTACAAACCATTATCCCTCCTAGTTGACCACTCCCTAAATAATAGCCATATACCAGATTTCAAACAAGCATCAATTATATACAAAAATATTACAGAAAAGCATTGTAGACTGTTTTTAGAAAGTTGGGTTTCTGCCGAAGATAAAGTATGAACAGAAAAATTGATTTTCCAGAAATTTATAAAGAATTCATATCCTAATTGTTTGTAAATAATTATGTATATACTGTTAATTTACTCATTTATTTTTCTTTCAAAATTTTATCATTAATTTAGAATTAATATGTATACACACAATTATTTATAATTACATCTCTCTCTCTTTCACGCACAATGTGTGGAAAAAAATAATAATAATGGTATTGATCTGTAATCTCTTCTCTCTATATATAAAAATGAATGTTTGTATGTTTGTCTGTTGGTTGGTCTGTATGTCCGGTATACAAATTCGCAGTAGTTCACTAATTCAAACCAAAATTTCCATACATAGGTAAAAAAAAACGAGGATGACGATAGGCTATTTTAAAAAATATATAAATCAATTATTAAAACTATATATTCAAATTATTCTAAATAGCTCACGAGCAGCGCCCTCTAGAACGCGGTGGATCTGATGGCGGGGCGCGCCCATTGGCCGCCTGCGAGCACGTAGCTTCCCTGTGCGCGCGCATGCGCCGGGAAGCCACTTGCTCGCCGGCAGCCGACGGGAGCAGTCACTTGCTCGCCGGGAGTCAACGGGCGCAGACATTTACTCGCTGGCAGCCAAAGGGCAAATGTTTAATGTGTTTGAATAATACATTTAATCATGTAAACCCGGGCGTTGCCCGGGTCATTCGTCTAGTATTATATAAAATACAATTCTTTTTCATTGGCCTTGTAGAACGAGAGTGGTGTACGCGTGCTTGCATGTTTTAGTGAAAAACACAAACATGCTCGATAAAAAGAGGCGAGTTTCCCCTTGAAATATTGGAACAATAAATAAATTATAAATCCAATATATGCATTTTTAAAACATATAATCAAAGGTAAACCCGGCGGGAGTTTCATCCCTGGATGAAAGGATAAAACTCCCGCCGGGTTTTCCTTTGATAAGTCCCGGTCCGGTACCATTCTCTTTCCATCCCTGTTGAACCATTTTGTTTTCCATTAAAACAAGACAAACAAATTTGACTCCATTTTATACTTTAAAAAATGCATTATTAAAAGTGTTATCAGCATTAAAAAAAACATAAAATAAAAAAAATATACATTCAAAATAATTTAAATTTTCTTTCTTTTTAACTTTAAATTTTTAATAAAAATATAACACAGTTCTGTCTTTGCTCTTTTTCTTACCCTAATACCTTCAATTCTTCCTTTTTTTCTCTATGTTCTGCTTTAATGACCCGTAACTGCCGAGGCAACAGCGTGAACTTGTTATAATTCGATGTTGTTACTTAAAATAAAAAAAAAAAAACATTTTGATACCCTAAAAGTAATGTTTTTGTTATTCGTTTTAAATTATTACTCATTCTCTAATACAACTATCTTTCATATAAATTATATTTAATTGTACTTTATCGTTTTCAGTAATAGCTTGCTATACTGATATTATACTCTCAATTCGACATCGAAATTTTCTATAACTTTCCTTAAATATTATAGAACCTTTATATATATGTGGTGAGAGAGGTATCCAGTCGACTTAATCTATGGCATGAGTCCCTGTCGACTCTCGCTATACTGTGTTAACCGAGAGGAACAGTCAGGGCGTGGAGAGTTTTCCAGTACTTCTCTGCACCTTGGAAGACCTTTAACAGTTCTCACAGAGGACAGGCAGTCGTGGTCGAGGCAGAGTGGAAAGCTTGGGAATATCCATACACAAAAGACGAAGACACATTTGAACTAGGAAAGTTCCGTGAACAGATAAGAGTCGAGCTAGGAGCGAAAGAATTTCTTACTGATCTACGGCATGGTCGAGCATCAGAAGATGAAGTGACGAGGGCTCACGCTGATGGTGAAGTGACTATATTTTTGGCTAGGGCGGAGGTCTTATATATCTTTGCCGAGAGAGGAAGTATTGCATTTCAGCATATGCAACAAGAGCGTAGATCGGATGGCGAAATTGTACACTGGCGCCGTGGCAGTTTCCATCTTTAGACCTTGTTGGGGGACTTCCATCTATCTCGATTTTAGACGTTTTTGACTTCTAGCTCAAACATAAACAATATCTTGCTTCAGCTCAACTCTTAATCCATTAGAGAGTTTTATTTATTTATCCTCAGTTTGTACAAAGTACAATACATATGATAATGTAATGACACATGTCAATCATGCGTATAATCATTTATAGATGTGTTTCTATTATACAACATGAAATTCTTGTTATAAGTATTATACAATATGGGGTTGTTGGTTTATATTACCATATATAAATATTATTTTTATTGTTTTTCACATATAAATATATATATATATATTTAAAATGGCATATCCTGACCAGGAGCACATGTGCTTTACAGAAGGCAGAGCGCCATCTGGTGGAACAGAAATCAACTAAACATTGATTTAGCCTGTTCCCTGATATTTGGCCAACCCAATTTCTAGATAAATCAAGAAAAGCCTTCCACGAACGCGTTTCGCGCTTTTGGCGCTCGTCAGCGTGGAGTAGGCTGAACCATTGCGACCAAAATAAAATGGTTCAGCCTACTCCACGCTGACGAGCGCCAAAAAGCGCGAAACACGTACGTGGATGGCTTTTCTTGATTTATCAAGAAATTGGGTTGGCCAAATATCAGGGAACAGGCTAAATCAATGTTTAGTTGATTTCTGTTCCACCAGATGGCGCTCTGCCTTCTGTAAAGCACATGTGCTCCTGGTCAGGATATGCCATTTTTAATATTGATTTCAACACCTGATCTTTTTATCTTTTATTTTTTTCTTTCGTTTTTTAATATATATATATACTAGCCGAATGACCCGGGCATTGCCCGGGCTTTACCCAAAAGCATTTTCCCCCGTGTGTGTTCTAAAAATATAAAAATAAAATATAAATTTTTCACTTATCAAACAAATATTCAGTTTTTTCATATTTCCAGTCCCTAAGTCTGCTCTAAAATTTTAAAATTTCAACAGCCAAACAAGATACTGTTAACACTTGGGTCTATTCTTGCCATATGTGAATAAATCTGAAGATTCAAATATTATTTTTCATATAAATATATTTATTTTTTTCCACCTCTTTCAAATCTCCCATCAGATATTCTAAGTAATATTGAATTGCATAATTAAAGTTTTGTATTTATTTTCTATGGAGTACTCAATTTCAGTTTAATAAGATATATTATCTAGGCTATAGAAGCAAGTCATGCAATCCATAGCATTTTTATGATGATTTATCACATATTTTGTTTTTACAAGTAGAATTTCTCTGTGATCGATGCAAATATTTGCTTGTGGAATTCGGCCACCCTGCTAACGACTTAAGTCATGCAGCCGACCTATCTGGAGAATCTAATAATGGATATTTCGTGCGGAAGAACTATCTTAATATCTGATAGATTGATATTTATTATCTTACTATTATATCTATCATATTGAATGAATATTTTCATTCTCATTAGAATATGTTGATGGCAGATAATTTAATTAATGTGTGTATCAATAATATTGATGATGGAATGAATGGTTAAAAGGAAAAATGTGAGTAATTAAGTGCTCTTTGTGTCACAGAATATTTAATTGTATTTTCTATCTATTAACAAGGTATATTTCATTTAATTATCAAAGATGTTAAAGAAATAACCATATATTTACTTTAAAGAAGAATTTTTTGAAGTTGATTTCAACACTTCGGAAAAATAATCCTTTGCTTTTATATTTTCACTTCTATAATTTTTTAATGCCTTTAAAAACGTATATGACCTTTAAATGCTCAATTGAAATATATGTAACTTTTGAAGATATTCAATCAAAGCATTTTAAAATAAAAGTGTTTTTAATTCGATAAAATAATCTCTTGAATCAATATTAAACAAATGCAAAACCAAATTTGTAGGCCAAACTAGCAGACATTTAAATATAAGAACATAAACAAAATATTGACAATCAAGACAGCAGATCTTTAGTATACCAAGATATAAGAGAAACAGGCCATTCCTTCTCCCTATCAGAACCAAAGACCCATTACTCCAACATTCCCAATAGATGACAGAGACTTATCATGGAATCCATCATATCCAGAAAGCAAAATAGCATTAACGGAAGAATAGACATTCCGTAAATTTATAATATACTATTCCCTGAACCCACCCCATAACCTCCAAGTGAGGATATCGCTTCTGAATAGCAAACTCGATAAGCACGCGTAATAGAAGCCCACGTTGATTCTGCATTGAAACAAATGTAAACACCCAAAGCACTTTATTTAATTTTAAATCTTATTTTATTGGCGTTTCAATAGAAAATATTTTTTTCGCGTAGAAGGACCTTCTTGCCCGAAAGCTTGAGAGATTGTAAATAAAAATATTTAAAAAAGAAATTTTCCCTGGATGCCTAATTAATATTAATAATTTTATTATTTTAAAAGTGTTTTTATCTTTCCAACACTTTTTATAAATCAATTAATATATTATATTATATATATGCGCGATAATTGTTTAAATACAGAATATCCATGTTTTTATATTAAAACATATTTTTATGAATATATAATTTGTATTTTTACCTTGTTTGTAGTGATTCAAGCCAAATTTGTGTATTATTTTCATTGAAATGATTTTATATATAAGAAATATTTACAGAAAAGACTGAAAACTAGGGGCTTATGCAAATATTTTAAACAGATTAAATTATATTATTTTTATATGGAGCAGATTTAATGGAATTCGAATGGATGTTCGCATGTAATAAGAGATGAAGAGTTGGTTTTTTAAATATATTCTAATGGTTACGAAGAGACAAATCAGGATTATTGGTTTTTGGGAATGAATTTGTTCTTAACAATTTTAACAATAACGTTTTAAATGTTATTTTACAGTAATTTTATATCTTAAAAATGCCTTCAACACTTATAATACAGTGGACCCTCGGTTTACGAGTACCTTGGAGTACGAGCTTTTCGCAGTACGAGCAAATTTTTTTGAAAATTTTACCTCGGATTACGAGTGAAATTTCGCATTACGAGCAACTCGTGATGGTTGCCCGTAATCGTGATGGATAAAAATTCACTGGGATCCCTCCCTTCAGATCAGATTCGGGAAATATGTAAAATGTGGGAAACTGTGCAATTGTTCGTAGCAAGAAGAATTGCTCGAGTTTCAATTAATAAAAATAAGAAATTAGTTTCGCACTACGAGCGTTTTGGAGTACGAGCATGGCTCTGGAACGGATTATGCTCGCAAACCGAGGGTCCACTGTATGTTTATTATTTTTGTGAATGAGATAGATTTATTTAAACCTTATAATTAAAAGTTTATATATCTGAAGTTTTATATATATAAATATTCATTTCTTACCTTCCCGAAATCTGAAAAAATCGTAATTTATAAAGAACAATACAAAAATTTAAATAAGAACATTAGACCTGCGGGAAAGTTTCTTTTTTTAATATTTTCATTTATAAATCTCTAAAGCTTTCGGGCAAGAAACCTCTTCTACAGGAGAAAATATTGACATTAAATCGCCAATGGCGAAATTTTTCCTGGAGGCCTAATGTTCTTATTTTAATATTGATTCATGGAATTATTTTATTGGAAAATAACAATACAGTTTGTCTTCACAGAGATTGGGTGCATTACACAATATTTCCCATTTCTATACGGTATCTTTATTGAGATCGTTGAAAAACAAATCGATTCATACACGATGAATATTTTTCCATTTTGATTATTTGTTCCAGTAAAACGGATGTACCTATAAATATGCATCTTAAGAAATCGAATTCTACCCAACTCAAACATTCCGATATGGTAATGTATCCATGATAATCATGGCGAGTAGATTGTTGTGATAGTTTGTATTATAAGAACACCCCATGTCTACACATGTAGTACCAGCCCATGATATCCCTAAAGATTAGATGATTGTGACGGTTTGCGCTATGTAAGTACGTCATATACACTCATTGACTAAACTTAAGAAAGTGAAGAGTCTTTAATATCGCCGGTCGTTTGTGTTTTTTTTTTAAGGAGACAGAGGCAATTTTGTTTACACTTGGTTATCTAGTGTGCCTTCAATAAAGGTCACTGTGATAGCTTTCAGAGTTATTGTCTGAATCCCGATATACATGCTTAACGGTGCAACTTCCTCAAACTTGAAGAGTCCTCTCAGTAATCGGATTGAACTAGTATTTAAAAAAACGGTTTTGAAGGTAACTGATCAAGCTTCGTCGGTTTCTGCCCGAGTAGATGTTTTACCAAACTACATATCCTTTATTTGAGGATTTATTCATATTATTATTAGTATAGTAATCATATTAATAGAAATTAAATAATTTATTATTACAAAAGAAATTCCATGAGAGGACACTCACGTTAGAGGACTATTCTCTGGAGGAGTTCTTATCGCCAAAAATAACATTTTTACAATTTAGCAACTCTCCGGTAAGAGGACACCTCTCCCTAAAGGATACTTTGGCTCTGCAACTGGATGTTGCCACAGGAAGGTTCTACTGTATCATTAATAAGAGAAAAAGTCTATTATTGAGCTTATTTGCATATAATAAGATAAACCTATGATAAACACCTGCTTGGCGCTACCTCATGAATTGGACTTCCACTGGCATTGTAAATAAAACCAAGAAAACATAGGTTAGAAGAACAGCCCTGGTAGTTGGCGATTCCTGTACGTGGCTCCAAGAACCTGAGTTAACTGAATAAATACAGTAGAACTTGAATAATTTTAACGTCTTTAATTGGAAAATGAATTTTTTATTTCGAATATTTATCTTGGTTCCTAGAAATTCCGATAAATAGAATTTCCGTTTTTAATTCGAATTTTTAGATAATTCGAATTATTTTGGTCCCTTGGGCTTCGAATTATCCAAGTTCGACTGTAATATAACTTAATTTAGATCGCATTCAAGTTTCATCCAAATAAATTGAATATTGTAGAAAAATTCCAAAATTTCGTTTTTTATTTCTATTTATATCAGTAGTTGTGGAATAATTATAGAAATTCATAAATAGAGGGTGTCGATTAAAAAGATAATATTTGAATGTACATATTTCATTTTTATTATAAATTATTATGATTTTTATTTTAAATATTAAAGCAATTATATTTTTTAAGTGTTTTACTTTCATATATGCTCCATTATAATTTTTGAGATATATCAATAATCAACACAAAACACAAACACACAACAAAACTTACAATAAACGCACAACAACAAAAACAACAATATTGTAAATTTCAAATGGATTTTCATGATATATTTTCTTTCACCTTTTAAATTTTTATCCAAAAATACACCAATAAATCTAGGGATATAATACACAAATGCTTAATCGTTTGAATAAGTTATAGATGCTTATCTCTCTATTGCGCTATAGAGTTGACTACATTGTCACAAAGAGAGAGAAGATGTTGTAACAATATCTTTAAATACAAATCCGATACAACTTGGTTTAATTGTCAAATGTAATTGTCAAATTGTCTATAGAGGACCAATAGGACTCGTCTGTTTTAAATCCTAAAGCTTTATTGATGTCCAATGTCGAAATTTGCATACTTAATTAATTGTCTTCTGCTTTTAATTAACAAGAGATTTGTAAAGCTTTAATCTCTTGTCTTCTTATTAAAACCTCTCTTTCAAATCAATATATCTGATCAAATATATCTTCAATAATTAAATGTAATTTTAGTTTATTGAATTAATATATATTACATTTTCTCAATATTCAATATTTTAACAGAATTTTCAAAAAAATAATTAACTTTGATAAATTAAGCTTCTAGTTATTTAATATTTAAATGATTGGAAAGGTAAATGGTTGGCATTAATAAACTCTCCAACTTACCGCATACATTTATTTGAATAAAAATCCTTAGTATTTTGAAATAATCTTCCTTAATTTTTAATGATCGGTGTATTTTAATGTTTATTTACAGTCAAAGGAGCCTTCCAAAAAGGTGTTTCCTTGTCAGAACCTTTAGCTATTTTAAGTTCTTCTTCAGAAAACTATTTTCATTTCAAATAATTTTATTTAAAAACGAGCAAGCTTACAAACCAATAAACGGCTTTTTGATTGAAAATTGATCATTAATAGGAGACTAGTGTCTTATAACAACAATCATTTGAAGATCCATTCATTCGCTCGAAAGCTCGAGATATTTTATAATAATAATAAATTACATTGGAAAGCATTTCATTTTTTTATTATTAGGACAATTTCGGGGTATTTTCACCTTGTAGTCTACATATAATTTTTACTTACCATTATAGTAGGAAAGAGACCAATTTGGAAAAAGCGTAAACCTCCTCAACACAAGCCAGGTCACAATATCACGTGATCTCGTTACTTACTCCCCTCAAGTAGCCCTGTAAGGGTCCAGTTGTCACCTGCCGTGATCGTCTAGTGGTTAGGACATTGCGTTGTGGCCGCAATAACCCAGGTTCGAATCCTGGTCACGGCACCTTTTTTTAACATTATTTTTACTTTTTCATAATATAAATATCATATAATAAAAAATTGATTATATCCATATTAAATTAATCGTTGATCTTAATTAATAAAGAATGGGTATTTAGACAATATATATTATACAATAATTAAAAAAACAAATACTAGTTCATATTTATTCAGATAGATGGCGCAAGCAATCAGCAACTTTTAATTGCACGATCAGGAGATGCATTTTTCTTAATTTATCCACCTGATCCCAGTACAATTTCACTTTTGTACTATTTTTTGACATATAAACATTTCCAATGTTTCAAATTAAATATTAAAACTCCATGAAACTGTATTAAATGTCTTGGGAAGCACTAATAGGTGATCCCTTCTTGCGGTTCATTTTAAGATATTTTAGAGTTCAAGAATCAAGAAACTGTTATGGAATAGCAAAATATAAATTCATACAAATATGCCGTAAGGCCTGCTTGAAATTCGTTAATGATATAGGCCATCAGAAGCATTCTATTTATTGTAATAAAATAGTATTCTTCTAGTGAAAAGAAAGGAAAAACCTTTTATATAAATTTATATCAGGATCAATATCGGCTTAAATAAAGTTAAATTCTATTTGACCATTAGAAAGATAGATTCTTAACTAAATCAACTTAAAACTTTGCAAGACAAAAACAACTCTCTTATTGGAAAGTTTAAATATTAAATAAGGATTTGTTTCGCTAGTATCTAGGTATAAGCAATATTATCGTAAAGAGGGTACAGTATTCCCCCATGAAAAACCATAGCCTAAACACGGACTCTCCTGTTTATAGGGAAAGTATCCTCATGACTTAGCCTAACATGATAAAATTTCTTAAGAAAGACTACCTACAGATAACTTGGGTTTAGGCAGGTTTCAGGAGGACTCTCGTGTACATGGCTCTACTGTACATTTTTTTTTTGTAAAATATCAGGGATTTATCATAAGAGAATTGATTTATTAACAAATTCTTGTTTATTTTTATCCTTAGTTCACATGGTAAAATCCATGATAATTATGGTGGCTAGTAGTTAGCGACTATTTTTACTGTAAATGCACCAAATGTCTTCACATGTAGAAAGCATTTCGACTCTTTCACTTACAAGTTTTCCCCAGAGTCCTATTTGATTACTTACACTAACTGTTAGGGTTGGGCTTTTTCAAGAATTGAGGAGTCATTTGAGAATTCTTTTTTAATTTATATTAATTTCCGAAGATCATTTGTTGGTTGGAAGTTGATTCAGAAAAAAAAATGTATAGCCACATCAACAAATGATTTATTTAACCCTCGACATTCCAGTGGCCTGTTGTCACTATATAAAGAGAACGAGGATTTAAAATAATCATTCACCTAAGGAGAGTAACTGCAAGTCATTGAAACGTCGGGAGTTAAATGAATCAATGGTTGATGTAGCTATATTTTGTGGGATTCGATCCCGGGTCGTGCATGTCGAAACCCAACGGTTTATACCATTTGTTCACCTTCCCCTAAACATATTCATTAGTTTTGTAATGAAATTATCATCGAACAATTATATTAAACTAATTAGCATACATCCGGATCGACACTTTGACTGAAATCTTCCAGATTTAATTCTCTACCCTGGCAAATCCACGCGGATATTCTGTAAACTTCGGACAGCAAACATGTCTTCACAAATAAAGATATATTTTTGTAACTAATCTCACAACTTAACTCTATTGAAAGGTTTAAAACGAGTAAGCTTATAAGAAAAATTCCCAATAGTAGTCCAATATTTGTCAAATTTTATCGAGTAATTTTACTCTCATTTATTCCAATAGATAAAGAAAGCTATCATCTCGCAGCTGTCATCAATAAAGTGGTAGCAATGGGAAACAACGTAATTCCTGTCTGGCCATCAACAAGAGAGGCATTAATGTCCCACATGGAGTCTGCCTATGGGCTAATTGGCTCGGATCGATGGAGTGCATTTCCCATCTTGTCCCGACCTATCTTCTGCTCAAATATAGTCACTTGTTCTTCTCGAGAATTTTCACTTTCATTAATTCTATTTCTTTTTCTAATAATTAATTTGGAGTTATGTGTGTGCTTTATAAATTGAAGTTGGTCTATTGAACGAAAATCTTAAGAAACAATTTGTACTTTAGAGATAATAAAGCTGAATACCAAAGACAACTTTATAAACGTAGATTAAGTAAATACCTTAATTCTCGTTTGATTAATTTTTAATAAGTGGCGACGAAATAAATATCTTATTTAGTGTTGGTGAGAGCAATATATATATTAAAAAACAAAAAAATAAATAATAAGTGGGTGAGGTGTTGATATTAAGATAATATGCACTAAAAAGCACATGTGCTCCTGGTCAGGATATGCTTTCTTTATTTTTAATATATATATATATATAAAATAGGGGCATCTTTTGGTTAAAAATATTTATTAAATTTCAATATTTCGACGAGGCTGTTCGCCTATCTTCTTCTCGGAAAAATTCAAAACCTTGTAAGCTTATTATCCGCGTGATGCGCGCACGAGAAGTGCTGTTTTATATAGCATATGTTGGTGTGACGAGACCATTTAATTTGAATTATTGTATCTTCAGGAATAAAATGCTATATATATTTTGACTATTTTTGTTTCAACTTTAGATATGATTGTGGTATTTCAATCTTCCTATTCATGCTAATTTTATCATCTGTAGATACCCAGCTCTCCAAAAATAATCTTGTGTGTTTATCCGGATTCTCCTCTGGGAATCTCCTGGACGTCCGAGTTGCTGACCGTCCTGGGCTGCTAACCAGGAACACCGTCGCCTCCCAGGCCTCACACTTGATGGGGCTGCTGGAGCGAGCCATTGCGAGGTGGTCATCTTTCACCCGCGGCTTGTCGTTAGTGGGTCCTGCTCGCGCGGCCAACAGCCTGGTCTTGGGTTCCATCCTGCACCACCTCCACGGCTACCTTCCACCTGAAACCAGCGTCGGCCGGTTGCAGGCGCGGTTGGGCGCTTCGTGTGGGGTGCGAGCCGAGCTCCAGTTATCATGCGTAGTACGAGGCGGAGACCATCGTCCTGCGGGGATCGTCTACCCCCATTACCCATTTTACCAGCCAGAGGGCCCGCCGGGCTTTGGACTCGGCACGGCTCCAGGCGCATCATACTACAGAGCTGGCTGCCCGCTGGACCCCCACCGTGAATGTGGCCTCATCCATCCCCTGGACTGACCTGCGTCGGAACTGCTTCTCGGGGCACGACGCAGATGTAGCCCTACTGCTGGCCCTCCACGCCCTACTCCATCCGGACCATCCTGCCTCGAGGGGTACCACCTGTGCCGCCTGTGGATCCAACGACGGGTCACTGAACCACATAAATTGGAGTTGCCGAGCCGTGCGACCCCTGCTCCGGGAGGTGTTCGCCTCCTGCGAAGTGCCCCTGGATCTGCAGGTCTGGCTCTTCGGCGTCGGCCTCCATCCCGAGGCAGTGAAATTAAAAGTGTGGCGAAGGCTACCATCTACAAGTACCATCTTGGTCTTGAGTTGGGTAACGCCAGCTATACTTCATCGACCTGCCTACTCTGTGGGAAAGAACTCTCGCAGTCCATCGGTGGCAGAGTCTTTCTTGCGGTGGGCGCCACCAATGAAGACCTGTATATATATTTTTATACTAGACGAATGGCCCGGGCAACGCCCGGGGTTTACCCGAGTGCGAATATATTCTAAAAACGTTGACTTGGGTGGTCGCTATTAACAGGGTGGTCTGTATAGACAGGTGGATGTATCACACAGCTGATAACAGGGTTGTCTAGAGTGGTCGCTATAGACAGGGTGGTCTGTATAGACAGGTTTATGAGAGAGGCACAAACTTACAGGTTGTTGACGCCGCAATCCCCAGAGAGAGTGTTTTTTGTTGCATCATGCTGTGACTCACACGACGACCCAAGGTCAACAGGGGTGGAGCAGCAAGCTTAAGCCTATCACCGTCTGGCGGCGCTGCTTGCGAGTTATATCTACAATTCTGCAAATAACTCTAAGGATATTCAAGATATTCAAGAAATTATTTTTCGAAAACCTTTCCGGGGATATACCTAATAATATCCCAGAATTTCATGGCGATTGGATGTATGGTTTTTGAATAACAGGGTTGTCTAGAGGGGGGCAGGGAGGACACGTGTTCCCTTGCAGCCAATGAGCGCGCATTCTATCCGTGAGCTTCAGACAAACAGACAAACAGACAAACAAACAGACAGAATAAGGCAAATATATAAGTAGATATATGTATATTTATCAATTATTTTCATCTATTTATATCTATTTACCTATATCTATCATTATATAATCATATTTATTCTGTATTTTTAACCTTATATAATTTTATATGAACATTGTAATAAATCAGTTTCAATCTCAATCTCTCTCACTCTATCTGTCCTAGTTTGGAATTATCACCTATCCACATATTCTCTTGCCCAGCAATTCCGCAGCCTTGTAGACAATTGACATGGACCCAGAACAGCAGATTTACACACCCAATATAGAGGACATTGCGACTGCTGTGATAGAGATGAATGGTCGATATCTGAGGCTCTTCTTTGGAAATTATAACAACAACAGAAAATTGACATGGACCCAGAACAGTAGCTTTACACACCCAAGATAGAAGACATTGAAACTGCGGTGAGAAAGTTGCATGGAGACATCTGAGGATCTTCATTGGACACCACAACAACTCTCTTTAGATGTAACCCGGATTCTTATAATGGTGTTAGTCAGGAGTTATCTTACCGTGATTACATGGTTACAGATTCTTTAACAGAGTGTTGAGTTCTAACCATTAAAAAGAGACACTAGCGGGAGGATGTCCCGCACGATACATAGCAAATTTATTTACATATAGATAACAGACGAAAGGTAGAAAAAGCGGCTGATAAATAATTATTCTTCTTTTATAATATGAGCAATGGTATTGTATACAGAATTATTGATATTCTTGGTTGATTCTTGAGATAAGATAGAATATTTTGAATATCAGATTTTTTATTTACAATTCTTTTTGATTTATTCTTTTCAATTGCAAATGTGAATTATGAAATCTTCGATGCCACTCCTATGTTATGTAATAGTGATATAGCTAGAATCACAAATCATTTCTCTTTCTTTAGTTAGGTAATGACAATATATGTGGTAAACCTGCGTCCGAAAAGGGTTGGGGGGGGGGGGGGTGAAAAAAAAAAAGTAATTTAAAATTATAAATTTGACGCCATTTTTCTTTCTTTTATTAATGATAAATGATAGGGTATCTTGCAGGACGTTTCCCATTGAATACTTTAACTATAATCTATTTTTATTAACTATAATATTGGATATGCTTTGTACTTGCATTTATATAGAGCTGTATCAAATGATGAAGATTATATACTGTAGCAAAGTATTTATTATTTTATTAACAGAGTATCATTTTTTAATGTTTATACTTTGCTACTTTGTAAATTTCCCTTGTTGCTTATATTTTATCATTCATAGTTTGTTCTTGCCTTGAATACATTTCTGTGTCATCCCGAAATTTGTCTTTCCTAATTTTCCACGTGGCAATGTTATAAAATTGACAGGTTTTTGAAATAAAAGCTTCTATATTTCTTTTTCAAAGATAAAATAATTATTTATATTTCTTCATTATATCAAAGATGATTGTAGATTATTTTTCAAGATTTTCTTCAGTTATCATTTCTTTCTATATAAATACCAGAAGGGCGCTATTTTCTCAATAGTTTTAGTTTTAAAATCACAAATGATTGCTGAGATGCATATGAGAGGTAGGGGTCAAGCTTCTGATTTTTCTTTTAAAAAGAAGATCCGAAAGCAAATTGTGTTAAGAAATAATTATTTTTATTTTAGGTTTTTTGATTTTCGATAACTCTCAAGATTCTTTATTTTCAAATAAAAACAAATATTTATATATATTTCTATAGTTGCCTAGAACTCTTTGTTGACAAAATCTCTTCAAGATTCAAATATTACGGAATATTGAGTCAGAATATATTGTTCCTAAAAGAGAAAAGCAATATTTTTCATCAAATAAAACGTTGATAGTTTAATTTTAATTTTAACGTTTATTTGTCGGGAAATATAGCCCATGTTTTTGAAGAAAAATATAGTTTAAAATATATCATAATTTTGATAATGTAATATATATATATATTCTGAATATAGAGCAATCCATAATACATTTATATTTTAAAAATAAGGCTTATTTTGGATTTAAATATGATTATTTATTTACCGATATTTCGATGGATCAATCTTCCATCTTTTACGAGGTGTTTTGCAGTGAAGCACGCAGCAGGTCGCGCGCCCCAGGTGAGCCACTAGACGTCTTCTAAGCTTATTGGGCGATGAACCATCTAATATATACAATCTAAACAGAGTAAATATAATCAAAATAAAAGTGATATATGTAAATGACTATTGAAATTAAGAGATATCAAATTAATTAAAGAAAAAGTGATATATGTAAATGACTAAATGATATATGTAAATGACTAATGAAAATTAAGAGATATCGAATTAATTAAACAAATAAAATATCATGAAAATTGAAATAACTGTGTAACAAATATACAAATAGTAGTAATAGATATCCGATTAAAAATGGAATAAAATAACCATGTAAGTAGCATAATCATCTAAGAGGTTCTAAATTGGGTATATATATCTGGCAAGTCAATCTTTCTATTGATACTATTTTTATTCTCTAATGAGCTCCAGCTTTCTAAAAATAAACGGCAATGTTTTTCTTTGATGTTTTGATGAATTATAGATGTGTGATCGAAGTCTGGAGTGTGACTATTGTTGAATGCATGATCTACTAGTAGAGATGTCGGGTTATGGCGCTTTAGTGCGGATTTGTGTTGGTTAATTCTTTCAGATAAAGGTTTGCTGGTTTCTCCTATGTATATTGCCTGGCAGGATTTGCATGGTATTTTATAAACCACATTCGCTCTATCTTCTGGCTTGTAGATTTGTTTTGTATCAGGGTGACGGAAGATGCTTCTTAAATTCTGATTGGGTTGATATCTGGTTGTAATATTGTGTTTTTTTTAAACTTCTGGCTATTCTTTCACAGCCATAGCTGTAAGGTAGGGAGCAAAACATGTTCGGGGTTGAGATCTGTGTATTGTTCGTGGATGGAATTTTTGGTGTATATAATTGCTTTTTGATGAATTCTTTAGGATAATTATTGTTTTGAAGTTCTTGAAATAATCTAGCTTTTTCAATTTTTTTCATCAGTTTTATCTGTAAAATGTGTAGTCAACCTCTTGGATAGTGTTTTGACCACCGCAACCTTATGGCAGATGGGACCAAAAGAATTGAAGTTCAGGTAACTTCCTGTGTGGGTTGGTTTTCGATAAATTTTCGTTTCAATTTTATTTTGATTTCTGGTCAGTTGTAAGTCCAAAAATGGTAGAGATCTATTTTCTTCTAATTCATAAGTGAATTTAAGAAAGGGTCTAAGACTATTAAGAAAATTTATAATTATGGAAACATCCACCTCTGTGATGCATAAAACATCATCAATGTAGCGTTTCCACATTAAAATTTGTAGTTGTGTGGATTCAACGATTAACTTGTCAATCTTATCCATGAATACATTGGCTAATGCAGATGATATAGGATTTCCCATTGGAAGTCCCTTGACCTGTTTGAAATATCTGTTCTTATAGAAGAAGTAATTAAATGATAGGCAGAGTTTAACCAGTTCTACGGATCATATCTCTTGATATAGAATCCCTTTATACTTCCATCCCACATGACGAAGCAATTCTTGCTCTACAAGAATTCATAAATTCCCACCCAGACTTACCCCTCTCTATCCCAAAGGAGGCTCTCATAGAACTGGTCAAACTCTGTGGAAGATGAAGGGTACTGTTGCCATTGATGATTGTATAACCCACCATTGTTGAATGTAATGAATGATGTTGTCGGGTGATGGAAAAAAATAAAGAATCTTTGGATTTCCTGAACTCGTTATCGGGAATTGTATACCGAGGAAGGATGGTCCAATAGATGAATTAATAAAAAATAAATAAAATGGGTGGCAACAGGAACCCTATGGGAGACTATGAGGTTGAGAGGAAATTGGTTAAGGAGGTGTGAGCAAGTGATATAGGATGGGAAGATATGATTGGGTGAGAGAGAGATAGAGAGAGGCGTCAATATGAAATAAAAATAATAATCTAATAAAAATAATGATATCAGAAATAAGACGATCTCAAGGCATTTAAAAAGTATATAAATGTTATTTAAAAAACTCAAATGATGTTTAAAAAGCTTTAATTTGTAAAGTTTTAGAATCTATATATGATGACAGATGGAAAAATAGTCAAATAGTAATATTCCAAATGATTGCTGATGGTTGATTATTCGAAGATAAAATGACCAATTACAATAATATCTATATAATAATGTTGGCTTGGATGGTTTATAATGGCTGCGTGTGTTGTGGTATAGGAGTACTGGGATGATCGGCGGTGGTGGAACGAAATTGGGGAAGTCAATATGGCCGTCGTATTTGTTTTTCTCTGCTCGAGCTTCTTTCGAGCGAAAGGGGCTCACCTTTGAGGAGCTCGTGGAGCCTCGCAGACCTGTACCCGATATCGTTTCGCACGGCTTCTAGTTGTGGGAGAAGTTTTCCGCCGGATAAGTCCCGTCGTAAGGTGCCATAGGCGAGGCATAGGCACGTGGCGCCGTCACTTCTTGGAGGGCCTCGGTGAGTCGGTTTACCAAGGTGTCCAAGCTGGGCCGGATGAAAGTGGCGGGCGCCTCAGAAACGTCCATGTAGCGTTCCACGTCTTCGCCCATAGTCCTTTGTCCACTGTCTGCCATCCATATTCTGTCGACTTATACGGGTCTACTGTCGTACATGTGAACTCTTTATAAAAATAGAAGGTTTTTATAGAGAGAAAAAGTTTCCAATGAGCAATATACCCAAAAAGTGACCATCTTCCTGTACGACCACCTTTGTTTACTTGACCTTACCTAAAGTCAATATTATATGTTTTCTCATGGTAGAATACACTACAACATTCCATAACATATCGTCATTATTACAAATAAATATAACGCGTAATCTATATATATCGGGAATGAAAACATTAACACAGGAATGTTTCTTTTATATATGGAAAAACCGCTGCGAGGGTTCACTACTGATGAGCCTAGCCCCATCAATATTTTTCATCACAGTAAAGACAGTAGAAGTTTGATTTATTTGTAAATTCACGATAATCATTCACGATATTTTGCCATTATGTAATGTCATTTAATAAATGCTGGTTACCATAGCATCCTCTCACTCTAAATCAACAACTTTCCGTGGTTTGACGTAGGTACTGACAAAACTACTAGAGCCAAATACAGGTTGGTGATCAAAGTTTATCTCCTTGTTGAGTTGTTGATCAAAGCTATAAAGAATCTAATCTGATCTTGGCTTGAAGTTAAGAGTTTTCCTTCTTTTAGATGAATTATTAGTTCTAACTAAGGGATTCCATCTGCACTCTTGGTGTTTGATATCAGAAACTATATAAAATATCATTTATAATCTGTTATATATATTGCCTTCTGTTTGTGAGAAATTTGTATAACCCCATTGAAGAGATGTAAAAAACTCTGTAAACATACACTTATAGACAAACCTTAAGAAAGTGGAAGGTATTTAATGTTTCTAGACAACTAATTTTGTTGTTGTTATTGTTTTTTTTTTAAAGAGACAGAGGCAATTTTGTTTATACTTGGTTATCTCGTGTGTCTTCAATAAAGGTAACTGCGTTACAAATATATTTCAGAGTTATTGTTTGAATCCCGATATATATGCTAAAAAGTACAACTTCTTCAAGTTTTGTCAATGAGTGAAATTTTTTAAATATTTTTTATTGAACTATTTTATCTAATCAGAATTTTTCTATAGTAAGTATCATATATTCCTCAAATTTATATTATTTATTGAAAAATATATTTAGAAACTAACTATTTTGAATATCTAATACAATGCAGCTTCTTGTTTTAAATACGATTGTATTTAATTGCTGAAGAAGTGTGTTCCTCAAGCTGCAGTGTGATATATGGGGAGATAGGTGAGTTGGAGTTGGGCCAAGTGCACGTGTCTAATCAATTCAGGCTTGGATTAGAGCAGACCTGGCAAACATCTACTCTCTACAAACCTACCATGTCCTACATACAGCTCAGCTTAACAAGACCATACAGCATGTAGACATTTAGTAATACACTACAATTTCCTCTTAGGAACCGATTGAAGACATTCAGGGTCTCTTCTTTAAGTGATTCTTCTTCCGATAAGTTTCTATATAAAGGTTCATCCCCTGACTTATATTTTAATAATATCAAAAGTTTCCAGGAATAAGTTTATTGCACAATTTTATTTCTCTAGCTTTCATGATAACATGCCCTTCAACAGGAGCAACTTACACCTAACTATAGTTGAGCAGTTGTACTTGTTTCATTTGGCGATTCGGGAATTTTATAGGTTCTGATAGTGTGTGTGTTACATTTGTATAGCCTTGGTATATCATAGCATTTAATCATTGAAATAATATTTCAATAATTAATATATTTTGACTAAAGACTGTATTCGCGATTTATAATATATATTTTTAATTAAAAAAAAAAGGGGAAAATGGCTTTTGAACTTTTGCTTATTAGTAATTCATTTTCATATATATATTTATTTTTGCTTTCTAACTAGACCTACATCCCTAGGAAATTATCCATGAGATAATCTGCATGGCGCAATCTCATGAATTGGACTTTACTGACAAACATTGTAAATAAAACCAAGAATAATTAAGTGTGTATGGGTGTCAGTCAGAAAGATATTCCGGGTAGTTAGCGAATTCTGCGCGCTCTCCAGGAACCTGGTTTAACTAAATATATTACTATTTGATAATACTAATTTCAAAACATTTATAACTGATAAATTATTTAATATAATATGACAAATATATCCACAATTTTACTAATAAGGATCATTTTTTATTTTTAAAATGTACTAAAACAGTGGATTTTAGAGATGCACACATCTGAGCAAAAAGAAATCAAGAACAACTACATTGTATTTGATATTTTAAATAGTTAGTTTCCAAATATAATTTTCAATAAATAATATAAATTTGAGGAATAATTGATACTTACTATAGAAAAATTCTGATTAGATAAATCCACTTTTTTCTTTTATTCAATATTCTGTAAGGTAATATAGTTACTAGTGAAAATGTGTTATTGAGAGAAGAAATTATTCACTTTTATTATTTCCTATTGCATCATAGAGTAAAATCCAGGGTTGCCAGATGGAATTCTCTGAGGAAAACAATCTGATTGATAACTTTCTTAATTAACCTATAGGTATTACTTATTTCTTTCTTAGGGGCAAGTGGCAATCTTTCCTAAGAAAAATAAGAAATATTGCAGATCCTTCACCTCTGTAGGTATTTAAATATTGCGCAAAATGTTGAAATCTTCATAGTTGCAGATGACTTCATTATTGATTTTTTCTTCTTTAATATCGATTATAGGGGGTCGGTGGTCAAGTGGTCTAAACCGTTGGTTTTCGACCGCTACGACCCTGGATCGAATCCCGCATTAGATACTTTTTTTCTAATTAAAAATGCTTCAATGGCCCCCGATTCTTGCAAAAGTCCAACCTCACCAGCGAGTTCAAGTAACCAAAACGGGGCTCTGGCAGATTTGTAAGTGCAAAGGTCGAACTGCTTTTCACAAGTGTAGACATTAGTGCACTGGTTGCACTGGTGCACTGGCCATGCTTGCCATGGCCTGTTCCACGTGTACTAGGGATAATCCTTATCCTTATATCTATAAAAATGAAATCCAAAATCGATGTTTGTTATCGCGTTGCGCAAAATCTACAGAATAAATCATTATGAAATTTCGCATGTAGCTAGCTGAAGATTTCGTTTAACATATAGGCTATTCAAAAAACGAATACGGTTAATGTGCTTTTTTTTTAATATAAAACAAAAAAACGTTAGTTCCAGCCTTTTACCGCTTGGGCGCAGCACTGGTCGCGACGAAAAATGAATTTGATTGGTTAATAATTAACACGTGGTTGTTTACACGATGAATGTTAGTTTGTTCACATGATGCATGTTTTTAAAAGGTAAGATTATCCAATCGCCCTGAAACTTTAGGAAGTTATATATTTACTATACTACTGGGAAGGTTTCTGGTTTGAATTTTGTTTGAAATAAATATTATTTGCAATTTTATTTGCAAATTTTCTACTTTCACTCGCAAGCAGCGCCTATAGCGGCATCTGGTGAAATTATATTTATAAATTGTAACAATGCTTAAATGTGTTCCAAATATAATAAATTAATTTGAGAATTCAGTAATATAATATTCTAATGACGTAAAAAAAATTGGAATTTCAATATTAATATATATTTAAAGAAAATATTGTAACGTTTTTGTGTTAAATGTCAAAATGTAATGTTAAAATATATTTTTACATTGTTAATTTAATTTGTTGTTATTTTATAATAGTGAAGATGCAAATTACATTGTTGCTGTTTATTATTATCGTTTGTTTATATAAAAAACTTACATGGTATGTGATGATGATAACAAAAATGAATTTTTAAATTAATATATGAAATAAGTTGAGGTCTGGTAGCCTCTTGTAGAGAATCCTGTCGACTAGCTGTAATAAGATGATAGGTTACTGTTGACTCTTGTAGAATCCTGTCGATTAACTTTGTGATGATAAAGTTTAGGGACTCTCGCTATACTGGATTGACTAAGGGGAACAGTCAGGATGGGGAGTTTTCCAGTACCTCTCTGCACCTTGTAAGTCCTTTAAAAGTTCTCACAGAGTACAGGCAGTCGTGGTCGAGGCAGAGTGGAAAGCTTGGGAATGTCCACGCAAAAAAAACGAAGACACAGTTGCACTAAGAAAGTTCCGTAAACAGATAAAAGTTGAGCTAGGAGCGAAAGATGGAGATAGAAGTTTCTTACTCGTCTACATGATGGATGAGATCGACATGAGGTACGACCGACGCGGGCTTGCACTGAGGGTGAACTAACTGTCAAGTGACTGTAAAGGGACTGTATTTATAGGTTAAAGACGGGGGGGCCTTATGTGACAGGGGGCCGTTTCTGAGAAAGGGGGCTTTGCATGTCACCAGGTGTGAGAGGGGGCTCTGCATTCCACCACATGTGAACAGTGTGGGTGGTCTGGTCCATTTTTAGACCTTGTTGTGGGCATTCTAAATCTATCTCGATTTTGACGTTATGACTTCCATCTCTTGCTTAGCTCAACTCTTAAATCTATTACAGATTTTTATTTATTTATCCTCAGTTTGTACAAATTACATTACATATGATGATGTAAAGACACATGTCAATAATACGTATAATCATTTACAGATGTGTTTCTATTATACAACATTAAAATCTTATTATAAGTTATATACAATATGGGGTTGTTGGTTTAAATTACCATATATATATAATTCATTGAGAAAAAAAGAAATAATTAATTATCGAATTCACAAAAGTGACAATATCTTATTTAAAATATAATAAATGTTTTCGAAAAATTATGTGTTTCAAAATTATTGTTAAACGCGTATAACAATTATTATATTTATATACGTTTATAAATCAACTAGACGTATGACCTGGCTTCGCCCCAGAATTCCCCCGATTGCAATTTCCTTCATACTGAAAGTACATCAATAATAAATATTAGAAGTGCCATAGAATAGCAATACAGAAGTAACACATAGACTACAGGAAAAAAGTGTGTGTGATGGCAAAAATTGAATTATATAAGTGTTTAGGTATTTGATTTAATTAATATAGTTGATATAATAATATATATTTATATTATATATAATATAAATGAGTTTTAAAAATTGTAAAAAAAAAAATGCATCGGCCGGGAATCGAACCCGGGCCGCCCGCGTGGCAGGCGAGCATTCTACCACTGAGAACCACCGATTATATATAAAATGGCCATATTTGAGTATTCATTCCATTCCGGATTACTCCGCGTAAAAAAAAAGTTCTTCAAATGAAAAAAAGAAATAGCCAAAAATACTAATCAAAATGTAGCCGAAAATTTTCCTCAGGTTTATAAAAAGCGACATGCAAAATTTGGTACCAATTGGTTCAGTAGTTTTTGAGTTTATCGCGAAAACAGACAGACATTGACTTTTATATATAGAGAGATATATAGGTGGATTGGATGTTTTCTAGAATCGTTTTAGCAAATGTTCGTTAGGTAAACTTTTACTCGGATAAAAACCGGGCGAAGCCGGGTACATTCGCTAAATACAGTTATTTACAAATCTTTGTTTGTGGCAAGATACTATTCCTTCAACTTCAAATTACCGAGTGGACCAATCAATACTGATTTTTTTTTTCAACTTATCGAGTATTTTTTCAAGGGCTCGGGAAATTTTTCAAATTATCGAGAGTATGACAAGTATAGATTCAGTAGGGATTGGATGTTTGTTAGAATCGTTTTAACAAATGTTTGTTAGGCAAACCTTTACTCGGGTAAAAATCAGGCGAAGCCGGGAACATATATATATGTTTGTCGGCTATGCACGCCCTCAATATATAACTAATCTCGCTGAAATTTGAAAAGGACAGAGTTAAATCTGGAAGAGTTTTTTTTTTGTCGCACTTTAACCAAGAAAAATTATAGTACTGAGCAACAATATTTTTTTAATCAGAAATGATAATGCCAATATTGCTCTATCATGCTTGATTGACATAAACAAAATTCTTTAGGGGAATATTCACTAAAGCAGTCCACGGGCGGAGCCAGATAATAATTTTTAGTAGGCAGGAACAAAATTCTACCGCGAAACATTCACTCGAGCAGAAGGCACACGAAGCCAGGTCATCTCTACATATAAAATATCGTTTCTCGGCCTTTTGGCTAAGATCATAAAGTATATCTCTAGATATTTTCATTTATATATATCTTATTAAAATTCTATTCAGTAGAGTGAGTGGATATGTTTGCTCGAAAAATATATTTTCTATATTATATAAATATATAATGTAACGAATATTATTATCGTTATTATCATAATATTCTGTGTGTTCCGGAATATTATTATCAATAATATTCGTTAGGCAAACTTTCACTCGGATAAAACCCGGGCGAAGCCGGGTACACATTCGCTAGCAATAATATATATCGATTATTTTAGTATTTTTATGACTTTCAAGCTCTCTCATGTGTTAGAAAAGCCAAGTTAATATGAATTGTAAAGCCTTTCAATTTTACATATGTACATAAAACATCTCGATTTTACATAATACGCAAATACAGCTTTATTAAGACCACCGGTCTTATACAGATTCACCGCAGGAAGGAAGCATAGATGGAGCTCCTATACTCCAGGCAGCACAGAGTCCAACAGCCTCCAGGTCCGACGCATGAGTTTACATTAATATTTTTCAACCATTAGAGATAAAAGAAAGGGTCTCTATGTATGTAGAGAATTGCTGTTATAGAATTAAACGCTTAATATATTTTAGTTTAATAGTTCAACAGTAGCTATCTATATACACTCATGGACAAATCTTAAAGAAGTGTAAAGTCTTTGATATCTCCGGTTGTCTGATTTTTAAAAGAGATAGAGGCAATTTTGTTCACATTTGGTTATCTCGTGTGTCTTCAATAAAGGTCACTGTAATATCTTTCAGGGTTGATGACTGAATCCTGATATACATGCTGAAAGGTACAACTTCCTTAATTTTTGTCTATGAGTGTATTTATATATCCCGAGGTCCCTACAACAACTAAAATATGAAAGTTAATCAAAAATAAAAAACGATAGCATTTAAGAACTCATCGTATTTAAATTTCCGAATAATTTTTATTTATTTCCAAATCGCATATCAAGGACAAAATTATTTTTATTTTAAATTGGGTATTTTTTAAAATAAAAATGTCTGTTATTATCAACACATATACAATTTAAATTATTTTTGGTCGCAGTGGTACAGCCTACTCCACGCTGACGAGCGCCAACAGCGCGAAATGCGTTCGTATATGTGCTCCTGGCCAGGATATGACATTTTTTAATTTTTTAATATACAATTATATACTATCAAACACTAGAAAAAGTATATATACACTGTTGAAAAATTACTCTTGTTGTGACAATATATATTATATGAGAGAACACTATCTCACAAATTTATTTACACATTATAATTATCAAATTAAAAACTATTATAGACAATAAAAAATTATACTGCCCTTACTGCAATGTAAAAATTAATGCGAATTACAATATAAGAATAACCTTTATTCTCAAAGGTTGAACATAACGTTCCCCGGTTACAGAAACGGTTTTTAAAAGATTTTCCATTGATTTATTTTTAAAAAATGGCCCAAAAATAAAAGAAGTGAACCCACACCAAACTAACTCTGGGCTGATGAAGTGGTATTTCTGTAAAATTTCTAAGGTTTTCTGTTGCCCAAATGCGGCTGTTTTGAGTGTTTACCTCTCCGTTTAAAGAAAGGTGAGCTTCATCTGTCCACAGAACATTCGACAGCCAGTTTTTATCAATATCAATTTGCCGGAAAACCAATGCAGCGAATTCTTGACGCTTCTCAAAATCGCTGACTTTTATCTCGTGAAATATTTGAATTTTATACGTATTTTTATATACGTATAATACGTATTTTTAAAGATAAATTCTTAGTGCTCTCCAAACTGTTCCATACGAAATCCCCGTTTGTCGAGAAATTTGTCGAACACTTACTTCTCCATACGTGGATAACGTTTCAATAGCTTCAACATTCTGCGAAACCGTAACAGCCACTGACTTGCACATGTCGATGATCTTCCACTCCGAAGTTTTGCTTCCAGAGATCCAGTCTTTTCAAATTTTTTTATCATTCGCCTTATATATAGAGAGAGTAGCAACTCATGGGTCCTTTACCGCTTCGAATACCTTTAAAGGTACTAAACGCTCGTAAAGCTTCAGTGGCAAATTCTGAATTGCATTTTAAAAAATTCACCAAGAGTGCTTTATCCTGTAGTGATGGCATTCCAGAATAAAATAAATTATCAGAGATGGATAAATATTTTTCAAATGAATAAAATTAAGAATATAATTGATACTGAGAGAAAATTGAATTTAAAAATTAGAATTTTATTATCTTCGAAATTTAAATCACTGAGAGCATTCCAGCAAACCGCATATAAAATATCATTTTTATTTTTGCTACATTTTTTCATTTGGATTTACCTATTTTACATATTCGGATTGCATTTAAAATTCGTCATCCAATTCTTCTAGTTTTGGCGAAATGGTGTTTTATTAGTTTATCATTTGATATTATTAGGGTTCTTTTCTGGTATTCAAAAAGGAAAATTACGTGTCGATCAGTTATATATTTCAATTTATCAAACAATTTGGCCACTAAATAACTGATTCTGGTAGAGCGCCATCTAGCGTATGAAATTGTAACTAAAATCAATTTCGAATTTTTCATTATTCGCCCTAAAGATCCCATTGCATCCTGAACACAATGGTGCTTCCCGCATTGCTCTAGCATATATTCGCAGTTATTAATTTTTAAAATTGTGCAAGACTTTTGGATCACCCTGTATAATATAAATATTCACAAATCTGGCTTTTAGTTATTAAATTAAAATAAAATTCATTCAATTCCACTTGATTTTTTTTTTTTTAGTTTTGAATGAATATTTTTCCTTAAAAAAATTACGTATATAACTATATTAATACTTACCACTAAAACTAATACTAAAAATCTTTAGAAATTATCAATATTTCTCCATTTTTATATGTTCAATGATATAAAATTAAATGTGAAAAAATAATTTAAAAATATAAAAAATTTAGGTGTTAATATTAAAAACAAAAAAGGCATATTCTGACCGCGCTCACAAGAAAATATTTAGATCACTTGATCAATTGTTCCGTGATATTTGGCCAACTCAATGACCAGCGTATTCACGCAAACTTGGCCTTGAATCCCTATTTCTTGAACTCCCAGGAAGCCTCTGCAACCAAAATTTGGCCTTAGAGGTACCGCCTGCACCACGCTGACGAAACCCACCAGCCCAAAACGCGTAAGTTGTTGGCCCTTTTTGATTTATCAAGAATTTGGACCCAAAACAACAACTTCATGCAACCAAGATAGATAACATTGCGACTGCTGTGACAGAGGGGCACACGAAGACATCTGAGGCTGTTCATTGGACACGACAACAACAACAAATACTAAATACCTAGTTTCATGTAACTTTTTGATAAAAAATAATATAACGGCAATTATTTTTAAAAATATGCTATTTCAGATCATAGTTTTTTAAACAAATTATACCTGGGAAAAAGAGAACTAAATATATTTACACACAATAATTATATACCTAAGTCTATTTTTTAGAGAAAATAAATTTTATAAATAAAATGTCGTCTGATTTATTTATAACCAAAGATCGTTATAGAATCGAATATTTTGCTCTTTCATTAAGATAAAATATAGAGTAACAAGAACACATCTTGATATATAATTTGGACATTACGTTTCGTTAACAACGTTGTTGCCATCTTCAGACAAAAATACTGAATGAGAAAAATTACACAGTACCTTACCGTTATACCAAAATAAAACCTTAAAGATTCTATTTAAATGATATCCAGTCGAGCAAAAGAGAGAAAAAATACATTTGATTATTCTAATGTGTTTTTATGCTGTATTATTCATATCTCGCTATACTCCGGTTATATAGCCTTAACGAGTATTTAAGATTTTAAATTTTAATAACAAACAAAATTTACCATAGTGTTTGTATATATAAAAGGCGTATCTGAATCTGTGAAAAAAAAACTATTTTTTTTTCTCAAAATATTTCGAGAGATTGCTCCCTCTTTATCAATTAATGCACAATAAACTTTAGTTACAAATTCTTGCATATAACATGGAAATAATGTTGTTTCTATATGATCTACAAGAATTTGTAATTTAAGTTTATTGTGCAATAAATTGATAAAGATGGAGCAATCTCTCGGAATATTTTGAGAAAAAAAATGTTTTTTTTCTTTCACAGATCCAAATATTCTCTATTTTATAATAACATATTTAATGGAACTCCTTTTGACTCAAATTAACATGTGTATTCGTATGCCATGACGTATGCACGAAGGAACGTGTGGCCACTGGACATCGGTCGGACCTGGAGGCTGTTGTTGGGAGCTGCGCTGCCTGGTGTACAGGAGCTCCATCAATGATTCCTTTCTTCCTGTGGTGAATCTGTATAAGACCGGTGGCCTTAATAAAGCTTTGGGTGTGTATTTATTTTAAATTGTATTTAGTAAAACGAGAATTTTTCAATATTTTTTTCCTTTAAACGCTCAATTAGACAAACCCAATGTATGACAGATTAAGCACATTTTTTAAAATGAATAATTCATAAGTAGCTTAATAAATCATAATTTATTTCAATTTCAACACACAAAACGCAATATCTCGGCTAGGAGTATAATTACGTCGATTTATATTTTAAAACAGAAACAGTTATAAAAACATTATACAAAGAAATAATAAATAAAGAGAAACAATAAGATATATTAGGAACCTGATTATTTCAGATAAGAAAGATAGTCATAAATATATTTACAAAATTAATTGAATCTGTGACAATTCTCTCTGGTATTTACAATTTTTTTTTTTGCTTATCCCTAGTACACGTGGTATAGACCATGACAATCATGGTGGGTAGAAGTAGGCGACTGCTTTTACTGTAAGTGCACCATATGTCTACACATGTGAAAAGCAGTTCGACTTTGCACCTACAAATGTGCCAGAACCCCGTTTGGTTACTTGCACTCGCTAGTGGGGCTGGACGTTTGCAAGAATCGGGGGCCATTGGAGCAATTTTTTTTTTTATCTGAAAAAAAGTGCCCAATGCGGGAATCGAACCCGGGTTGTAGCGGTCGAAAACCAACGGTTTAGACCATCCTTCCACCGACCCTCGTATTTACAAATAATTTGTTTATCTTACTATGTAAGAAATAAAAAGAGATTCTTTAGAAATATAATCGCTTTACCGAATAAAATTTGAAATAAATGTTGTTAAATGTGTTTTGCTTTTAAAGCTTTATAACGTATATCTAAATCTTACCGATTGGATGTCTGGAGAAGACAATGGACTTACTAGGGCTACTAGAGAATGTGTTTGAAGAACCTTCACCCATTTCCAGGAGTCCTGGATGTTTGCTCAGGTCGATGGTGTGAGGACCTTCGAGGAACTTGTTGAGTCCAGGGCCTGAAATGTGGGCTGATGACTTCTAGTCATTTTGGTGTCACGCGAGATAAACCTGACAATCATAGTTGTGAAGTTTTAATTGGGTTATTCAGTAGTTCAACTACTATTTGAAGTCATTTCTAGTGGAAAATAACTAAAGTAGTTTATGGATAGAGAGATGGTAAATGAGTGGTATAAGCCGTATATTTTTGACAGCGGGATCGAAACCCGGATTAAAATTTTTCCGAAGAAATATTTCTTTTATGGTTGCTGATTTTTGCAAATTTTCAACACCACCTGTGAGTGCGAGTAACCAAACATGACTCTGGCGCATATGTAAGTGTAAAAAACGAACTTCTTTCTACATTTGTAGACATTGTTAAAATGGAAATAATGTTGAATAATACTGCCATCAAAGTAAAAAATTACGCTTTGTGTATTATTCACTTAAGTATATGGAATTTTTAGGATTCATTGTGTTTGTTAAATCTTGTTCAGTACACAGGTACATATCTATATGCCAAGATGGTATGTTTTGACCTCACGAGATTCCCGTTTCTTATATACATTACTTATATACTTGCAAGTGCAATTCCACACATTTCTTTGTCCAAACAGATAGTTGGCAACTTCCCAAAATACAAACTTATTCATTATGTTTAGTCATCTGGTACTTGTAGTGTAAGCTTTATTGACCGTCCATCTGTCGTAATTATGATCACTTTGTACTACATATATAGACATGTGGTGTGCCTACTGTCCAACCTGTCATGACCTTCAATCTATCTTGATAATTATGGTCTGGTACTAAATGAGAAGATATGTGGTTTACTTTCGGTGCAAGCTGTCACAACTCTCTACTTACCGTAATCATATCGATATCATAATACATGTGCAGACATTCGTTGTACTTGCAGTGCAATCTTTCATGACGCCCTACTTACCGTGATTATAATGGCCTTATATTATATGTGTAGGCATGTGTTGCACTCTTGCACTGGAAGCTTTCTTGAACCTCTACCTACCGTAATTATGATTGCTTGGTACTACAGTTGTAGACATGCTGTTAAAACTAATTCTTTGGTATAATATCATTTGTTGATCATGTGGCAAAAAAAGCCAATCAGATGAGACTTTGCGCAAGAAAGGTATAAAAGGCACGGCGGAATGGCCGGCACAGGATTTGTATGGATTGTTTATGAGAATAGGATTGCCTGAGCGAAGTAGTTAAAGAACTCAAGCTCAGAGGAAAAGTTGGTTATGAGTGCCTGAGCCTAGGAGATAGATAACTTAAGCTCAGAAGAAAGGTTGTTTAAGAGTGTCTGAGCCTAGGGGTTGAAGAACTCAAGCTCAGAGGAATATAATAAAAGGCTAAAGAAGCTGATAAGAAGCCTGCATAGAAACTGAATTATGTGAAAATCTAAAGAAGCTGATAAGAAGCCTGTATAGAAACTGAATAAAGTTAAAAGGTTAAAGAATTTTTGATAGGAAGCCTGTTGTAGAAACTGAAGAGGCTAAAGTTAGCAAAATATTGGTGATTAGCATAATAGTATTAGTTTATTTTTATGTATCATATTATCATAATAGAATAAAGCTCATTATGTTAATTTCATCAAATCTTGTCGCTCACTACCTCCAGAATATCACCTGCCTACCGCTAATGTAAGTACAATAGTTAGATACGATTTTATTTTATTTATTCATTCGTTTATTTATTTCTCAATTTTTTCTCTATCTTTTACTTACTTTTCTAATACATTCATTGCAATGGAAGCTTTCCTGACCCTCTGCACACCATAACTTATCCTATTTGTGAGCTATGTTAGCATATAATTAAATATATACTTGCAATACAAGCTATCACATATCTCTACCACCATAATTATCCTGAGCTATATAAAACCACATATTTTAAAATATACTTGCAGCACATACTGTGATATTCCACTACCTAAGGTATTTTTAATATACGGAGGACTACTTACTATCAAATCTCCCTTTGAAAATTAAACGATTTATAGCCCGTCAAAGGATTCTATGGTTACTTTTCCGCGAGGATATCACGGGATTTTGGAACAGCGACCCTTTAAATTACTACTTCTGCAATGTTGGCATCCAAGACAAATTGGTCCACTATCTATTCAATTGCCCATTCCTACATGAAAAGAGAATGGAAATTCGCGAAATTTCGGAGCTAACTCACTACAATGAACAACATGTATATAAAATCTTTACTTCTCTCCTGCTGGATAAAACATTTGTTTATAAATATTTCAAATTTTTCAAGGCAATTGATAAAATGAGAGAAGAAGTGCTCAACTCCACAGACAATGGCTGATTGCTCCCCCTCCCCTCTAAATTGCTTTTCCTCCTCACTCATGTACATATATAACCGTTATGGGGAATCCCCTTGTAAGACAATAGTGTCTTAATAAAGGTTTTTTGTTGTTGTTGTTGTTGGTATTTTTAATATATTCTAATATATGCTTGCAGTACAAGCTGTCACATTCCTCTACCGCCATAATTATCCTGAGCTATGTAAGCATCTATTCTAATATATACTTGTAGTACAAGCTGTCACATTTCTCTACCACTATAATTACCTTGAGCTATGTAAGCATCTATTCTAATAAATACTTGCAGTACAAGCTGTCACATTTCTCTACCACTATAATTATCCTGAGCTATGTAAAACCATATATTCTAATATATACTTGAAGTACAAACTGTCACATTCCTCTACCACCATAATTATCCTGCGCTATGTAAGCATCTATTCTAATATATACTTGCAGTACAAGCTTTCACATTCCTCTACCACCATAATTATCCTGAGCTATGTAAACATCTATTCTAATATATACTTGCATTACAAGTTGTCACTTTCCTCTACCTAAGGTATTTTATCATGTATTCTGATATATACTTGCAGTACAAACTGTCACATTTCACTACCACCATAATTATCCTGAGCAATGTAAGCATCTATTCTAATATATACCTGCAGTACAAACTGTCACATTTCACTACCACCATAATTATCCTGAGCTATGTAAGCATCTATTCTAATATATACTTGCAATACCAGCTGTCACATTTCTTTACCACTATAATTATCCTGAGCTATGTAACCATATATTCTAATATATACTTGAAGTACAAATAGTCACATTCTTCTACCACTATAATAATCCTAAGATATGTTATACTATATTCTAAATGTGTTTTACAAATATTTTTAGATAATCCAAGGTTTACCCCTAGCCACTTAAATCCAGTTATTTCATAAGAACGATCCAACAGCAAATCTCTATCATCATAGAATTATCAAACATCACAAGAAACCAATAATCCTCACAAATAAAAGGGAACAGAAACAAAATTTCATCATTTTTTTACAGGATATTGATTATTGATATAGAAAATTGAATCAAATAATCAATAAAAATGTAATTATGTCAAATCCTTTCTTGGAAAAAAATGACAACAAAATTTAAGGACAAACATTCAATGTAGGATATTAAATAAGTTTGCACATCTAGATTAAGAGGCGTCTGAAAATATTTCTTTTAAATCTTTATTAGAGTGATTAGTTATAGTATTGAAAGTCATGATAATATACATGTGATCGATAAAACAATACACAGTACCTTGTGTTTCCCAACACGTTCTGATTAAAATATTATTGATTTTTTCCTCTACTAGCATACAAAACTCCCAATGGACTTTTTTCCAGTTCTCGATACAAAAAAAATATTTTATTATTACCAAAAAAAAAATCGAAAATCATTCTCTTTTTTTATTCGATTTTCTATAATGATATAATTTTCCGGGTATTAAATAAAATCGAATGTATCATTAAACTTGACCAAATATTACTATTTAAAATTATATATATTTATAAAAATTGAATATATTTTTATGCATTTGTGTATATTTATTCCCGATATTTGATTTCTGTGAATAGGAATTTATATGTTTATTAAAATTGGACCATGGACCGTATTGAGGCTGTTAAAACTAGTTTATTTGAATAGTGTCATTTGTTACATCACGTGACAGGGAAAGTCAATCAGGTTAGACTTTGCGCAAGCAAGGTATGGTATAAAAGGCACGGCGGGATGGCCGGCGCGGGGGATTAGTAGGGTTAGTAAGAGTCGTGTATGAGGATTGAAGGATATAAAGTACTCTAGCTCAGAAGAAGTTTATTATGAACGCCTGAGTGAAGGATATAAAGTACTCTAGCTCAGAAGAAAAGTTTATTATGAATGCCTGAGTGAAGGATATAAAGTACTCTAGCTCTGAAGAAGCTTATTATGAACGCCTTAGTGAAGGATATAAAGTACTCTAGCTCAGAAGAAGTTTATTATGAACGCCTGAGTGAAGGATATAAAGTATTCTAGCTCAGAAGAAAGGTTTATTATGAATGCCTGAGTAAATGATATAAAGTACTCTAGCTCAGAAGAAAATAAGAAAAGGCAAAATAAGTTTATCGGAAGCCTGGATAGAAATTGAAGAAAGTTAAAAGGATAAAGTAGATAAAAGCCCATTATAGAAACTGCAGAAAGTGAAAAGGCTAAAGCTAGCAAAAAGGTTGATCTACATAATAGTAAAGGATAATTGCTCCAATTGAAATTAGTTCATTTTTATATATCATATTATCAAGAGTAGAATAAAGCTCATTATGTTAAATTCATCAGATCTTGTCGTTCACTACCTCCAGAATACCATCTGTCTATCGCTACTGTAAGTACAATAGTTAAACACAAAAATTATTTATTTAAATTATCCATTTGTTTATTTATTATTTTCTAAATGATTTTTTTTCTATTTTATTTTATTCCCAACAGAGGCCTATATAAGAATATTTTTATCATAAGAGCCAGGCCCTCCCATCAATTTTTCCTTTGCAGTAAGGGCAGTAAAAATTGTTTAATTTTCAAAAGAATCATACGCGTCTATAATAGTTTCGAATTTTCATAACAGATGGCGCGCTGATGCATCACAATAAGATATGTCAAAGGAAGTCCTAAATTCAGTCTTTCCACAATGTCAAGTAGAGATGTTCGGTAAACTTTGCTGGTTCTTGGTATTTTAGCGTGCTAGTATCCTACAAGAGGACAGCGGAGCACCCCAGGATCCAAACAACGACCCTTCAAGCAAACTGATCTTACACACACTTTATTTTCCCATCGCAATTCATATATATTCCATTTATACACGTGATCAGATATTTTTGATCAAATATGTATATATAAAAATATACAGAATAATTAATTAATTAAATGCTAAAGATCAAACAAGAGGAAAAACACTTTCCTTTACAACTGCCCAACATTCCAAATAAAGAGGCTCCACTACTTGGACTGTCTTCTTTTAAACCTTTTGCTCTGCTAAATTCACCACGACATGCATCTGTCTGGAGATGCTGGTTGAACTGACTTAGGGCCAGCAAAATTCACTTCAAAATCCGCAAGACAGTGCAGGCAATTGGTCAAGTTTATAGAGTCTAGAAAGATATACACCTATGAACAAAACTTAAGGAAGTGGAAAATCTTTGTCGCCGGTCATCTATTTTTTTCTTGAAGGAGACGTGCAAATTTGTGTGTATTTTCTATGTATAAAACACCTTTCAGAGTTATTGTATAAATACTGATATATTCATACTAAAAGGTATAACTTCCTTAAGTTTTGTCCATGAATGTAAGTAGATCGGTCTGGGGAAGAGCCTTAACTCAAAAACTTCTTAATGATAATTATTCTAAATTGCAGAATTTATCTTTTTATTCGTACTACACTGATTTGGAAATCACAAGAAGCTTTTGTTTAATATCATAAAACACATTTAAGGAATATCTAAACTGTATTTGCAGGCAGAAGTGGAGTTATGTGAATGGTCTGTTGGCACGTACTGAGCTTGATCTACAGCCCTCGTGGTTCCGCCACCAGGATAATAGGACTCTAACAACCGATGGGATATCATGATGCACATATCGCTTCACCAAGCTTCTTCCACATTAATGGATTCATCAAGCCATAGCGCGGTTTTGATGATAAACTTATTTCGAAAAGAGAGAGAGAGAGGTTTTGATATCTTTATAATATATATATATCGCAATTTTTTCATATTCAAACTTTTAAATAGGGTAATTTACCCTGATGTGACTTAGAGGCTATATAAGATACCCTAGAATTAAATTTGGTTTTAGAACATGGTTGACTATTCCAAATGGATTCTTGATCTAAGGTTATGAAGATTACTATCTAAAAAACTTTGTAATAAAAGGTTTCTCCTTTTTCTAAGTGATCTGTCATTTCCTACTAAGAATTCAATCTTTCGCGGCTTTTGGTCAAAGGAGACCAATATCCAGCTTGTCTTTCCACCATGGGGTCATTGGGGCCATACATTGCCCAACTGTTGTCATACCTTATTACTGTCATCGCTGTTGGTCTAGAACTTAATAATTTATAAATCTACATCAATATAGACCTACTCCTATCACAGATAGCCTTCAGTTCTGGAGGTATTTCTCCCAACCTCCACTCGGGGGTGAGGCTGGTAATACCCTTGTGGAGGCCGAGGTACTTCCTTCCAGCCTGCTGGAATGATAGACCACGCCATCGGCAAACATGCAAGCGGGGCTTGGAAATGGAGATGACCACAGCTGCGAGGCGCAGCAGATCGGCGGAAGTCAATGAGAACCCAATAGACATTCTAGGGTGTTGTCCTTTTTGTCTTCCTATAAAAATTTAGCTAATGCGTAATACCAATAAACACTAACTTTGAAATAATTTTCTTACCTTTCCTTACCTTACCTTACACGCCACACCCTTCTTTGGTGAAACTGCCGAGTAGATATCACAGTTTAAATCTATGTAAATACCAAGTCTATATAATATTTTTGTTCCAACCTCATATTTTTCCTTATTTCTTGTGTGTGCTATATAACCCAAGCACACTTATAAAAAAACGTCGAAATATATATAAATAGAAATTCATCGATGTCGCCAGACGTCTGTTTTTTTTAGGAGAGAGAGAAAATTTTGTTCACACTTGTTTATCTCGTGTGTCTTCAATAAAGGTCACTGTGTATCAAATATCATTCAGAGTTATTGTCTGAATCTTAATATACATGCTGAAAGATACAATCTCCTTAAGTTTTGTCTATGATTTTACACGCGGTACTGACCGTGGTAATCATTGAAGGTAGTTAGTACACCACATGTCTACACATGTAGGAAGCAGTTAAAATTTTCCAATTATATGTATTCTAGAGCCTCATTTGGTTACTTTCACTCATTGGTGGAGTGGTAATTTTGCAAGAATCGATGCAATTATAATATTTTTGTTTTCAGAAAAAAAGTGTCCAATGTGGGATTCTATCCTGAGTAGTGGCTGTGTAAATTCTCTCTCTCTTGACGGTTTAAACCACTCTTCCAACAACCCCTCCTCTTGTTATTAATTATGCTTAGCCCCTATTTGCATATAGTTTCTGAAACACACTTTAGATATTGATAATGATGTGTTTGATAATCTGTGCCATACCTAGTCGCAGCATGTGCTAGTATATAAGATTGTCATTTTGTAACCGTTCTTTCAATTGACACCAGTCGAAGGTCTTTGAGTATCGAAAGTTCGATATCATCTGCTAATAAAATAAACTTTTTGTTTTCACACATTTTCCTTTCAAATCACAAATCTGTTTCAGACTCAAAAAAATCATCATCTGTATTCGTTTTATGATTCCAAAGACAAATTCGTTACAAAATGACGAATGTAAAAATCAAATTTGTAACTTTTTCTACGATCAACAAATGTCTCTTCCATTCCCAAAAGGTCAAAAGGTATTTAATTCCATTTTTGGCGCCTGTAATTAAATAATTAACTTAATTATTGGGATTAGAAGAGAGTGGCTTTAAACGATTATTATTCCCATAATGATAATGACTTGAATGGTAATTTGCTTCTCTAGAATCTCATTTTAATTAAATTCGTTGTGTATTGTTTTGGCCATCAGTGAATGATAATGAACCATTGAAGGGAATAAATGGCTAATAGAGCTAATATATATGTAATTGTGTAGCTTTCCCGTTCTAGAAACTATAGCATATAATCAATTATACGACAATAGCTGGTCGCAAATGCGTCATTTCAGGAATATCTATCTAAACTCATTTGTACTTATCCCAAGAGCTCGCGGTACAGATCATGATATTCATGGTAGATAGTTAAAAACTAGTGTTTACATTTACTTTAATTTATACAAATTTCTACCCATACAGGAACACTATATCTGGACGAAAATCTTTGATACACAATATTATTCTATTAGATCCTTTAGCGTACGACTATACCGTTATACTTCGTAAATTTCAAAAAGAATGTGATAAATAGTGAAGGATAAGTAGAAAGGAATGATATACACGAAGTATTCAAGTAAACAAGAAGTCGATAAGAATTGAAAATACGTTTATAGTAAATAGACAAGAAGTATACAGGAGGTATACAAGAAATAAACAAAAGGTATACAAAAATAAAAAGTATACAAAAATAAAAAGTTAACAAAATGTATCCAGGTGTTGGCGCATAACAAGAGTATAAACCATGTGTTATACTTGTAAACATAGTATATGAGTACTGCAGTAATAGAATTTTAGGATGGCCTGACTCATTAGTGTGGGTTGTGTTTTGTGAAACCGTCCAGTCATTTCACAGTTTAAACTATTCAGACTGTTGTAGTATTGTATTTGGCTGTACTAATTATATAGACAGAACTCTGGTGCAATCCTTGTCTGTGGTATCTGAGGTCAGTATGGACAACAGGGGCAGTAGAATACACTCATGGACAAAACTTAGGTAAGTTGTACCTTTTAGCATGTATATCGGTATTCAGACAACAACTCTGAAAGATACGCGGTAACCTTCATTAAAGACATACGAGATAACCAAGTGTAAACAAAATTACCTCTGTCTCCTTAAAAGGTAGAGTCGATATAATTTTATTTCTTGATACTTCTGAATGTTACTTAGATGTTTTCATTTCGCCTTTCACACACATTATAACTATCAAATCTACTTCAGTCATACTTACAACATTCTGGTCAAGTGTTATGTACTTCAATTCCGCATTTTTCCAGTACCTTGTAAATACTGTTCTTCTTCATCAGAGATGTCTATTTAGTTTCCACCATATATGCGCCATTTTCTATTTCCTCACTGTAAAATTGAATTTTAACGTGGTTAACGAACACCGTTGACAAACTGTCTTGGTTAAGGGGTAACTAGCAGACCTACTTGTAAATCTATATTGTCATTAGTGGATGTAGTGTGGACCAATGAAAGTCAATACTTATTTGATGACACTAATAACTCTTTGATGGACTATAAAATTATCGTTAGAGAAGAGTCGATGCGTTCGAGATGTATTGTTGGTGAAGAATGCTTCGTATACCTTGGACAGCGCGTAGGACGAATGCATCAATACTATCACAACTATTGACTTCTGAAGATGACCGACTTATGCGACGTGTACAACGGAATTTTTTTAGATTCTTGAGCCACATCGCGCGACGCAGGGGGATGGAGTACATCATATTGACCGGAAAAACGTCTGGGCGACGCATACCTGGACGCCCGCCGACACGCTTCGTGGACCAAATAATAAACTTGCAAGCTTAACGGTCGCCGAGATGGTATATCGAGCTCAAGACATTCCATCGTGTTTGGAATGTAATACGTACAGTGTGCCATATCTTTCGATCGCGAATAAAATGATTTTTACTACAAACTCGTTCACCATTGTGTTTATATATACATACCAAAATATCAGAAAAGAAGAACTAATAAATGCCATACAGAAGACGCGAGCAATGTGCATACTAAAGAATCACTGACTGAATATTTTATAACATTACGAGAAAAAAAATAGATGAATATACATCGGAGTTGAATAAAAGATCAAATGGCGCAGATCAATATTGGAGATATCGGCGCTGGCTCGGTGTATTTGATCAAAAATCAATTTGTTTTTGTGCATGAGACGTTGATCATTTCATTGGAAGGTTTTCTTACAATGAAAATTTGGTTAAGACATTAGTTGTGGTGATCTTCATTTTTTATTTGCCCTTTCTCTAATAGGTTGGATTTTTAAAATCGTTTTTATATTCAGGTTAGTCTTGATGATTTATTGATCTAATATTTGTAACTGTTAACCATAGGAATAGGGAAAATGCTGTTTTCTGGCGTTCACAATTGACTGACTCACTTAAGTGAATGATATATCAATATAAAGTGCAAACCTAGGAAACTATTTTATTGTAAGAATTACTGTAATTTGATTTTATATTGTATTGTTTTCTAATGGCTCTCTGAAATATTCGAGTAAACATTCAAGTATTACTTGCCATGAATCATGTTTATGATGTCTTGATGAGGTGCATATTGTTGCACCAGATTGCGATTTGGCAGACTCTTCAGTCTTAATTCTCTCCTTAGACATGTCTTGCATCTTTCCGGAGCGTGTTTCAACCATCCTACAAATTTATATAAGTGAATACTGAGATAAATCTACTTTAAGTAGCCTCCAAAATAATTTATTTATTTCTCACATCAAAGTTTAAAGAGATGTGTATTCATACAGTGTACCAAAATGATTTTATAATACGTAATCTATTTATAATATATATTCTGTGTTTATTATAAAATAAATAAATTGAAAATATTTGAATTTGAATTTAAAATATATGAAAAATAATATTAAAATAGAATAGGTGCATTAGCCATGATACAATAATATTCAGATATCATCTCTAGAATTTAATATTTCTATATTATTTAGGTAATTACAATGCATATATTGGATTGAAATAGGATTTATTTGCCAATATATTTCGGTTGGCTGAATTCCAACTTTTGTTAAGGTATTAGAACGTATTTATTTTGCATAAACAAACTCAGCGTCGCATAGCGTCATTAGATTAAATTTAAATAGTTTTGTAATTTATGTAATAATATATTAGTTATTATATTTTATTATTATATAAAAATATATTTGGTATATATTCAATATATACAATAATATCTATGTGTGGAGCTAAGTTTGTTTTTACAAAATAAATACGTAATGCTTTGACAAAGGTTGTCGTTCAACCAACCGAAATATATATATATATTAGCGGATGTGTACATGGCTTCGCCCGGGTTTTATCCGAGTGAAAGTTTGCCTAAAGAATATTATTGGTAATAATATTCGGGAACACACAGAATATTATGATAATAATGATAATATCATTCGTTACGTCATATATTTATATAATATATGAAATTTATTTTTCGAGCAAACATATCCACTCTCTACTGAATAGATTTTTAAAAAGATATACATAAATAAAAATATCTAGAGATATACTACATGATATTAGCCAAAAAGCCGAGAAACGATATTTTATATATAGAGATGACCTGGCTTCGTGTGTCTTCTGCTCGAGTGAATGTTTCGCTGGTAGAATTTTGTTCCTGCCTACTATTAATCATTATCTGGCTTCGCCCGTGGTCTGCTTTAGTGAATATTCCCAAAAGAATGTTTTAATGCAATCAAGCATGATACGGCAATATTGTCATCATCATTTCTGACTAAAAAAATATTGTTGCTCAGTACTTGGTGAAATATAATTTTTCTTGGTTAAAGTGCGACAAAAAAACTCTTCCAGATTTAACTCTCTGTCCTGTTCAAAATTCAGCGAGTTTAGTTACATACTGAGGGCGTGCATAGCAGACAAACATATATTTATATATGTTCCCGGCTTCGCCCCATTTTTACCCGAGTAAAAGTTTGCTTAACAAACATTTGTTAAAACGATTCTAGCAAACATCCAATCCCTACTGAATCTATACTTGTCTACACTCTCGATAATTTTTTCCCGGTCCCTTGAAAAATACTCGATAAGTTAAAAAAAAATCAGTATTAATTGGTCCACTCGGTAATTTGAAGTTGAAGGAATAGTATCTTGCCACAAACGAAGATTTGTAAATAACTGTATTTAGCGAATGTACCCGGCTTCGCCTGGGTTTTGCCCGAGTAAAAGTTTTCCTAACGAACATTTGTTAAAACTATTCTAAAAAACATCCAATCCACCTATATATATCCACCTTTATAAACGTATATAAATATAAATATTGTTATATGCGTTTAAATATATTTTTGAAACACATAATTTTTTGAAAACATTTATTCTATTTTAAATAAGATATTGTCACTTTTTTGAATTTGATAATTAATTATTTCTTTTTTCTCAATGAATTATATATATTAATTTAAATTTTCATTTTTTTTATCATCATCACATACAATGTAATTTTTTATATAAACAAACGATAATAAACAACAACAATTAGGGGCTCAAAAATCATTTATTATGGTTAGCAGCTCCGTAAATAAAGATATTTTCACAACAACAATTAAAGTTGCATCATCATTTTTATAAAACAACAGCAAATTGAATTAACAATGTAAAAATATATTTTAATATTTAACACAAAAACGTTACAATTTTTTCTTTTAATATATATTAATATTGAAATGCCAAGTATTTTTTTACGTCATTGGAATATTATATTACTAAATTCTCAAATTAAATTTATTATATTTGGAAAACATTTTAAGTATTGTTACAATTTAAAAATATAATTTCACCAGACGCCGCAAGAGGCGCTGCTTGCGAGTGAAAGTAGAAAATTTGCAAATAAAATTGCAAAGAATATTTATTTCAAATCAAATTCAAACCAGAAATCTTCCCAGTAGTATAGTAAATAACTTCCTAAAGTTTCACGGCGATTGGATAATCTTATCTTTTAAAAAAATTAATCGTGTGAACAAACTTACATTCATCGTGTAAACAAACCACGTGTTAATTATTAACCAATCAAATTCATTTATCGTCGCGACCAGTGCTGCGCCCAAGCGGTAAAAGGCTGGAACTAACGCTTTTTGGTTTTTTATTTAAAAAAAAAGCACATTAACATTTTTAGTTTTTTGTATAGCCTATATGTTAAACGAAATCTTCAGCTACCTACATGCGAAATTCCATAATGATTGAGTCAGTAGATTTTGCGTGAAGCGATAACAAAATCGATTTCGCATTTCATTTTTATAGATATAAGGATATATATATATATATATTGGCAAATAAACCCTTTTTCAATCCAATATATACAAGTACTTATTTATTGCCTAAATATTTAATTATGGAACGCTCTATTTAAAAAAAAATTGTATACATATATGTAGAATCCTGTCGTTGTGGAATCCTGTCGACTTAAGCTATGGTGTGAGATCATGTCGACTCTAACTATATTGTGATACCCTGAGGGTCTCTCGCTTTGGTGTGAAATCCAAGAGGGACAGTCAGGGTGTGGAGAGTTTTCCAGTGCCTCTCTGCACCTTGGAAGACCATTAACAGCTCTCACAGAGTACAGGCAGTCGTGATCGAGGCAGAGTGGAAGACTTGGGAATGTCACACAATAAACGAAGAGACACAGTTGTACTAGGAAAGTTCCATGAACAGATAAAGTCGAGCTAGGAGCAAGATGGAGATAGAATAGTTCTTACTGTTCTACATGGTCGATGAGGTGGACCTTGGACACAACCGACGAGGGCTCCCGCCGAGGGTGAAGTGACTATTTTTCCGCGAATTGACAGCTTTATCTTTGCTGAAAGGAAGTATTGGGTTTCAGCGTAGGCAACAAGGGCGTGGATAGGAAGATATAATTGTACACTGGCAACGCCCTGACATCTTCTAGGCCTCTTTCGGACTTATACATATCGATTTTTGCTCTAGCTCAACTTTTAATCTATTACAGAATTTTATTTTTTTATCCTCAGTCTGTACAAAGTACATTACATATGATGATGTAATGACACATGTCATTCATGCATATAATTATTGACAGAAGTGTTTATTATACAACATGACAATCTTGTTATATTATATATGGGTTGTTGGTTTAAATTACCATATATATATATGTATAAATAAATAATAAAAGGTTGCGTAAGGATGGAATTCACATGTTCAAAATAGACACCTCTTCCTCTAAATATACATTAAATCAATGCATTTGGTTTCATCACCTCAGTATAAATTAATGGTGGTTATGAAAAATGTGCCACAACACAAGGTTTTGTAAATTTAAAGGACAATTTGTACACCATGGCTTGAGGCTATGTCTCTCATCAGATCGAAGATCTTGTTATATAGGTTGGCTTTTGTCTGAATTTTCCAAAACAAGTGTTGTAGTACATTGTTTATAACGTTCTGTAATGGGGTGATGAAACCAAACTCATTTATTTAATGCATATTTAAAAAATGATGTGTCTCTTTTGGTACATGTGAATACCATCCTCCGTAAACTTTATGTTGTATATATGCGTATCCTTTGTCCCTTCAAACCAAATCTTGTAGATATTGCGCATTAAGGTTGGTGAATATCTCAAACGCAGTTCATGTCCAGCGCGGCGGCAACCTATACAGTATGTTCTATTTTGCACGAATCCATATTTGATACGTTAGCCTATGGATTTACCAGGGGTTATCTGTGAGTAGATGTAGCTTGGACTATTTAACCACAAACCAACAACGACATATGGGTAGCCAAGGCTCTTGGTGGGTATTAATAGATCGCCAAATGTCCTGTATTTGGAAAATAAAGATTATCCACTTCCCTAACTGCCATTGTAGAAATATTGGAAGGGCCTGAGTCGCACCAGTAGGGTCATTAGAAAATTGCTTTATTTTATAAATGAGCATTCGCGCATCGAATAGTTTACATTTCCTAATATTTATGGCTCGCTACTACGCACAAATCAAATTTTTTAAAAGGATAATAATATAAATACTATATTCTCTATTTCTTTAAATTACAGACATTATATTCTGTAGATAGGCTACATTGAGAGTACACAAGAATTCGGTTTGAATTATATAGGAAATTATATAACCGATTTAAAAAGATTATTGAGGATTTTTATTGGCCTTACATAGGGCGTGTACTTATACATGGTGTCCAGACACAATGCTATGAAGCATATTATAAGATCTACTTGGTATCCTTAGCCAGTTTTTATCGTGAAGCGTCTAATTTGTCTATGCAGGATTATGGACTCAGGTCCGAGACTTGACATCATTAATCTTAGCTGACAAGAGGTCCACCCTTTTTACCTTGGACTTAGCTCCACGCAATCGTCCAGACTACCCAGCCTACCTACCGCAACAAATTGTGAAACAGTCTCTTTCTCAAAGATGATAATTCAACCAGGAAGATACGTAGTTTTCTCTTCTTACCCTGGTCGCTACGTAAGCATTCAGATACGTGTTTGGACAACTTGAACCATACGTCTTCCGCCAATGTGTTGTCTCTTCAAAATCCCGATTGTTCTGTGAGCCAACGAAGAAACCTATCTGTTAGAACAGAAAACGAAGTACGTCGTATGACGCGGCGTTTTTCTAGAATAGGACGGTCGAAGGCTCTGGCGGGGGTCCAAACCATTAGACAGAATGTTCAATCACTCATGTAGAAGTCACGGACAACTCTGCTAGTCAGCTTCTAGCTCGAACCTACTGAAATGCTACCTTACAATCTCTTATATCTCTTTTTACAGTTGCACGATAAGGAGATGCCCTTTTGTTTCTTAATTTATGTACCTTATCCCAGTACAATATCACATTTGTACTATTTTCTTCACATATTTCCGTGTTCTTACGCAATTCTGGCCTTAACTGCCCGTTTCAAGACGCCTTAATGACCAGGTTTTGGACGTTGAGGTACAGCTTGCACCACGCTGATGTGAGCCAACAGCTCTAAACGCGTACATGGTTAGCTTTTCTTGATTAATCAAGAATGGATATTTGGCCAATTCTGGGAATTTAAAAAATCAACGAATAGAGTCGATATACGAGGTGTGTTCAAACTTTTTAATTTTCGCGGGTTACGTATATTCGAATTTCGATCTTTTTGTGGCTTTATGTTGGTACTCATGTCTCTCACTTATGCCGACAAGCGCGGCCATTTTGAATGTTCACTTAATTGTTGACAGATGCTTTGCTTACAGGTGTTTTGGATCGTCTTCGATTTTTACCTATTAAAAAAATGGATCAAAGAACCTGTATCACATTTTGTGTGAAAAACGAAATTAAGTGCGCGGATGCATTCCGAATGTTGACTGTGGCATACGGAGAAGCTACCTTGGACCGAAGCAACGTTTATCGGTGGTAAAAATGTTCTCAGCAGGCCGAGAAGATGTGAACGACAAAGAGCGTGCCGGACGCCCGAGCACTTCAACAACAGACGAAAAAATTAATGAAGTGGAGAAAATGATATTGGTCAATCGTCGAATCACCGTTAGAGAAGTTGCTGAGGACCTAAACATATCGATTGGCTCGTGCCATTCGATTTTTATCAATGATTTGGGCATGAGACGGGTCGCCGTGAAATTCGTACCAAAATTGCTCAATTGCGACCAAAAACAGCATCGCATGAACATTGCTAATGAGATGTTGGACTCTGTCCGCGACGACCCAAATTTGCTCCAGAGGGTCATAACTGCTGACGAAGCGTGGATTTATGGTTATGACGTGGAAACCAAAGCTCAATCATCTCAATGGAAGCTGCCGCACGAACCAAGACCGAAAAAAGCGCGCCAAGTTCGGTCGAATGTGAAAGTTTTGCTGACAGTTTTCTTCGATTGCAGGGGCGTGGTGCATCATGAGTTCTTGCCACAGGGTAGAACGGTCAATAAGGAATATTACCTGCAAGTTATGCGCAATTTGCACGGAGCAATCCGCCAGAAACGCCCGGATTTGTGGAAGAACAAAAATTGACTTTTGCGCCACGATAACGCCCCTGCTCACACATCGTTGCTTGTGCGCGACTTTTTGGCCAAAACAACACACTAATTATGCCGCAGCCACCGTATTCCCCAGATCTGGCCCCCTGTGACTTTTTCTTGTTCCCTAAACTGAAGAGGTCCTTGAAAGGACGACATTACGCTACGCTTGACGAGATAAAGACGGCATCGAAGGAGGAGCTGAAAAAGAAAAAAAAAAGATTTTTGAAGTGCTTCGAAGATTGGAAAAACCGTTGGCACAAGTGTATAATATCTCATGGGAATTACCTTGAAGGGGACAAAATAGGTATTCATGAATAAATAAATAATTTTTGAAAAAACACAAAAGTCGCGATACTTTATCAACACACCTCGTATAGGCGAAAGCCATCAGCAACTTTCAGTTTTAGGATATGCCCCTCTTTTTTCTTAAATGATTTATAAATATGTGTTAGGCACTGTACCCGCTTGTTGTTAGCAAGCTTCGAAATTAAATCTTTTAACGAATAGCTCTCTCTATCGAATATCCTGCCAAACATTGTAAATAATGATTTACACTCATGGACAAAACTTAAAGAAGTGGAAAGTTTTTTTAGGTTTCCGGTCTTCTGTTTTTTTTTTTTTTTTTTTGGAGGGAAACAGAAGCAATTTCGTTCACACTTGGTTATTTCGAGTGTCTTCAATAAAGGTCACTGTAATATCTTTCATAGTTATTGTCTAAATCCCGATATACATGCTAAAAGGTACAATTTCTTGTAGTTTTGTCCACAAGTGTCTCTAACTGATTTTTTCTACATATGGTATATTTATAATACTAACTAATTCCTACTCACAAAATATCATTATTCTGTGTTGTACTATGCACTCTTGGGCTATATAATAAGTCTAAAGAGTGTACTTCTTACGAGCTAGCTATTTCTAAGTTTCTGTGTGTAATCTAATGAATTATAAATCTCTGGTTTATCTTCCGTTAGAGAAAAATTGACCACAGTTTTGGTTAGTTGTCATCTTCCCCCAGGGATTAGGCCAAGAATGCGCAACTGAGTCAAGACCACGGGCAAAAAAACATATAAAACGTCAACTCTCGGGCCGAACTTATAAATCAAATTCATATGGGACCGATTTATATAAATACAAAGAGAATCTAGGGTAAAACTAGTATATTCAAAGAAATTTTGTTTTATTAAATAATTAATATATATATTTAATAAAATTTGTACCAAATTGAATACATACACTCTAAGACGAAAAAAAAAAACGGCACACTAAGATGAATATATCTAAATAGAGCGAAATTCGATAGATGTGTGATCTACATGTATAATAGAAGAAGAAGCCATTAAACTCTCAGATAAATTAAATGATTTATTCAGGAGATATATGTACATATAGTAAATCAATAAGTGGGGAGACAAATGACAAATAACATAGTTTTATTGACATCCCGTCAAAATATAGGCAAAAGTGCACAGTCCGCACTATTCAAGTAGATATGAAATATTAATATATAAAAAAAGAAGGAAAATAAAAATATAATAAAATATATGCTATGTACAATGAATATGTACATGGCGCCGCTGCCACCGCTGCAGAGTTTGATGGAAAATCGAAAGCGGGTCTCCAGCGATACCACGCATTTCGCGATCTACGAAAACGAATAAGTGGGGAAGGGGGAGGCTTGCCAACTTTCTGTGTTTTACACAAGCTGCTATTCATCTTGGCATTGATTCATCACCAACATCAATCCTCCAATACTCTAACCGATAAGAATAGAACAGCGATAACTAACAAACAGATGGCTGACATAATTGCTGAATATCTTTCAAGCACTTCCAGACGCAACTATACGAATGAAGACAGGGCTCTAAAAAATAATATAAACAGGTTAGTCAAACAAACAAGAAATTATAATCAACAAAATATTTTCTCGAGAGACTTCACACTGAATGAGCTAAACTCATCAATAGAAAAGTTAGATCCCAAGAGGTCACTAGACAAAGCTAAAAATCAACTCAACGAATACTGAACATTTCATGGCAAACTGGTAAACTACCAAAGAATTGGAAGTAATCAATTATAGTTCCAAAACTGAAACCAAACAAAGATGCCAAGGAATGCAAGAACTATCGGCCAATTGCTCTCACCAACATACTTTGTAAAATAACAGAACGAATTATCCACTCTAGACTCATAGTCTGGCTCACTAACAATAATAAACTAAACTTCTACCAAACTGCCTATAGATCCCAGTACTGTACAATTGATCAACTGTTTTACTTCTGCCAATAAATAATAGATTCTTTCCAGGAAAAACCGCCAAAGAAGACAACGGCCGTATTCCTGGATATGACCTCAGCTTTTGATCGAGTGTGGAGGGAGAAATTACTTGAAAGGCTGCACAACATCGGAGTAAGAGGAAACACCTTAATCTGGATTGTATACTTCTTAAGGGGAAGAAGGATAAAGGTTCGGGTCAATGGAGCATTTTCCAAGGACCGAAGAACATGGGCTGGTGTACCTCAGGGATCTGTGCTCAGTCCTCTACTCTTCCTGCTATATATTAACGACATCCATCCTTACCTCACTGAAGACACAAGAGTTATCTGTTATGCAGATAATTTAGCCATTAGGCATACAAGTAGCAGTATAGAAAAATCAGAAAAAATACTGAACACATCAATGAGAATTGGAGAAGTGGTCAATGGAACTCCAAATGACCATATACCCAATAAAAACAAACCTATGCGTCTTCTCCATTGGCAGGAAAAAAAGGCATATATTTAATCCCAAAATAAGCATAAACAACCAAAAAATTGATAAAATTAGAAATCCAAAATACCTTGGTGTGATACTTGATGAGGAATTGCGATTTACAGAACACATAATTAGCACCTCAAATAGAGCTACCAGAAAACTAAACATTCTGAGAAGGTTATGTGGAACAAATTGGGGAGCTAAACCCAAAACTCTCAGAATAACATATAACACCTTAATAAGGCCAATAATGGAATATCCGACACTTGTATAGGCTCCCTCAAGTTCATCACTAAAAGGAAGACTAGACAGTGTTCAAGCAAAAGCGGCCAAAATAATCACTGGTGCTGTTTCATCCACCAACAATGAGAAAATTCAGAGAGAGTGTGGTCTAGACCTACTCGAAAGCAGAAGACAATTAAAATCAATAAAATTCACCAATATCTTAAAAAATAAAGAAACCTAACACATATCCCATAGAACCTATTTAAACTGGACACAAAAAGAAAGACTCAAAAGATCTTTAACACTTCAATACGACAACACTATTAGAAATGGTATAAATATGAAAAAATATTACTTTCAATTTAGATAAGAACAAATATTTCCTGCCCCATTACAATAAAATATAAACATCAATCTCAACCTGAATGAATCCTGCAATAAAAAAGAAAATAAAAACATAATTAAAAAGAAAGGACTTGACACAATTGATTCATATATTCAGAGAAATTATTTATTAGCATACACAGATGGATCATCAGACCTTAGCCTGAGTAATGGAGGGGCCGGAATTAACATAATACTGCAAGATGGAACATACATCAAAATCAAAGAAGGAGCAGGAAAGATTTCTTCTAACTTCACTTGTGAACTGACAGCTATCTGGAAAGTCCTTGATGTATGCCTGAACCAATCATCCCTGCATCAAGCAGAAGGAATTATAATATACAGCCACTCCAGATCCGCTCTAGAAGCAATTCAGAAGGGCAATACTAGAATCACGCAGAAAATACACTCATTACTTACCCAACTGGAAATATTGGAGAATAACTGCATTCTACAATGGATTCCTGCCCATGTTGGGATCGAAGGTAATGAGATGTCAGATGAATTAGCAAAGGAAGCCAGAAAGCTGAGCCAAAGGAAAGAACAAATATTAGTATTCGACGCTGATGCTTTGGCAAAAAATACAAGATAATTGAACAAAAAATAAGAAAAGATCAAATATGTGAAATAAACTCTGAGAGAAAACTGACAAAAACTATAACAAGACTTAGAACGAAACACTATAAAGGAATTGCAATACATCCAGATGGCACAAGAACCTATAGGGCATGCAACAACTGTCCTGGTGTGGAACTAACACCTACTAACATATTATCATGCCCAGCAATGGCCGTAGAATTGCAGAAAATTGACATAGACCCAGAGCAGCAGCTTTACACACCCAAGATAGTGGACATTGCTGCTTCTGTGATGGAGATGCATGGAGACATCTGAGGCTCTTCTTTGGAAACGACAACAACAACATTGATTCATAGCGTTGGTGAATGTCCTCCTGAGGGTTATCTCACTATATTTACTCTAAATGTCGCGTTAGATAGATCATTAATGTTCTAGGTGGTCGGAGGACCTGTGCATCATATCCTTGACGTACCTACTTCCGTATATGCAGCCTACCATCCATCAGTGTCCATCAAACTCTAAATCAGGTCAATAAGGAAAAGATCCTGAGACCTTGTTTTCTTAATAAGCGTTGAAAAAGCAGGAAGACAAGCGATGGAAACTATTGTCAAGTTCGGTCTGGAATTTACCTACTAAAGACCACGATTCCCTGATATGAAGAACACAACACAACATGTCATAGCATTCTATATACAGTTACGAGCGTCATGCGTTCTTAATTCTTCATCTCTGTCACCGTTTGCTTTGTTTTTGGAATGGCGCTCTCCTATTGGTTGGCTACGATCACGCCACCTTTGCCCCCCCCCCCCCCCTAACATGCCCCCCCACTCGCTTTTTGGTTTTTGTAACTATTGTGTTGGAGCGGGTCGCTCCTTAAATAAATGCATATATTAGTTAATAACTAAATGGAATCCTCTCTTCCTTTTTCCCAGTAAGAGACGCCTACGGAAGCCAACAGTACATAGACAGATAAAGCACATAGGCTATAGTTATTAACTAATATATGCATTTATTTAAGGCGCCAATTTATAATTGTAACAAATAGTATTTGAATAAAAACATTTAATCGGGTAAAACACGGGCGTTGCCCGGGTCATTCGGCTAGTTTCTTATATCTACCGCCGTGCTGTAAGGTTATCGTGGACGACAATCAAAGACTAACGGCTATCAAAGGAAATGAAAACCAAGTACAAAGATCTCGGTTGGTGTCAATGCCACCATTTTCCTGATATGTTCAGACACCCCTCGCTGTTCATCTGGGATATATAATTAACTATAGATATGTTTTTGAATAGTCAATAAGTCTTGAAATGCGTTTCTTTTATCAAAATATAAAGCGGTAAATCAGAAGCACGTTTCTATCCTGATCAAAAAAAAGTATCGCGAAACAAATTTATACTTCGAATCGCTATTTACAATTCCGTTTCCCAGGTCATCAAGAATAAAATCAAAAGAAACAATCTTCGAAATAATTAATATCCTGAGAATAAAATGATCTGACTGTTGACATGTGTAGTAATTCCACATGCTGATTTGTTATCTTTTTTTAAAGATTAAAAATTCAGTAAATATATAAATATGTATATTCCTGCATAATGATGTATTAACCTTTTTTATCATCAAAATTATAATATTTTTATATAATTGAATTAAATAATATAAATTATATTTTCAATTATTATGTATTATATTTCGACAGAGTATTTATTTTTATATCATTATGTATATATATTTGGCACCGCTGGAACTTCACACCACTTTGAAGATAGACGCGAGGATAGAAAAATTGAGACAAGAGCTACGGACTCAAAGACAACGAGGAAGACAACTACAAGGACGAACAACAAATAAATGAACTTAGTAACTTCTGAAGGTAATTATTTTATTATTTACTTTTTTATAATTCCATTTATTGTAAAAACCCGATTGGGAAACACATACAATATCAATAAAAAGGAAATGAAGGTCAATTACCCTGCAAAGCTGCGACCTGGCGTAACAATATAATGCATGAGAGAAAATAAAAATGATGTACAGAGAATATGATTTTACGGGCTACTAACCAAAGTGTATGAAAAATGATGTAAATATAAAAGGATAGATATAAGGTGTTGGTGTGTGCTAGAGTTGTTAAATTTTTCAAAATAAAAATTATCTTTTATGGTGTCTGAGATTTGAGGCAACCAATAGGTAGAAAACACGACAATATGTAAATGTGGGAACTCTCTATCACCACATGGGATGTGAAGAAAGTAGGGCGGCCAACGGGTGGAGCTCGGCGGTGGAATCGACCGCAAGCCTGACCCGCATTCCAACATGGGCGGTCTGGGCTACCGTATTCTGGTCAGACAGTCCCAATGATGGATAGATTCCCCTCAGGTCCTCACAATGGATTGCTGAAGAAGTTCAAAGAATCCTTGAGAACTCTTCTCTTTATAGCGATCTGTGGGTTGTTCTCTAATAGGCGGGTCTTCGAATCCCGTAGAAGATATTTAATACTCATTAAGAAGACCTTTTATATTTTAAAGGTATATTGTAACTATAAAGTAGGAATTTTATAGGTATATAGGAACTATAAAGATTATGAAATACAAGGTTGTCCCAAATATTCATAAATACATTAAAAAAAAATTGAAATACCAATATTATTCGCCATAATATTATTCGCCGTTATACGAGTATAATGTATTTCTATTATGTTTAAAGTAATTGTATTATGTATTATTATGTATATTCGCAGTAACAATATTATTCGCCAAGTAATAAGAAAAACATGAACTTTTGGGACAACCTTATAGTTATGATTTGCAATAAGTCACATCTCTCTTCCTATCAAAGAAGTTGAGACATCTAAAATTAGGTATTCGTCTTGTTGTGTATCTCTCCTTGTTATCTGAGCAACTTCCCTGAATGAAAAGGTTTACGATATTGCTTTTATTTTATTCAATTTGTAGACTCGTCAACCTTTTAAAAAGTTTATTGTCCTTGACATTTCGGCGACCCAGTATTGCTCTTTTCAAATGATGGAAAGCTTCTCTCTTATTCGTAAAATACTGTCCTTTACTGTTTATCAGTAACTTTTAGTTGCACGATCAGAAGTTGAATTGTTCTTAATTAAACTAGGTTCTTCAGTATTGGAAAAAATATGCAAATGTATCTTTTAAAATCGTAAATTTACATCATTTATAACAATTATTAAAATACTTATCATATTTTACAAAAATATGCTCATTTAAAATGTATTTTAAAATTTTTCTTTAAAAGGCGTTTTATGAATTCAATTTAAGGTAGTGTTTCGCAGCCAATGTTCCGAGGTAGGTATACTGGTGAAATTAATCATTTAATTACACTGATAGACAAAACTTAAGGAAGTTGTACCTTATAGAATATATATATCGGGATTCAGAAAATATCTCTCAGAGTTATTTTCTGAATCCCGATATATATATGCTATAAGGTACAAATTATTATTTTACGCAATACATTAGTATTTAGTATACTAATTTAGTAGTTTTATATATTGTCTCAGTATAAATTATATATATACACCATATATGACAAACGAATAAATCAATTTACCCAAAAAGGATATAGCCACATCAACCAATAATTTAACTCCCGACGTTTCAGTGACCTGTTATCACTCTCCTCAGGGGAATTATTATTTTGAAGCCAGAACGAGGATTCAAAATAATCATTCCCTTGAGGAGAGTGACAGCAGGTCACTGAAACGTCGGGAGTTAAATTATTGGTTGATGTGGCTATATATATTTTTTTTTGAATGAACTTTCAACCAACAAATGATCTTCGAAACCAATTTATATTATTTATAAATTAAAAATGCGCCATCTATATATAGAAAATGAAAGCATTAAAGCACGAATATTTATTTTACACATAATATATATTTAAAAAATAAGGCTTATTTTGGATTGTAATAAGATTATTTATTAATCCGATATTTCGATGGACCAATCGTCCATCTTTTACGAGGGTTTTTGTTATGAAGCACGCAGCAGGTCGCGTGCTTCAGGTGAAAAACAGACGTCTTACAAGCTTATTGGGCGATAAACCATCCAATATATACATTTTAAACAAAGTAAATATAATCAAAAGAAAAACAGTGTAATATATATAAATAAATAAATATTGGTAATTAAGAGATTTCGAATTAATTAAGCAAATAAAAATACCATAAAAATTGAAATGACTGGGAAATAAATATATAAATATTAGTAATAAATATCTGCTTTAAAAATGGAATAAAATAAAATAAACATATAAATAACATAATCATCTAAGAGGTTCTAAACTGAGTATATACATTTGGTAAATCAATTTTTCTATTAATACTATTTTTATTTTCTAATGAGCTCAAGCTTTCTAAAAATAATCGGCAATGTTTTTCTTTGATATTTTGATATATTATAGATGTGTGATCGAAGTCTGGAGTGTGACTATTGTTGAATGTGTGATCTACCAGTAGGGATATATTGTATTGTTCTTAATTCCTATTTTTTTTATTCTTATCCATGTATACTACTGAGCTTACAGAAATATATAAAAGTTTGTTGTTTTTGCTGTCGTGTCCAAGATATAAAAGCTTACCATAAGTATATAAATTTTGCGGATCACACATGCTTAAAGTTGAAGAACTTTGCTTAAGACAAACATGCCTAATTGTTATAGCCATAAAACACATATCTTAATAGTTAACTTAAACATTCATTTTCCCGATTATATAACATTTGATAAAACAATAAATTGCAGACTATACAACAATTGAGGTCGTTTGGTAAATCAAATAAAGAAACCGATGAGATCTCTCTGCCTAGATGAGCCATATGATATTTAATTGTTGTCGAAATACATCTCAAAAATAGTATAAAAATAATTAAATATTATAAATATTTAAAATTTGCATTATATATAAATATATTTTATACTGATTAAACACTTAACCTTTGGGGTAAATTGATATGGATTTGATAATATGGTGTCAGTATAGCAAGCTATTACCGAACAAAAAATATATATTTATATATATGTAGTTGAAGGATGTAATGTGAAGCGTTGTATATATGTTTATCTATGTAAAAATGTTTAAATTCTCTCTTGCTTTATGAAGGAAGGAAAAAAATGTCTTAATCAAAATTCATCTGAATGATAACTAACAGCGTTTACAAACTGAATAAAAAATATCACAGAGTAATCTTTTTTTTTTTTTGTCCTACAATTTGGAGTGAGTGGGGTGACGTCTGACCTCATGTGTCAGTCAAGCTGGTCATACTGTCGTGACACAGGAGTTACGCCCGTCTGCTTACCAATTAACTCCACGCAGCCAATCTTGCGGTCAGTGACCTGTCTTCTGCGACATTATTATGCAAATTCCCCTTCCTTCTAGTACTTATATATTTGGTGCGAAAAATTTTACACCTAAATTTAAATTAAATATTAACTTCAAGAAATAAAAAAGTTATTTTCCTTATATCGTATTAGAAGGAAGTATTTTAAAATGTATGTAAATTTACAGGAAATGTTTTTTTTTTTTTTTCGTTTTTATTCATTCTACTCTGTGTGAACTCTAGGAATATATTTTATAATAAGGTGTGAGAAATAAATTTTCTATGAATTATACGTTTTGTAGGTCTTTCCCTTGTGTATGTGCGTAATAAAAAGGTTTCTTAATATTTTACCTCTTCTTTCCTAATTTCTAAAATTTCGATTTTAGCATCATAGGAAATGGATTGTTCTGCACCTTTCTTCTTAACTTTTTTGTTTTCAAATAATAATAATTTTAATCATAATATTAATTTTTCTATTCACGAGTTATTTTATATAAAGAATGATTTTATCTTTATTATATAAAAACTTCCTTAAAATGTATCCACATATTTGTTTATTTTCAATTTGCATTTAAATTTTCTATAATACAAACACGCGCACACAAAAAATCTAAATTTTCACATTTTCATAAATAAAAGTTGTTATATCATTACTATATTTAATGGAGTATATACCACAAAAGACCCGTAAAATATACTATTATTATATAAGTGGGTGAAATATGCAAATAATATCTAAACTATGCTAAAACATATTGCTTCAAATTGGAAGTTGGTTATCTCTAAATGTTAATACAACGAACCTCCATGCTGTATATACGGCTTTGAGGTAGCGATGGGCAGTATTGGTATTTTAAAGGCTTTTACTTGTTCACATTTCTGTCTGATTATCCACAAGTATTTTAGTAAATTTCAATCATAGTATATTGGTATAGGTAAGATATTTAATGAGACATAGAATTTTGCTAATCATTTGCTTCATTTTGAATCTCACCAAGTTCGAAATTCACGATGAGCGCTCTCTCCGTTTTAATTTGACTCATAAATCTAATTGCCCAATGGCGGTAGCTGAAATATTTATATTTCCCTCTTTTTTAATGAATTTTGGTAAAATATTTTAAAAGTAATTTATTAGTTAATTAAGGACCGGATCACAGAACCGCTCACTCACTGGGAATGGCTAGTTCCTTATCATGAATCGTCGCTCTCACAGGTGATGATGATAATCAAAATCAAGATCATTATTAAGATGAAACATTCTTTGTTTTCGTGCTACATAGATTCATTTGTAAAACGAACATTATCTATAATGTGATGTCCATAATAATGTTGGTGTGTGATGCACAATTGCATCTCGGAAACCTTAGATAAGAAAATTGATTTTTAGTGCGATTTTTATGGACCTCAGAGGAGTTTTTAAAAATCTAAAATTCTGTTTCTATATCAAAATATCTTTAGATTGAAAGTTAGATACTGACAATATATTAATAAGTCGTTTTTTTTCAGCAATTTCTCATCATTACAAGCAAAGGTTTCGCAAAAACCTAAATGTATAGAAGAAACAATGGTAAGTTTTGTTTCAAATTCGAAGTTATTGTTTTAAATTAAGTAACAATTAACATCATACAATTACACATTTTTCAATTAAACAGGCCATCCTTTCATTATTTAAAATGATCCATTTGACAAAAAAGGTGTATCTAAAAATTGCAATATCATCGTGATTAAGCAAGTGAAAATAAAGGTCGAAATGATCCAATAACACACGCCGTCTTTTATTAGTACTGCCAATCTTTAAAAAAGGAGTAATATTAGTAATAATTAGAAAATATAAACAAATTTTTCATAGCATTCAACTGATTTATCGAGTCTATTCCTTTCCATAACATTTCTATTGAGGAATTGTATATATTTAAAGCAATAAGCTTGTTAATAATCAAACTTGGTAACAATAAAACATAGAGTCCTATTTATATTTTATATTATAAATAAAATAAAAAGGCATACCCCCGAACGCTCATATAAGAATTTTAGATGGCAGAGCGCCATCTAGTGAACCAAAAATCAAATAAACGTTGATTTAGGCTTGTTCCATAATATTTATAGTTTCCAATTTATTATTTCCCCTTTTTTTACGTTGAGGTACAATCTGCACTACGCTGATAAAGCCATCAGCCCGAACGCGTACGTGGTTGACTTTTCTTGATTTATCAAGAATATGGACTGGCCAAAAATTATGAAACAAGCATAAATCAGAGTTTGGTTGATTTTCGTTCTACCATATGGCGCTCTGCCGTCTAAAATGCTCATGTGAGCGTAAGGATATGCCTTTTTTATTTTTAATATCAAAACCTGACCTTTGTTTTTTTTTCACATTTCATATCATATTCAAATAATAGAAACAAAAATACTCAGGAAATGTTCTTTAAATATAGAAAAAAGACATTTATCAAGTCATGGCGGTACGTTAGTTAAGATACAAAATAGCTTTTTCTCTCATCGTTCTTCTGCCCTCGAGTTCGAAACTTAACGTGGCGTTTATATCCACCTCAAAACCTGTCAAATTTATTTTAAAAAATTATTTCTGAAAGGATAATCTGGTTCTTTCTATCAGTTCCTGAGCTGGTCGTTCGGATCATATCTACCGTTCTATTGTCCTAGATCACCGATCATTAACTCTTTAAAAGAGCTGTGGATCTTTGGACCATTTCCTGAGCTAGTCCTTCTGATCAGAAGATATACCGTTCTATTCCTCTAGATCATTAATCGCTAACACTTTAAAGGTTCTGTGGCTCTTTGGACCAGTTTCTGAGCTTATCGTTCTGATCCCAAGATCTACCGCTCTATATTTTCCTTGATTGTCGATCACTCAATCTTTAAAGGTGTTGTGGATTTTTGTATCAGTTCCTGAGCTGGTCGTTCTGATCAGATCTACCCCGTTCTATTTCCCTAGATCACCGTTAATTTACTCTTTAGAAGTGCTGTTGCTCTATAAAATCAGTTCCTGAGCTGGTCGTTCTGATCAGAAGATCTTAAGTTATATTTCCCCCGATCACTGAACACTTACTCTTTATAAGTGCTGTGTCTCTTTAGATCAGTTCCTGAGCTGGTTGTTATGATAATATGCTCTACCATTCTTGATCACTACACTCATTCTTTAAAAGTGCTGTGTCTCTTTTTATCAGTTCCTGAGCTGGTCGTTCTGATCACAAGATCTACCGTTCTATTTCCCTATATCACTTATCACTCACTCTTTAAAAGTGCTAGTTCTTTGAATCAGCACGCGGGCATAGACTCAAAATATTTTTCTCAGATACTTTCAAGAATGATTCTGAGAACGCAAATTTGGACGAAGTAAGGATGGGGATAGAACAGAATAAGAGGCAAAAGATCACAAAAGTGGCAAAAAGGTCATTATTTTCCTTAAGCGCAATTCTCATAAACTCGTGAATGTATAATGATATCATCGTTATGGGAGGTAAATAGGTTAGAAGAGATATTCTCTCTTTCACAGTTATTTTCTGGTATTGGGGGACACCTGCGATATCTTGCTAAATTCCTTTATAAGCTACTAGACGAATGGCCCGGGCAACGCCCGGGTTTTACCCGAGTGCGAATATATTTTAAAAACGTTGTCTTGGATGGTCGCTATAGACAGGGTGGTCTGTATAGACAGGTGTATGTATCACACAGCTGATAACAGGGTTGTCTAGTGTGGCCGCTATAGACAGGGTGGTCTGTATAGACAGGTGTATGTATCACACTGCTGATAACAGGGTTGCCTAAAGTGACCGCTATAGACAGGGTGGTCTGTATAGACAGGTGAATGTAAAACACTGATGATAACAGGGTTGCCTAAAGTGACCGCTATAGACAGGGTGGCCTGTATAGTCAGGTGGATGTATCACACAGCTGATAACAGGGTTGTCTAGAGTGGCCGCTGGAGACAGGTGTATGTATCATACAGCTGATAACAGGGTTATCTAGAATGACCTCTATATACAGGGTGGTCTGTAAAGACAGGTGGATGTATCACACAGCTGATAACAGGGTTGTCTAGAGTGGTCGCAATAGGCAGGGTGGTCAGTGGTCGCTATAGACAGGGTGGTCTGTATAGACAGGTGGATGTAACACACTGCTGATAACAGGGTTGTCTAGAATGGCCGCTATAGACAGGTGTATGTATCACACAGCTGATAACAGGGTTGTCTAGAGGGGGGCAGGGAGGACACGTGTTCGCCGGCAGCCAATGGGCGCACATTCTATCCGTGAGCTTCAGACAGAATAAGGCAATTATATATATAGATCATTCTACAATCTCAGAGATGTCCGAAGAAATGAAAATGGATATAGAAGGTGCAAAGACGTTGAAGATTCTTCTGCATGGTAGTTTCTCTAGACCTTGTGTATAAGATATTGCAGGAATTATATATCGGTTATGATCTTAACAACCTTGACGATGTCTGGAAAAATCCATACGTCAATACATAACGTTAAGAAGCTTGAAGGTTCGCTCTGCCCTCCGTCATAACTTAAGATTCTAACCACAATTGCCGTACCTGGAACTGAGATATTGCAGGATATATGTAATATTCTCAGTCACGATCTTAAAAGTTTCTCAAAGATTACTTGGAAAGTTAATATTTGAATGATATATTCAAAGAGGATATATGTGAAGAGCTTTCTCTTCCATGCGGAAAATGTTTGAAAATTCTTTTAATACCTTAAGGTTCCAGAACTTAATAAGAACGCGCAGAAGACCTATATCATTAATGATTATAACCACCTCTGAGATGTCTGGGGAAAATATATCGATGTTGAACACTGAGGACTTTTAAGATTGAAACGTGCTAAACGGAAAGATATCTCCGTGACATGCCGTTCTAGTGTCTGAGATCTTGCAGGATCTCTGTGTATTTCTCATCGTTCTTCCATTCCGTTCAGCCGCAAATCGGCTTTACAAACGAAGAAGATCGAACCGTGCTAAACGGAATGATTTCTCCTTGACATGCGGTACTAGCGCCTGTGATCTTGCAGGATCCCTGTGTATTCCTCATCGTTCTTCCATTTAAATCTGAGAATACGCAAATCGTATTAACAAACGAAGAAGATTGAAGATGCTTCCGTGCCAAGCGGTACCAGGTCCTCGCGTGACCTCGACCAACGTCTGGTCAATAGAGCAGCGATAAGGCGACGTGTTGTTTTGATACACACTGGTATTATACCATATCCCGACCTTTGTATTGTTTGGATTCCTTCCTTGATGAACCTCAGTATTATTTTATTAATTACTTAATGATCCTCATTAACTTATAAATACCTTGTTATACAAAGCAATAACGCGCCATCTATATATATAACAAATGGAAACATTAAGACGCGAATTTTTCTTTTCACAAATAAATCAAACTTCTATTGACCTTCTATAGTCCTACCAATATTTTTTCATCACAGTAAGGACAGTTGAAATTTGATTAATATATGAAAATAAATTTCGCTTCTTGAGTTTTCATTTGTTATACTTGGTTATCTTTCTCTATGTTGACGTATGGGCTTATCTATTATCGTTCAAGAGAAAGAGAAATGATGGATGGATAGCAGAGTGGCCGTTTTACACAAGTTCAAGGCAAATATCAGATAACCATGGGATCATTTGGCTTTGGCTCCATATGTTATATTCGAGCTTAAAACAGATATCGCTATGGCTATATAGTTTAATTTTAACATTACTTTTCCTTTTGTTAGCAAATTTTAATGAATGAAGTTACATTTTCATATTACAAAATCAGTCTTTCTGAATATAATATAGCAGTACATAATAACTATATTTTAAGAAATTTGGCTAGTTTATGGATTTAATAAGCTTTAGTTATCTAATATTTCGATTGACCGATCGTCCATAAATAAAAATGTTATATCCAAAATAAAAGCCTAATATTTTATAAAATTAGTCTTATTCTTCAAATGGTGGATAATTACAAATAATTAGCTTTTTTGTATAAATGTACGTTTATGATAAAGTTTATGAGAAATAGAGAGAGAGAGTTATGTGTGTTATATAAAGAATTTTTGGTATAGTATAGGGAGTTATATTTTGTGTGTTATAAAAGGTTTCGCTTATAGGAAGCTTTCAGCTCACAATAAAATCTTCAATTTTGTAATAGGCAGAAAACGGATGCTTAAAAATACCAGGTGCTCAGGTAGCATATTAAAAAGAATAAAATACTAAATTAAACGAAATAAGTCTAAATATATCATTGAATATTATGATGTAATAGCTGTCAAAGTGGCTTGGCCAATTCTATGGCTAAAATATAGATGGAAATTTTGCCTGGAGGATATTTATCTAAAGAGACAAAGGTCGCCTCTCCCGTCAAAATAGTAGTCAAAACCAGACGCCATTAATTGACCGTCGCCGCAAACTAGCGGCCTCGGGTCGGTGACAAAGCCACAACACCAGCTTTGGCAAACTTGGCAAGCTTTGGCGTCTGGTTTTGACGTCTAATTCGACGGAGAGGCGACCTTTGTATCTTTAGATCAATATCCTCCCGGCAAAATTTCCATCTATATTTTAGCCATAGATTTGGCCCAGCCACTTTGCCAGCTAAACACCTCTTTGGCATATTGTCAAGATTTCATTAGATCCCGTGTGGATCTCATGGAATAAAGTCCGCCCTAGGCTGACGAGGGTCATTAGCCCGAAACCATGGTCTCTATGTGGACGCTTCTCAGTTTGCCAAAGCTGGTGTTGTGGCATTGTCACCGACCCGAGGCCGCTAGTTTGCGGCGACGGTCAATAGATGGCGTCTGGTTTTGACGTCTATTTTGACGGGGATAGTCGACCTTTGTCTCTATAGCTATCTATATACCAAAATTTTCGTTATTTTTTGCTTCAAATGTATATTTTAGTTTATTTTCTATATATTAATAGATTTATTTATTTTTAATTTATTTGATTCTACAATCGTAGATTTTTTTGCTTTCAAATGTTAATTTAAATTATATTTATCATCATCAGATTGTTTATTTTGAAACACGTTATTTTGTATTATTGCTCTCAATTAATTTCTAATATATATTGTTGTGTTGTTGGGTGACAAAGAATAACTTCCATGGGCACAAAGAATCTTTAGGACTTTATTTAAGCCTAATCGATTAAATATTTAGAGAAGAGTGCAAAAATAAGCAACAATAAAGAAAACAGCAGTTACAAACTCACCAGCTGCAGCACAGTGAAGGAAAGCAGGAGCAGAACAGGAGACAGTAGTTGGCAGAACCTTCTAGAATATATTCCAGGAAGTACACCGGCGTCGGCGGTAAGCAGCAGCAATCCGACTTCTTGAAACAGCAGCTTGCTTGGAGTACACCACGTAGCTTCGTTCTTCTACTTCCTGGCATGAATTCCTTCTCCCTAAATATCCCGGAGTAGGTATTTCCAGAACGGTCATGGTTGGTCAGCCAATCAGAAAGCCGCCAGCACAAAGCCTTGCGCAATCGCTTTAGATTGGCCAATCAGTTTTTTCTCGGATTTTTCTACATCATTCTTAAACGTTCTAAAACATTCTATTCTGTAATGCGCCCCTTTTTAAATTCTCTCTCTCTCTCTCTCTAAGTAACAATACAAAATATATTTTGTTTCTCTGATTCAATTATTTTTATTTTTTTAATTTTTGGTTACAATTTTTTATTACGATTTTTTTTCTTTTTCTTTTTTTTTTAGAAAACAGCTAGAGTTGTTGCATTTAATAATATGTCTTTAGCTCCATTTGTATGTATTCTTTAATTAATTTATTTTTATCCTTTGATTATGTCTTTAGCAAATGTTTTTTTTCTATCCCACTGAATATATTATTAGGGGCCTGGATATAGTCTGCCCTAACTGCTCAGCTCTGCATTTCCCTAGGGAAACTGTTGGTAGTTCATTAGAGATTAATAAAAAAAGTACTGAATTGCTTATCAAACAGGAGTCCTTGAAGCACAAGTACTGACAGTGACCAAATTTGAACAAACTGAACTCCTTCAGATACCAACCTTACCTTCATTCTGAAGAAGCGTCAGTTTCCACTAAGGTTGGCTTTTGCTATGACTATAAATAAGACTCAAGGTCAAACCGTTGCTAGAATGGGTCTCTTGCTACAAGAGCCTGTGTTTACGCATGGACAGTTCTATGTGGCTTTTCACCAAGTGCGAATTTTGGATAATATACATGTAAAGTTGAACGCATATATAAAACTATAATTGCAATTTTTCTGATTTGTAGCATTTTTATTTTTTTACTCTAAATATATTTATTTAAACTTTTCAACCAATGCCTATAGTTTCTTTCCTAAAATTCCTAATTTCGCCGAATTTTTCTGATTCATTATTGTATCCCACTTATATCATGCCGATGACAAAAACTCTAAAATAGCATTATGTTTATTATTGATCTATATACATCTTAATTTGCACATTTTGTTTTATTAACATTTGAGTATTAAAAAAAAAACAATATAGGGTATCGTGGAATTACATTTGTTATAGATTAGTATGCTAACGTGAAGCCACTGAATGCACGCACATGTAGATTCCCATCAACCTCCCACGTTTATTTACATTGTTGTGTTTGTTGTTGGCTTGAATAGACATAGCTAAATTCTAATTAGTTGACCATGGAAAATATTCGGAATGTTTGGTTCATAAATATGGTGACCATTCCCAGCGCTATCTCTAATTCAATCTCTAATACCTCTTCAAATATTGTATTTTTATTCATCTACTCTTATACATATTGATTATATTCATTACAGTGTTCATTTGAATGTTTAGCATTAGCATGGGCTTTAATGAAATTATGGAGATATAGAATTTTGTAAATCATATCAATTTCAGGATATTCGCTTTCAGTACAGCTTTTTAGCCTGAAAAGAACGAAAACAAATACAAAAGTATGTTTAAGCAATAATATTGTCGAAAACGAATATATTAATTTTCTTTGTTTATCTGTATATATTTGCTATTTTTATATCTACAGGGTGATCCAAAAGTCCCGCACAACTTTAAAAATTAATAACTCCGCGAATATTTGCGCTAGAGAAATGCGGTAAACACCATTGTGTTCAGGATGCAATGGGATTTTTTATGGCAAATAATTAAAAATTCGAAATTGATTTTAGTTACAACTTTATTCGCTAGATGGCGCTCTACCAGAATCAGAGATTCAGCGGCCAAATTGTTTGATAAATTGAAAAATATAACTGAACGACACGTATTTTTCCTTTTTGAATACCAGGAAAGAACCCTAATAATATCAAATGATAAATTAATAAAACACCATTTTGCCAAAAGTTAGAAGAATTGGTTGACGATTTTTAAATACAATCTGAGATATGTAAAATAGGTATATGCAAATTAAAACATGTAGCAAAAAATATTTATATTTTAGATGGAGTTTTGTGAAATAAATTGAATGTTTGAAAATAACTACTGATATCAATACACGATTTTTGAAATGTTAATATAGTACCAAAAATTATGATGGCACTACTAATAGGATTTCGTGCTATAAGGAATGTATAGTTTCTTGACTAATTGTCGACACTTGACTATTTAACTGGATATTTGTCATGATCCAAAAATGAAATATAGAGGGGAGTGACAAAATAAATTTTTCGTACTTTATTCCAAATATCCTATGGGTTTGTCAAATGTTATCATTGTTTATTATTCTGAACATAATTTTGATAATGTATCCCCTCAAAAAAATCATTTCTAAATCGACCTTTTGCGTTGAAAAACGTGGTAGTAAAATCATTTTGAATTATTTTTTGCGCAAAACATCTAAAGTTGGGGGGGGATACAGATTTTATTCCTTATGCTATTTCTTCTAATGAGCGAAAAGCGATAAACTAAACATAAGGGGTAAAATTGTGTATACCAGTGTTATTCGAGAAGTTATAACACTTTGGCCTGCACGACATAATATAAAATGTGGGCAAATGACAAACAAAAAAATTACCCTTTACAGGAAAAAAAGAGTCAAGATGTCAGGACAGCATTTATTATTCCATAACCCAAAACAAAGAACTGCAAAATATAACACATCAGGTAACTGACTTCTCTCTTGTATTAGGTCACAATCCTTGCTCAATGTCGCGCCCATCATTCTCAAACACCGCCTGCAGACGATAGATGACAGAATGGTCACAATTAAATAGTTGAAATTTATAAAACGTGCCATCTGATAGAAGCCTTCAACATGGCCAATGTGGTAGGCCGGCATCGATAAAAACGCGACTTAATGTACCCCCATTACCGAAATTGTAAGGCGTCAAGTCTGGTGATATTGGGGGCCACTGGTATATAAAGTGGCGACTTATCAAAGAATTCCACCGAACGTTTCCTTAAGCAATTGTTTGGCACCGCGGGAGATATGAGGAGGTCCTCCATCTTGCAAGAATGTTATTTCGCTTAGTACTTGTCTGTCCTGCAATATGGGAATAACCTTTTCTCTCAAAAGTTGAACATAACGTTTCAGCAGTTACGAAAACGGTTTTAAAAGTTCTTCCATTGATTTTTTTCAAAGAAAAATGGCCCAATAATAAAAGAAGAAGTGAACCCACACAAAACTGTAACTCTGTGCTGATGAAGTGGTATTTCTGTAAAAATCCTAGGGTTTTCTGTTGCCAAAATGAGGTAGTTTTAAATGTTAAATTCTCCCTTTAGATAAAAGTGAGCATCATCTGTTCTTAGAACATTTGACAGCCAGTTTTCATCAATATCAATTTGCCGGAAAACCCATGCAGCGAATTATTGACGCTTCTCAAAATCGCTGACTTTCAACTCGTGGAAACTTTGAACTTTGTTAGGATATTTTTATAGAAAAATTCTAAATGTGTGTTCTCTCCAAACTGTTCCATACGAAATCCCCGTTTGTCGAGAAACTTGTCTAGCACTTACTTCTCCATACGTGAATAACGTTTCAATAGCTTCAGCATTCTGCAAAACCGTAACGGCCACTGACTTGCATGTCGATGGTCTTCCACTCCGAGATTTTGATTCCAGAGATCCAGTTTCCTCAAAACTTTTAATCAATCGCTTTAGAGAGTAGCAACTCATTGGTCCTTTACCGCTTCGAATATCTTTAAAGGAACGAAACGCTCGTAAAGATTCAGTGGCAGATTCTGAATCACAATTAAAACAATTCACCAAGAGTGCTTTATCCTGTAGTGACGGCATTCCAGGGGGAAGGGGAGAAGTTCGACCACACCTCCTTGCGGTCCCTCCTGGATCCTTGGGATATTTGACCAAATTCTGGTTCGTTTCCAAGATGACTAACGTTGCAACGGCATCCATTTTAAAATGAAGAGCAAAACTGATATCTCCAGTAATGCTACCGCGTCCGGAGTAACCGCCGCATCAGAAGCTGCAGCTCGAGCTCATGATGAGAAATCTACTACGAGGACACAAATTCAATCTACTACAACTCAATATAAATGGTACCCAGAGGAAAATAAAGAGCTGACTTGTCTTCTCTGTGACAACAATGTACATATTAATTGTCCTCAGAAGACAAAATTGAATCAGAATCTGAGATTCAATATCAAAGATTATACAACACTACGAAAGGACAGACCGGGAAAATTCAGAGGAGGACTTGCCGTTTTGATTAAAACTCTAGAAATCAAATTTAAGGAAATCGCCTATAATCAGAGTAAGCCTAGAGAAAGCACGACAGAAGCTCAGGCAATAGAAATCTATCTTACAGATAAAACAATTACAATCATAAATGTTTATCACCACGATAATACTAGCATCAATACAGGCCTGATAGAGACATTAAGTGAAGCGTCTTCGGATATCGCAATCATACTTGGTGATTTTAACGCCTAAAGACCAATTTGGGGATCACCTGTCCAGGATAACAAAGGTCAGCAGGTTGAGGACATGCTAACCGACCTCGACCTTACGCCGTTAAATAACGAGAAGAACACCTATATATCCAAGTCCACAGGCACAGAATCCGCAATAGACATCACAGCGATAAATTACAACATCGCACCCACAACCAATGGAAAATTCTGAAAAGTGCAATCAGTGACCACAAACCAATTTTAACAACCCTAAAATTCAAAATTGAGAATTTTCAACGGAATAAAAGAACACTGGAAAAAAAATTACAGAAAAACTTGAAGAACTGTGCAACGAAGAATTAAATCACAGAACGATTGACAAAAACTTGGAAAAATTCTCTTTGAACATATCCAAAGCTGCAAAAAGTATCGATACCTAGAGGTAGACGTAAAGACCTGTGAATACTTTACTGGAAGGACCACAATATCGAGGCAATGATTGCAGAGAGAGACAATAAAAATGAACTTTTTAAAACAAATAAAACAGAAGAAATCATAAAGGAACTCATTGAAATTAGTCACAAAATATAGAACAAGAAATTTGGATATTCAAACAAGAAAAATGGGCAGAATTCTTCGAAGAAAATGGATCCAAAAAAGGAAAGCCATCACTGGAATATAATTAGTGTTATAAAACTCAAAACCAACACTAATCCTCCAATACTCTAACCGATATGAACAGCGAGAACGAACAAACAGATGGCTGACATAATTTCTGAATATCTTTCAAGCACTTCCAGAGTCAGCTATACGAATGAAGGCAGGACTCTAAAAATAATATAAACAAGTTAGTTAAACAAGCAAGAAATTACCATCAACAAGATATTTACTCGAGAGACTTCACACTGAATGAGCTAAATTCATCAGTAGGAAAGTTAAATCCAAGATGTCACCTGGAGATGCTCTAATCTTTGGTCAAATGATTAAACACTTTGGAGACGAAGCTAAAAACCAACTCCTACGAATACTGAACATTTCATGGCAAACTGGTAAACTACCAAAGAATTGGAAGATATGAATTATAGTGCCAATACTGAAACCAAACAAAGATGCTAAGGAATGCAAGAACTATCGGCCAATTGCTCTAACCAGCATACTTTGTAAAATAACAGAATGAATTATCCACTCTAGGCTCATAGTCTGGCTCACTAACAATAATAAAATAAACTTCTACCAAACTGCCTAAAGATCCAGACACTGTACAACTGATAAACTGTTCTATTTCTGTCAATCAATAATAGATTTCTAGGAAAAACCGCTAAAGAAGACAACGGAGGTATTCCTGGATATGTCCTTAGCTTTTGTTCGAGTGTAGAAATTATTTGAAAGGCTGCACAACATCGGAGTAAGAGGAAAAACCTTAATCTGGATTGCAGACTTCTTAAGGGGAAGAAGGATAAGGTTCGGGTCAATGGAACATTTTCTAAGGACCGAAGAACATGGGCTGGTGTACCTCAGGGATCTGTGCTTAGTCCTCTACTCTTCTCGCTATATATTAACTGTTGTTTATGTAAATAGATTAATATTATTTGTATTATTTAAAGCCTCATTATGTAAAAATATATGTATATATAAATTGGACATTTGTTGTTGGCCATGGTCAAGTTTGAGCTCTTGTACGTCTAATTACGACACAACAAAAGTGGCGACGAGGATACGCGATCTACAGAGCCAGTAAAAAGCTGAGGAGAACGGCGTCTATGCAAGTATAGCAACTACATCTTTCAAACAAATCTGACTCTCGGATTATGGAGAGGAAAAATAGGAAAACGGGTTAAGATTACATCTTTTAAACTATCTGGATCAAGAAAACAAAGGAGTAGAAAAGATCAGCATGACAAGTTCAAAGTTAATAGTACCTTTTAGATGCTATAGCCCAGTGGAGGACACTTCGATCTTTTTGTACAAAAATTTGAGGCTTTCTTTTTGGCATCTGAAGGAGGAGATTAAAGTGCTGATTTTTACCTCGCTACCAGATTCTGAAACTTTGAAGCAGGGAAACGACATTTTCTTCCTGGTCTAATGAAAGATCAACCCTATGATACTATCATTCAAAGAATTAAGGTGCATTTGGATCCAAAGTAGAAAGTGATACCACAGCGATGCAGATTTTTAAAGAGAATTCAACAGGAAGGAGAATCAATTTCGGAATATCTTAGAGAATTGAAACATTTGGCAATAAATTGTAATTTCGTCGATATGTTGGGAACCATGATGCGAGACCGTTTTGTGGCTGGAATCAAGTCGGAAATCCTGCAAAAGAAGCTACTACAAGAGGACGACGATGTCACCCTGGATAAAGTTTTTGCAGTGGCGATCTCGTTCGAATTGGCGGAGATAAATACAAGAGAATTACAAGATAAATTAGTGGCCAAGATATCCCCTGTGAATTGAAAGGATAAAAAGTGCGAGTACAATAATAGTACGGCGCAGTATAGGCCTTTCAGGCAAAGTGGCAAAGGCAAAATAGTGTGTTATAGATGTGGTGAAAGACATTCACACGTGGCATCTGTTTTACCTCATAGAACAAAGACTTATTTTAAAATGTAATAAACTGGGTCATTTAAGTAGGGTTTGCAAAGCTAGTAAAAGAATGTGGGGATGTAAATTTGTACAAGAGGACTTTATATTCTGTACAGGGCGAAACTGATGCCACAATAAATTTAACAGTAGATTATTATTCTTTGTGCTTTACAATAGATACAGGAAGTCCAGATACGTTAAAACCTAAAGATATTTTTAAGAATTATTGGCAAGGTAAAAGATTATTTCCAACAAATTTAAGATTAAAATCCTTTTGTGGTAAATCAATAGAGATTATAGTTCAAAGAAATGTTTTTGTAAAAGAAGCCAACCAATATTTATGATTAATAGTTGTAAATGAAAAAATCCAGGTAATTTTTTTAGGAAGAGAATGGCTTAAACAGTTGAAACTTGATTATTCTATATTGTTTAGCATTAAAATTTTAAATAATGAATATAATAGAAATATATTTGAATATATAAAAATTTGATGGATAGGTATGCAGATTTGTTTAACAAAGATTTGGGCTGTCTAAAGGACGTTAGAATAAATTTTAATTTAAAAAAGGATGTGAATCCTGTGTTTTGTAAGGCCAGAAGTTTACCTTTCTCTCAAAAAACAAAGTAGAGAACAAAATTGACCGTTTAATGAATTCTTGCATTTTATAACCTATAGTTCATGCATATTGGACCGCTCCAATAGTACCGGCATCAAAAAAGGATGGTAGTGTAAGGATATGTGGTGATTTTAGATGTACAGCTAATAAAGCAATAGAATTAGATAGGTATCCCATTCCATCGATCGATGAGATCTTTTCAAAATTATCTACAAGCACCGTACTTTCGACTCTAGACCTATCACAGGCTTACTTACAAGTAATGTTAGCGGAAGAAGCCAAAGCTGATGTTGATATAAACACAAAAAAGAGGTTGTTTTCTTATAAAAGACTACCATTTGACGTAGCGGTAGCACCAAATAAATTTCAGAGGATTATGGAAGGCCTATTTTCTGATTTGCCAGTTGTGGCCTGCTACATAGATGATATTTTGGTTGCAGGAAAATACTTTGAAGATTATGAACAAAAGTTGGATCTAATGTTTAGATGATTGCTAGAAAAAGGTTTAAAGTTAAACAGATATAAATGTAAATTTAAAAAGAAATCGGTGGAATTTTTAGGGTTTAAAATGGATAAATATGGACTGCATCCCTTAGAAAATAAAATTAAAGCAGTGATAGAGGCGCCTGAACCTAAAGAATGTTTCGCAATTAAGATCTTTCATAGGACTCTTAATTTATTATTATAGATTCATAAAGAATATAGCAAACATTTTAGCGCTATTCTATCAACTTTTGAATAAAAATTGTAGATGGAATTGGACGAAAAATATCGAATGTTATTTAAAAAATATAAATCATTATTAATGGACTATGGACTAGGCGTAATTCTGAGTCATAGAAATGATAGAAAGGAAGAATGCCCTATAGCGTTTGCTTCTAGAACATTAACTGAAGCGGAAAAACGGTACTCTCAACTAGAAAAGGAAGCGTTGAGCATAACTTATGGCAATGAGAAATCAAGACAATACTTACTGGGACGAAAATTCGTATTAGTCACAGACAACCGACCCTTAATTCATATATTTTCACCTCAGAAACCAATTCCCATATGTGCAGCATCCAGAATTAAAAGATGGTCCTTTATATTAGCTGCATTTAATTATACTGAGGAGTTTCGAAAAGGTAGTGATTATTCCAATGTTGACGCATTGTCACGTCTTCCTTTAGAATCGAGTGTCAGGAAGTTTCTTGATGAAGACCAGGTACTTCTTCTCAGGGAGTTGAATGAGGTACCGTTCTCTTTTAGGGAGGTGGCATATGAGACGTCCCGAGATAAAATACTGTCTATAGTATTAAGGAATGTTAGAGAAGGCAACTGTGTGTGTGTGTGGAAATTCACAAGGGTACTGAGGGAAAACCCACTAGCTCCTTATTATAAGATCAATGAGGAATTAAGTTTCAAGTTTGATTGTTTTCAATGGCGTGAAAGAGTGGTAATTCCCCAAAAATTAAGATCTTTAATTTTAAATGACTTGCATGAAATACACATGGGGATTGTTAAAATGAAGATGATTGCCAGACGGTATTTTCTGGTGGCCAGGCATAGACAGTAACATCAAAGAGTTAACTAGAGAATGTAGAGTATGCCAAGAATCGGCAAGCATGCCCCCGGCTACCATCTCAGAATGGACTTGGCCCGAAAAACCGTGGCATCGACTTCATCTTGATCTAGCGGGTCCGTTCATGGGAAGAATGTTTTTGGTTCTCGTGGACGCATACTCAAAGTGGATAGAAATTTTTATCATCAAAGATAACCAGAAAAACGATTATAAGTCATCTTAGAGAAATTCTCGCCAGAATTGGATTGCCCTAATATTTTGTTACAGATAACGGAAGACAGTTTGTCTCCGGTGAATTCGAGCAATTTACCAAAATGAATGGTATACGGCACACTAAGACCAGACCGTATAATCCTAGTTCAAATGGTTTAGCTGAGAGACTATGTGAGAGAGTTTTAAAAACTTTTTGAGAAAGAATAATGGCAAGGATGATTTAGAGACGAATCTACAAAGTTTCCTATTTGCTCATAGAGCATCCCCCCAAACTGTAATAAAGGAATTCCACGGCGGAACTGCTAATGAAGAGAAGTTTAAGATCAAGATTCTCGAATTTAATACCAAGATGAGAAATCCGCGAGAGGTATTTCATGAGGCCGTAAGAAGGCAGGAGCAGTTTACTACAGGTTGCGAGGTTTATTTCCGCAACTATGCAACTGGACCTAAACGGTAAAAAGGTACCATTTTGGAATTATTGAGCTACCGTCACTACCTTATAAGTTGCGAGGGCGTCGTGTATGAGAGGCATATCAATCAATTGCGACCTGTGAGAAAGAAACAAGTGGAGACAAGAAATTTGATACTTCCTCGAACATCAAGAGAGAAGCCTGTAGGTAGAAGTCAGAAATAAAGTGAAGAGGAGGTTCCAGAGGTTACATCAGAAAACAAGGAGGAGACTGCTTCTGTGCACGTACCCTCTTGCACTCCTATACCAGGGCCTGTTGCTGTGCACGTGCCCTCTTGCACTCCTAAACCGGAGGCTGCCGCTGTGCAAGTGCCCGTCCGCAGTCCTAGACCTCAGAGAGCCAGGAAACCCCTAGACCGACTGGAGTATTATTAAGGGGGGAGATGTGTTATGTATGTAAATAGATTATTATTTGCATTCTTTAAAGTCTCATTATGTAATAATATGTGTATATAAATTGGACATTTTTGTTGGCCAAACGAAAAGAATCTGCGGCACTTTATTGGACACGACCAAAAACAACAACGGCACTCCAGAGTAAAATAAATCATCAGAGATAGATAAATATTTTTCAAATGAATTAAAATAAATATATTCGATACTGAGAGAGAGAGTTGAATTTTAAAAAATAGAAAATTATTATTTTCGAAATATAAATAGCTGAGAGGATTCCAGCAAACCGCATTTAAAATATCAGGTTTTTTTTTGCTACATGTTTTAATTTGCATATACCTATTTTACATATCTCAGATTGTATTTAAAAATCGTTAACCATTTCTTCTAACTTTTGGCTAAATGGTGTTTTATTAATTTATCATTTGATATTATTAGGGTTCTTTCCTGGTATTCAAAAAGTAAAAATACGTGTCGTTCAGTTATATTTTTCAATTTATCAAGCAATTTGGCCGCTGAATCGCTGATTCTGGTAGGGCGCCATCTAGCGAATAAAGTGTAACTAAAATTAATTTCGAAATTTTCATTATTTGCCATAAAAAATCCCATTGCATCCTGAACACAATGGTGTTTACCGCATTGCTCTAGCGCAAATATTCGCGGAGTTATTAATTTTTAAAGTTGTGCGGGACTTTTGGATCACCCTGTATATACTAGCCGAGTGACCCGGGCAACGCCCCGGGTTTACCCAAAGTGCCGCAGACACATTAAGAGTATAGATAGTGGCTTAAAAATTGCAATGGGTGTAATCTTATTTCTAAGAAGCAGTATTTCAAATATAAGGGTGAGTAAAAAATACTCTCTAAGTATATACATTCGGTCTGATCTTATATGTTTATATATCAAAATGAAAATGGAATCATATCATCCATAACAAACCTTATAATTAACAACATATTAGACAGAGCAGTGCAAAAATGTATAAATTTAATCTATAGAGCAGTGGAGAAAATAGTTAAATAAAGAGAAGACCGATAATCAAAATAATTAATAATAAATAGTTTATTAGTGAATAAATAATACAAAAAATTCCTTTTAGCTGAGAAACTATAGGCATTGGTGCCTATACCTAAAATATTCATTTAAAATGAAAAAAATTAACAAAACAGAAAATAAAGTTGCAAACAACATAACTATATTGAAGCTAAGACAACATATGAAAAATGAATTAATTTAAAGTACCTCATAAAAACTACATTTATAGTTTTATATATACAGTATAACCTCGTTAATTCGACACATGATATTTCGACCATGTTTGGAGCCCTGTAATTAAACTGTAATTCGACACTATCGTTAATCCAACTCTTCCGATAATTCGAACATTTTAAAATTCAAATTTCGACAGTTGTTTGTGGTTTAAATACAACCTCGCCCCTAAAAATGTATTACAGAGGTATTATAGAGACGACTTATTAAATTAATTAATTTAAAGGACCTCATTAAAAACTGATTTTATAGTTTTATATATACATGGGTTCAACTTTACCTGTATGCTATCTAAAGTTCGCCCACGTGAAAAATTCACATAGAGCTGTCCATGCATAAACACAGGTTCTTGTAGCAAGAGACCCACTCTAGCAAAAGTTTGGCCTAGAGCCTTATTTATAATCATAGCAAAAGCCAACCTTAGTGGAAACTCTTGCCTTTTCAGAATGAAGGGGAGGTTGATATCTGAAGGAGCCAAAGATATTTTTGACACCAATACAGTGTGTCCAACTTTGGTATCTGTCAGTATTTGGGCTACAAGGAAATTAGATCAAAGTTATTTTCAATAACTATAAATATTTTTAAACATGGTGAAACATGAAGCAATAAGGCGCTATCTATAAACAAAAAAATGGAAGATATTCTTTAGCGAAAAGAGATTCTCAAACGGAAAAAGCTTTTCCAAACAAAATGAAGCAACAATGAAAACATGACTCATCTAGGACTGTTTCTCCTAGTATTTTAAACAATTTTAACGATATTCTCAGCTTCCCAATATTTTTCATCGCAGAAAGAACAGTAGAAGTTAGATTAAGGCGATAAAGCGACGTTTTGTTTGATACATGCCGGTATTATACCATATCCGACCTTTGTATGGTCTGGATTCCTTCCTTGATGGACCTCACGATTCCCAATCAACACCAGATCCAATACGGTTGTTGCAGTTTTTAATATTTCTTGTCCAAGAACAAAGTTCCTATACTTCCTCTCGGCTCCATACTCACCGGATCTTGCCCAAAATGACTTATATCTATACAGTAAAATGTAAATGTCTCTTAAAGGGCAGCGAATCGACTCACAAGAAGTCATAACAGAAAAATCGAAGAAGTTCCTAAGAGACTTGAAAAGACGACTAAAAAAAATGCTACGAAAATTGGTAGTGGGATGGTATAGGTGTTTAGAAGCGGAAAAGGTGATTATTTCGAAGATTTTAAAATGAAATATTATATTGAACTTGAATCTTCCTCTCATTTTCGATTTTTATAAATTCCTAGAATTTAATGAAGTTGCCTTATACAACAGCTATTCTGAATTAGGCCTTTATTATTACCCTAATATTTCTATCTAGTCTGATAGGTGAGTGAGATATACATTTTAATATTATAGGTAAAATTTATCAAACATTTTTCAAAATTATGATAAAAAAAAACAAATTTTTGAATAAAACTAAGCACGCTACTTCGAACAAAATTCGCTCCTGCCTGCGGACTTATTTCCTAATATAAGAAAACCAACAACGAGAAATTATAACTGAATGACGCTTGGCGCGGGCGTGTATAGTGATTAATCAAAATTCTTAAAAACAAATATTAAACATATTGTTGAAAATTAGTACAAAATTGAAGTTCTAATGGGTTATCAGGTGGATAAATTTTTTAAAAAGGCATCTCCTGATCGTGCAACTAAAAGTTGCTGATAGCTTGCGGCATCTGTCGAAATAAATATCACCTATTCGTTGATTTTTTAACTATATTCCAGAATTGGCCAAATACCTTTACTTGATTAATCAAATAAAGCTAACCACGTACGCGTTTCGGGCTGTTGGCCCCCATCGAAAATATTTAGGGCAGATAACTTCTTTATTTAAATATTTTCCCTAATTTTTTACCTTTCTTATTCGAAAATAAAAGTACATTAAATTACTTGTACACTAAATATAACGAATAAAAATGAGGTACTACCAAGCTACAAGAAAACAATACCTAAAGTTACTAGAAAGGATGATCTAGGTTTAAGCGGTATCTAGTAAATTCAAATAGAATCAAGAATAGAAGAGGGGGGTAGGGAATTCACATCGTGAGTACTCGGACCTTTTGAAGCGGAAGAGAAAAGGCTAACTAATATTAGAATATATTATTTTTTATCTTTTTTATATTTATATTTATATATTAATAATAATAATAATTACAATAGGATTAATAGCTGGATATCATTGCTAAGAAGAGACCAAATGTTGTTGTCATGTCCAGTGAAGAGCCTCAGATGTCTCCATGCATCGCTATCACAGCAGTCGCAATATCCTCTATCTTGGGTGTGTAAAACTGCTGCTCTGGGTGTCACGTCAATTTTCTGTTGTTGTTGTCGTGTCCAATGAAGAGCCTCAGATGACTCCATGCATCTCTATCACAGCAATGTTCTCAATCTTGGGTGTGTAAAGCTGCTATTCTGAGTCCATGTCAATTTTCTGCAAGGCTGCGGCCATTGCTGGGCATGAGTATTTGTGAGTAGGCGTTAGTTCCACACCAGGACAATTGTTGCATGCCCTGTAGGTTGTTGTGCCATCTGGATGTATTGTCATTCCTTTGTAGTGTTTCATTCTGAGTCATTTTATTGTTTTTATAAATCTTCTCTCAGTGTGTTTATTTTGCATATTTGATCTTTCCTTATCTTTTGTAGAATTATCTTGTATTTTGCCAAAGCATCAGGCGTCAAATACGGACATTTGTTCTTTCCTTTGGCTCAACTTTCTGACTTCCTTTGCTAATTCATCCGCCATCTCATTACCCCCCGATCCCAACATGGGCAGGAATCCATTGTAGAAAGACCAAAGGTAAAAAGCAACAAATTTTTTTATTCGTCGCTTTCATTTTTAGTATCTTCTTAGCAATCAACGATTAGTTTATGGTAATATAATATTGCCCTAAATGATAAAAATTAAAACAGTTAGGTAGCGAATATCCAGTAACTTCCACAGTAGTAGATCCAATTGACCTTTTTTCCTCCAAGTTAGGAATAAACCATAGCGTCCCTCTCTATAGCACGCATAAAGTAATTACAGCGCCCCTAGTGGAAAGAGATAATGACACCGAGTATAATAGTATCATTATTATTATCATTATCTTCCGAAATTCCATTAATCCCCAGAGATGAGAAAATTGACCTAGAGAGAGAACCTATTAAGGCGGCATACGTATCGTACGTATAAGAGATTCGATTAGATTATATTGAAAATATAGTAAAAATTGGAATATTTAATTTGTATGAAACTTGAATTACATTACGTAAGTTTACATGAATTTCAATACTTATTTTGAATATTCGAGTACAATACGTATTACACTACATAGAAAGTGCCGTTAAAATGTTGTAAAGATATATCAACTGTTTGGCATAAATTAATATAAAGTAATAACGTGTCATATATATATAAGAAATAAAAGTATTTAAGCACGAATGTGATGGCGCGTTATTGATTTATATTTATTTATACCTAACTGGCTTTTTTTCAAATTAAAGATACTTCGGCCAGTAAATCTTTTTTACTGGCTTTGTCCTTATTGTTTGCGTAAGAGTATTTCTTGATGCAAATATTTATATGTAACTCTACTGTCCTATCAGCTTATGTCCATAGTTTTCATGAATACCATTTCTGAGATTCTACCCTTCGGTGCGGTGTATATAAGCAGAATCGTCCAATACAATATCAGAGCTCTAAGAAGCAGTCTGGTAGATTAAATTGGCGAAACCCTGGGAGGGTTCACCTTTGATGAGCCAAGCCCCCCCAATATTTTTCATCGCAGTAAGGAGAGTAGAGAGAAGTTTGATATATGTGATATGATGTATTTGATAAAGACAGTATTTTTTTTTTAATTTATAGTCAATCAGGCGCGTTATTAAAATATTTGCGTCTAATACAGAGAAAACAAACAATAAACAAATTATAACTTTGAATTAAATATTTACAAATTTACATGCATTATTCGGCAGAGTTCATAAAATGTATATAGACAAAGTGGCTGAGGTAAAAGAGGTTAGATCATTTAGATAAGAGAACAAACGATGTACGAATGAGGGCCAAAGCCCGAAACCATGGTATACAGGTCGGCTTTTATCTGAATTTTACAAAGCTGGTGTTGTGGCATCAACACCATTACGGACTGAAGTGATCAAATGATGAAAATGTTTTGTTTAAATATCAAATTTAACGGGAGAGGTGGCAATTTTGATACAATATCGTTTATTTATCAAGAAAATGTGTTGGCCAATATTATGATATAAACCTAAATAAGCGATTAGTTCATATTTATTCCGCAAGATGGCGCTCAGTCGTCTAAAATACTTATTTGAGCCGTCAAGATATACCTATTTTTATAATATCAAGATATGTTTATTATATAAAATGAATAGTGCGATTCTTTAGTGTTTTAGTTAGTATGAAAATTATACATTTGGCATGATATATTCTATTACGAGAGATATTTATAATTATAATTATAAAATTTATATAATTTTATAATTATCATACTATATATATTTATTTATATTATTATTTATTAATCAGAGCAAAAATATGTTTAAAAATATTCTAATTGCACAACATATGATTTCTCCGAAAATTCTCTATTATGCCTTGAAAGTTATAATATTAACTCTAGTTATGTATTATTTTAATTTCTATTAACATTTTTAACTATACGATGCATTAGCGCGCCATCTGATATAATAAATTTGAACTATTTTT
>CP092874.1:43077906-43174299 GCA_030710605.1 Cordylochernes scorpioides
CTCAAGGTATTTAAAAAGTATATAAATGTTATTTTAAAAACTCAAATGATGTTTAAAAAGCTTGAATTTGTAAAGTTTTAGAATCTATATATGATGACAGATGGAAAAATAGTCAAATAGTAATATTCCAAATGATTGCTGATGGTTGAATATTCGAAGATAAAATGACCAATGACAATAATATCTATATAATAATGTTGGCTTGGATGGTTTATAATGGCTGCGTTTGTTGAGGCATAGGAGTACTGGGATGATCGGCGGTAGTGGAACGAAATTGGGGAGGTCAATATGGCCGTCGTATTTGTTTTTCTCTGCTCGAGCTTCTTTCGAGCGAAAGGGGCTCACCTTTGAGGAGCTCGTGGAGCCTCGCAGACCTGTACCCGATATCGTTTCGCACGGCTTCTAGTTGTGGGAGAAGTTTTCCGCCGGATAAGTCCCGTTGTAAGGTGCAATAGGCGAGGCATAGGCACGTGGCGCCGTCACTTCTTGGAGGGCCTCGGTGAGTCGGTTTACCAAGGTGTCCAAGCTGGGCCGGATGAAAGTGGCGGGCGCCTCAGAAACGTCCATGTAGCTTTCCACGTCTTCGCCCATAGTCCTTTGTCCACTGTCCGCCATCCATATCCTGTCGACTTTTACGGGTCTACTGTCGTAAACTCGGGTAAGACAACAAGTGAGTTGGAAGCAGTCGGGGTTGAGTGGCAAGGCGTGCAGGGTGGGAAGTCCGCACGGGACAGTAAGGACAAAGTTTTGGATCAAAAGACGCTCTCTCAGTACGTCTCACGTGGCACCAGGACCAGGGGAAAGTTGAGGATTAACCGAGGAAAGCTCGGCGTCCAGCCTGAAGCCGCGAAGGCAGAGAGGAGCCAAAACGGCGGCCACGAGGGCCGCCGTGAGATGAAAACGACCTAGACTGCGCGGCCTGTCCGAAAATATATACTGTAACCTAACTAACTGTCAACATCCGGACCAACGCCCTTTTTGTCCCTCTCTGGATATCCCGGGTGTCCGGTGGCAAGCTGGTGTCACTTTGAGACGACTAGAAAAGACGTCATACTTTATTACTTACATATCACATTGTTAAAATTACGATATTTTGACGGGAGAGGCGACCATTGCTTCCTTGGATTAATTTCCTCCCGGCAAAATTTCCATCTATGTTTTGCCAATATATTTGGCCCAGCCACATTGCCAGCAAAACACCTCTTTGGTAGATTGTGAGGATTCCATTAGATCCCGTGTGGATCTCATGGAATAAAGTCCGCCCTAGACTGACGAGGGCCATTAGCCCGAAACCATGGTCTATAGGTGGACGCTTATCAGTTTGCCAAAGTTGGTGTTGTGGCTTTGTCACCGACCCGATGCCGCTAGTTGCGGCGACGGTCAATAGATGGCGTCAGTTTCTGACGTTTATTTTGACGGGAGAGGCGACCATTGCTTCCATATATATATATCATAAATATGCGGGATGATTATATTCATGTACCTAGAGAGGCATTTCTGCCTTTTAAATTATGCATCAGTACGATGCATTATGTTTATTACCCTAGTAAAAAACTTCGATAGTGGTGATAAAGAATGAGCTACAAAACCAGTTTTGCCAAATTCAGACAAAATTCCAAACTTTATACCATGGTTTCGGGCTATAGCCCTTGCCACTTCACCAGCTTAAACACCTGTTGGGTAAATTCGACCGATTTTATAACCTTTCTCGTAGGAAGTTATGAAATCGAAGCCACCCCTGTACTGATGAGGGCCATAGCCCGGAACCATGGTATACAGGTTGGCTTTTGTCTGAATTTGTCAAAACTGGTGTTTTGGCTCATTCTTCATCACCACTAGTAACGTTTTCATTTTTTTGTACTGCGGTAATGAACATAATGCATCGTTATTATGCAAAATTAAAGGGAGAGAGAGAGATGCCTCTCTAGGTATATATATATTCGCCAATTATGGAATAAGTAAAAATCGAAGATTAGTGGATATTTATTCCGATAGATAGCGCATGCTATCAGCAAATTTCAATTGCACGATCAGGAGATGCCTTTTTACACAAAATTATCCACCTGTGTCAAGTGCAGTTTCACTTTTGTACTATTTTTCATATACATAAAGGGGTTATTTTCATTCATTATAATGACTATATTAAAGACTAAAAATATTTCTCCATACACATAATTCTAGTAAAATACAAACTTATAACAACTATATAAATATAATGAAGGCAGTCACGAAGTACATGTTAACTCTTTATAAAAATAGAAGGTTTTTATAGAGAGAAAAAGTTTCCAATGAGCAATATATCCAAAAAGTGACCATCTTCCTGTACGACCACCTTTGTTGACTTGACCTTACCTAAAGTCAATATTATATGTTTTCTCATGGTAGAATACACTACAACATTCCATAACATATCGTCATTATTACAAATAAATAACGCGTAATCTATATATATCGGGAATGAAAACATTAACACAGGAATGTTTCTTTTATATATGGCAAAACCGCTGGGAGGGTTCACTACTGATGAGCCTAGCCCCATCAATATTTTTCATCACAGTAAAGACAGTAGAAGCTTGATTTATTTGTAAATTCACGATAATCATTCACGATATTTTCCCATTATGTAATGTCATTTAATAAATGCTGGTTACCATAGCATCCTCTCACTCTAAATCAACAACTTTCCGTGGTTTGACGTAGGTACTGACAAAACTACTAGAGCCAAATACAGGTTGGTGATCAAAGTTTATCTCCTTGTTGAGTTGTTGATCAAAGCTATAAAGAATCTAATCTGATCTTGGCTTGAAGTTAAGAGTTTTCCTTCTTTTAGATGAATTATTAGTTCTAACTAAGGGATTCCATCTGCACTCTTGGCGTTTGATATCAGAAACTATATAAAATATAATTTATAATCTGTTATATATTGCCTTCTGTTTGTGAGAAATTTTATAACCCCATTAAAGATATGTAAAAAACTCTGTAAACATATACTTATAGACAAACCTTAAGAAAGTGGAAGGTATTGAATGTTTCCAGACAACTATTTTTGTTGTTGTTTTTTTTTTAAAGAGACAAGGCAATTTTGTTTATACTTGGTTATATATCTCGTGTGTCTTCAATAAAGGTCACTGCGTTACAAATATATTTCAGAGTTATTGTTTGAATGCCGATATATATGCTGAAAAGTACAACTTCTTCAAGTTTTGTCAATGAGTGAAATTTTCAAAATATTTTTTATTGAACTATTTTATCTAATCAGAATTTTTCTATAGTAAGTATCATATATTCCTCAAATTTATATTATTTATTGAAAAATATATTTAGAAACTAACTATTTTAAAAATATCTAATACAATGCAGCTTCTTGTTTTAAATACGATTGTATTTAATTGCTGAAGAAGTGTGTTCCTCAAGCTGCAGTGTGATATATGGGGAGATAGGTGAGTTGGAGTTGGGCCAAGTGCACGTGTCTAATCAATTCAGGCTTGGATTAGAGCAGACCTGGCAAACATCTACTCTCTACAAACCTACCATGTCCTACATACAGCTCAGCTTAACAAGACCATACAGCATGTAGACATTTAGTAATACACTACAATTTCATCTTAGGAACCGATTGAAGACATTCAGGGTCTCTTCTTTAAGTGATTCTTCTTCCGATAAGTTTCTATATAAAGGTTCATCCCCTGACTTATATTTTAATAATATCAAAAGTTTCCAGGAATAAGTTTATTGCACAATTTTATTTCTCTAGCTTTCATGATAACATGCCCTTCAACAGGAGCAACTTACACCTAACTATAGTTGAGCAGTTGTACTTGTTTCATTTGGCGATTCGGGAATTTTATAGGTTCTGATAGTGTGTGTGTTACATTTGTATAGCCTTGGTATATCATAGCATTTAATCATTGAAATAATATTTCAATAATTAATATATTTTGACTAAAGACTGTATTCGCGATTTATAATATATATTTTTAATTTAAAAAAAAAGGGGAAAATGGCTTTTGAACTTTTGCTTATTAGTAATTCATTTTCATATATATATTTATTTTTGCTTTCTAACTAGACCTACATCCCTAGGAAATTATCCATGAGATAATCTGCATGGCGCAATCTCATGAATTGGACTTTACTGACAAACATTGTAAATAAAACCAAGAATAATTAAGTGTGTATGGGTGTCAGTCAGAAAGATATTCCGGGTAGTTAGCGAATTCTGCGCGCTCTCCAGGAACCTGGTTTAACTAAATATATTACTATTTGATAATACTAATTTCAAAACATTTATAACTGATAAATTATTTAATATAATATGACAAATATATCCACAATTTTACTAATAAGGATCATTTTTTATTTTTAAAATGTACTAAAACAGTGGATTTTAGAGATGCACACATCTGAGCAAAAAGAAATCAAGAACAACTACATTGTATTTGATATTTTAAATAGTTAGTTTCCAAATATAATTTTCAATAAATAATATAAATTTGAGGAATAATTGATACTTACTATAGAAAAATTCTGATTAGATAAATCCACTTTTTTCTTTTATTCAATATTCTGTAAGGTAATATAGTTACTAGTGAAAATGTGTTATTGAGAGAAGAAATTATTCACTTTTATTATTTCCTATTGCATCATAGAGTAAAATCCAGGGTTGACAGATGGAATTCTCTGAGGAAAACAATCTGATTGATAACTTTCTTAATTAACCTATAGGTATTACTTATTTCTTTCTTAGGGGCAAGTGGCAATCTTTCCTAAGAAAAATAAGAAATATTGCAGATCCTTCACCTCTGTAGGTATTTAAATATTGCGCAAAATGTTGAAATCTTCATAGTTGCAGATGACTTCATTATTGATTTTTCTTCTTTAATATCGATTATAGGGGGTCGGTGGTCAAGTGGTCTAAACCGTTGGTTTTCGACCGCTACGACCCTAGATCGAATCCCGCATTAGATACTTTTTTTCTAATTAAAAATGCTTCAATGGCCCCCGATTCTTGCAAAAGTCCAACCTTACCAGCGAGTTCAAGTAACCAGAACGGGGCTCTGACAGATTTGTAAGTGCAAAAGTCGAACTGCTTTTCACAAGTGTAGACATTAGAGCACTGGTTGCACTGGTGTACTGGCACTGGCCATGCTTGCCATGGCCTGTTCCACGTGTACTAGGGATAATAATAATATATATCGATCATTTTAGTATTTTTATGACTCTCAAGCTCTCTCATGTGTTAGAAAAGCCAAGTTAATATGAATTGTAAAGCCTTTCAATTTTACAAATGTACATAAATAATCTCGAATTTACATTAATACGCAATAACAGCTTTATTAAGACCACCGGTCTTATACAGATTCACCGCAGGAAGGAAGCATAGATGGAGCTCCTATACTCCAGGCAGCACAGAGCCCAACAGCCTCCAGGTCCGACGCATGAATTTACATTAATATTTTTCAAACCATTAGAGATAAAAGAAAGGGTCTCTAAGTATGTAGACAATTGCTGTTATAGAATTAAACGATTAATATATTTTAGTTTAATAGTACAACAGTAGCTATCTATATACATTCATGGACAAATCTTAAAGAAGTGGAAAGTCTTTGATATCTCCGGTTGTCTGATTTTTAAAAGAGACAGAGGCAATTTTGTTCACATTTGGTTATCTCGTGTGTCTTCAATAAAGGTCACTGTAATATCTTTCAGAGTTGTGGACTGAATCCTGATATACATGCTGAAAGGTACAACTTCCTTAATTTTTGTCTATGAGTGTATTTATATATCCCGAGGTCCCTACAACAACTAAAATATGAAAGTTAATCAAAAATAAAAAACGATAGCGTTTAAGAACTCATCGTATTTAAATTTCCGAATAATTTTTATTTATTTCCAAATCGCATTTAAAGGACAAAATTATTTTTATTTTAAATTGGGTATTTTTTAAAATAAAAATGCCTGTTATTATCAACACATATACAATTTTAATTATTTTTGGTCGCAGTGGTACAGCCTACTCCACGCTGACGAGCGCCAACAGCGCGAAATGCGTTCGTAGATGTGCTCCTGGCCAGGATATGACATTTTTTAAATTTTTAATATACAATTATATACTATCAAACACTAGAAAAAGTATATATACACTGTTGAAAAATTACTCTTGTTGTGACAATATATATTATATGAGAGAACACTATCTCACAAATTTATTTACACATTATAATTATCAAATTAAAAACTATTATAGACAATAAAAAATTATACTGCCCTTACTGCAATGTAAAAATTAATGCGAATTACAATATAAGAATAACCTTTATTCTCAAAGGTTGAACATAACGTTCCCCGGTTACAGAAACGGTTTTAAAAGATTTTCCATTGATTTATTTTTAAAAAATGGCCCAAAAATAAAAGAAGTGAACCCACACCAAACTAACTCTGGGCTGATGAAGTGGTATTTCTGTAAAATTTCTAAGGTTTTCTGTTGCCCAAATGCGGCTGTTTTGAGTGTTTACCTCTCCGTTTAAAGAAAGGTGAGCTTCATCTGTCCACAGAACATTCGACAGCCAGTTTTTATCAATATCAATTTGCCGGAAAACCAATGCAGCGAATTCTTGACGCTTCTCAAAATCGCTGACTTTTATCTCGTGAAATATTTGAATTTTATACGTATTTTTATATACGTATAATACGTATTTTTAAAGAAAAATTCTTACTGCTCTCCAAACTGTTCCATACGAAATCCCCGTTTGTCGAGAAATTTGTCGAACACTTACTTCTCCATACGTGGATAACGTTTCAATAGCTTCAACATTCTGCGAAACCGTAACAGCCACTGATTTGCACATGTCGATGATCTTCCACTCCGAAGTTTTGCTTCCAGAGATCCAGTCTTTTCAAATTTTTTTATCATTCGCCTTATATATAGAGAGAGTAGCAACTCATGGGTCCTTTACCGCTTCGAATACCTTTAAAGGTACTAAACGCTCGTAAAGCTTCAGTGGCAAATTCTGAATTGCATTTAAAAAAATTCACCAAGAGTGCTTTATCCTGTAGTGATGGCATTCCAGAATAAAATAAATTATCAGAGATGGATAAATATTTTTCAAATGAATAAAATTAAGAATATAATTGATACTGAGAGAAAATTGAATTTAAAAATTAGAATTTTATTATCTTCGAAATTTAAATCACTGAGAGTATTCCAGCAAACCGCATATAAAATATCATTTTTATTTTTGCTACATTTTTTCATTTGGATTTACCTATTTTACATATTCGGATTGCATTTAAAAATCGTCATCCAATTCTTCTAGTTTTGGCGAAATGGTGTTTTATTAGTTTATCATTTGATATTATTAGGGTTCTTTTCTGGTATTCAAAAAGGAAAATTACGTGTCGATCAGTTATATATTTCAATTTATCAAACAATTTGGCCACTAAATATCTGATTCTGGTAGAGCGCCATCTAGCGTATGAAATTGTAACTAAAATCAATTTCGAATTTTTCATTATTCGCCCTAAAGATCCCATTGCATCCTGAACACAATGGTGCTTCCCGCATTGCTCTAGCATATATTCGCAGTTATTAATTTTTAAAATTGTGCAAGACTTTTGGATCACCCTGTATAATATAAATATTCACAAATCTGGCTTTTAGTTATTAAATTAAAATAAAATTCATTCAATTCCACTTGATTTTTTTTTTTACTTTTGAATGAATATTTTTCCTTAAAAAAATTACGTATATAACTATATTAATACTTACCACTAAAACTAATACTAAAAATCTTTAGAAATTATCAATATTTCTCCATTTTTATATGTTCAATGATATAAAATTAAATGTGAAAAAATAATTTAAAAATATAAAAAATTTAGGTGTTAATATTAAAAACAAAAAAGGCATATTCTGACCGCGCTCACAAGAAAATATTTAGATCACTTGATCAATTGTTCCGTGATATTTGGCCAACTCAATGACCAGCGTATTCACGCAAACTTGGCCTTGAATCCCTATTTCTTGAACTCCCAGGAAGCCTCTGCAACCAAAATTTGGCCTTAGAGGTACCGCCTGCACCACGCTGACGAAACCCACCAGCCCAAAACGCGTAAGTTGTTGGCCCTTTTTGATTTATCAAGAATTTGGACCCAAAACAACAACTTCATGCAACCAAGATAGATAACATTGCGACTGCTGTGACAGAGGGGCACACGAAGACATCTGAGGCTGTTCATTGGACACGACAACAACAACAAATACTAAATACCTAGTTTCATGTAACTTTTTGATAAAAAATAATATAACGGCAATTATTTTTAAAAATATGCTATTTCAGATCATAGTTTTTTAAACAAATTATACCTGGGAAAAAGAGAACTAAATATATTTACACACAATAATTATATACCTAAGTCTATTTTTTAGAGAAAATAAATTTTATAAATAAAATGTCGTCTGATTTATCTATAACCAAAGATCGTTATAGAATCGAATATTTTGCTCTTTCATTAAGATAAAATATAGAGTAACAAGAACACATCTTGATATATAATTTGGACATTACGTTTCGTTAACAGCGTTGTTGCCATCTTCAGACAAAAATACTGAATGAGAAAAATTACACAGTACCTTACCGTTATACCAAAATAAAACCTTAAAGATTCTATTTAAATGATATCCAGTCAAGCAAAAGAGAGAAAAAATACATTTGATTATTCTAATGTGTTTTTTATGCTGTATTATTCATATCTCGCTATACTCCGGTTATATAGCCTTAACGAGTATTTAAGATTTTAAATTTTAATAACAAACAAAATTTACCATAGTGTTTGTATATATAAAAGGCGTATCTGAATCTGTGAAAAAAAACTTTTTTTTTTTTCTCAAAATATTTCGAGAGATTGCTCCCTCTTTATCAATTAATGCACAATAAACTTTAGTTACAAATTCTTGCATATAACATGGAAATAATGTTGTTTCTATATGATCTACAAGAATTTGTAATTTAAGTTTATTGTGCAATAAATTGATAAAGATGGAGCAATCTCTCGAAATATTTTGAGAAAAAAAATGTTTTTTTTCTTTCACAGATCCAAATATTCTCTATTTTATAATAACATATTTAATGGAACTCCTTTTGACTCAAATTAACATGTGTATTCGTATGCCATGACGTATGCACGAAGGAACGTGTGGCCACTGGACATCGGTCGGACCTGGAGGCTGTTGTTGGGAGCTGCGCTGCCTGGTGTACAGGAGCTCCATCAATGATTCCTTTCTTCCTGTGGTGAATCTGTATAAGACCGGTGGCCTTAATAAAGCTTTGGGTGTGTATTTATTTTAAATTGTATTTAGTAAAACGAGAATTTTTCAACATTTTTTTCCTTTAAACGCTCAATTAGACAAACCCAATGTATGACAGATTAAACACATTTTTTTAAATGAATAATTCATAAGTAGCTTAATAAATCATAATTTATTTCAATTTCAACACACAAAACGCAATATCTCGGCTAGGAGTATAATTACGTCGATTTATATTTTAAAACAGAAACAGTTATAAAAACATTATACAAAGAAATAATAAATAAAGAGAAACAATAAGATATATTAGGAACCTGATTATTTCAGATAAGAAAGATAGTCATAAATATATTTACAAAATTAATTGAATCTGTGACAATTCTCTCTGGTATTTACAATTTTTTTTTTTTTTTGCTTATCCCTAGTACACGTGGTATAGACCATGACAATCATGGTGGGTAGAAGTAGGCGACTGCTTTTACTGTAAGTGCACCATATGTCTACACATGTGAAAAGCAGTTCGACTTTGCACCTACAAATGTGCCAGAACCCCGTTTGGTTACTTGCACTCGCTAGTGGGGCTGGACGTTTGCAAGAATCGGGGGCCATTGGAGCAATTTTTTTTTTATCTGAAAAAAAGTGCCCAATGCGGGAATCGAACCCGGGTTGTAGCGGTCGAAAACCAACGGTTTAGACCATCCTTCCACCGACCCTCGTATTTACAAATAATTTGTTTATCTTACTATGTAAGAAATAAAAAGAGATTCTTTAGAAATATAATCGCTTTACCGAATAAAATTTGAAATAAATGTTGTTAAATGTGTTTTGCTTTTAAAGCTTTATAACGTATATCTAAATCTTACCGATTGGATGTCTGGAGAAGACAATGGACTTACTAGGGCTACTAGAGAATGTGTTTGAAGAACCTTCACCCATTTCCAGGAGTCCTGGATGTTTGCTCAGGTCGATGGTGTGAGGACCTTCGAGGAACTTGTTGAGTCCAGGGCCTGAAATGTGGGCTGATGACTTCTAGTCATTTTGGTGTCACGCGAGATAAACCTGACAATCATAGTTGTGAAGTTTTAATTGAGTTATTCAGTAGTTCAACTACTATTTGAAGTCATTTCTAGTGGAAAATAACTAAAGTAGTTTATGGATAGAGAGATGGTAAATGAGTGGTATAAGCCGTATATTTTTGACAGCGGGATCGAAACCCGGATTAAAATTTTTCCGAAGAAATATTTCTTTTATGGTTGCTGATTTTTGCAAATTTTCAACACCACCTGTGAGTGCGAGTAACCAAACATGACTCTGGCGCATATGTAAGTGTAAAAAACGAACTTCTTTCTACATTTGTAGACATTGTTAAAATGGAAATAATGTTGAATAATACTGCCATCAAAGTAAAAAAGTACGCTTTGTGTATTATTCACTTAAGTATATGGAATTTTTAGGATTCATTGTGTTTGTTAAATCTTGTTCAGTACACAGGTACATATCTATATGCCAAGATGGTATGTTTTGAACTCACGAGATTCCCGTTTCTTATATACATTACTTATATACTTGCAAGTGCAATTCCACACATTTCTTTGTCCAAACAGATAGTTGGCAACTTCCCAAAATACAAACTTATTCATTATGTTTAGTCATCTGGTACTTGTAGTGTAAGCTTTATTGACCGTCCATCTGTCGTAATTATGATCACTTTGTACTACATATATAGACATGTGGTGTGCCTACTGTCCAACCTGTCATGACCTTCAATCTATCTTGATAATTATGGTCTGGTACTAAATGAGAAGATATGTGGTTTACTTTCGGTGCAAGCTGTCACAACTCTCTACTTACCGTAATCATATCGATATCATAATACATGTGCAGACATTCGTTGTACTTGCAGTGCAATCTTTCATGACGCCCTACTTACCGTAATTATAATGGCCTTATATTATATGTGTAGGCATGTGTTGCACTCTTGCACTGGAAGCTTTCTTGAACCTCTACCTACCGTAATTATGATTGCTTGGTACTACAGTTGTAGACATGCTGTTAAAACTAATTCTTTGGTATAATATCATTTGTTGATCATGTGGCAAAAAAAGCCAATCAGATGAGACTTTGCGCAAGAAAGGTATAAAAGGCACGGCGGAATGGCCGGCACAGGATTTGTATGGATTGTTTATGAGGATAGGATTGCCTGAGCGAAGTAGTTAAAGAACTCAAGCTCAGAGGAAAAGTTGGTTATGAGTGCCTGAGCCTAGGAGATAGATAACTTAAGCTCAGAAGAAAGGTTGTTTAAGAGTGTCTGAGCCTAGGGGTTGAAGAACTCAAGCTCAGAGGAATATAATAAAAGGCTAAAGAAGCTGATAAGAAGCCTGCATAGAAACTGAATTATGTGAAAATCTAAAGAAGCTGATAAGAAGCCTGTATAGAAACTGAATAAAGTTAAAAGGTTAAAGAATTTTTGATAGGAAGCCTGTTGTAGAAACTGAAGAGGCTAAAGTTAGCAAAATATTGGTGATTAGCATAATAGTATTAGTTTATTTTTATGTATAATATTATCATAATAGAATAAATCTCATTATGTTAATTTCATCAAATCTTGTCGCTCACTACCTCCAGAATATCACCTGCCTACCGCTAATGTAAGTACAATAGTTAGATACGATTTTATTTTATTTATTCATTCGTTTATTTATTTCTCAATTTTTTCTCTATCTTTTACTTACTTTTCTAATACATTCATTGCAATGGAAGCTTTCCTGACCCTCTGCACACCATAACTTATCCTATTTGTGAGCTATGTTAGCATATAATTAAATATATACTTGCAATACAAGCTATCACATTTCTCTACCACCATAATTATCCTGAGCTATATAAAACCACATATTTTAAAATATACTTGCAGCACATACTGTGATATTCCTCTACCTAAGGTATTTTTAATATACGGAGGACTACTTACTATCAAATCTCCCTTTGAAAATTAAACGATTTATAGCCCGTCAAAGGATTCTATGGTTACTTTTCCGCGAGGATATCACGGGATTTTGGAACAGCGACCCTTTAAATTACTACTTCTGCAATGTTGGCATCCAAGACAAATTGGTCCACTATCTATTCAATTGCCCATTCCTACATGAAAAGAGAATGGAAATTCGCGAAATTTCGGAGCTAACTCACTACAATGAACAACATGTATATAAAATCTTTACTTCTCTCCTGCTGGATAAAACATTTGTTTATAAATATTTCAAATTTTTCAAGGCAATTGATAAAATGAGAGAAGAAGTGCTCAACTCCACAGACAATGGCTGATTGCTCCCCCTCCCCTCTAAATTGCTTTTCCTCCTCACTCATGTACATATATAACCGTTATGGGGAATCCCCTTGTAAGACAATAGTGTCTTAATAAAGGTTTTTTGTTGTTGTTGTTGTTGGTATTTTTAATATATTCTAATATATGCTTGCAGTACAAGCTGTCACATTCCTCTACCGCCATAATTATCCTGAGCTATGTAAGCATCTATTCTAATATATACTTGTAGTACAAGCTGTCACATTTCTCTACCACTATAATTACCTTGAGCTATGTAAGCATCTATTCTAATAAATACTTGCAGTACAAGCTGTCACATTTCTCTACCACTATAATTATCCTGAGCTATGTAAAACCATATATTCTAATATATACTTGAAGTACAAACTGTCACATTCCTCTACCACCATAATTATCCTGCGCTATGTAAGCATCTATTCTAATATATACTTGCAGTACAAGCTTTCACATTCCTCTACCACCATAATTATCCTGAGCTATGTAAACATCTATTCTAATATATACTTGCATTACAAGTTGTCACTTTCCTCTACCTAAGGTATTTTATCATGTATTCTAATATATACTTGCAGTACAAACTGTCACATTTCACTACCACCATAATTATCCTGAGCAATGTAAGCATCTATTCTAATATATACTTGCAGTACAAACTGTCACATTTCACTACCACCATAATTATCCTGAGCTATGTAAGCATCTATTCTAATATATACTTGCAATACCAGCTGTCACATTTCTTTACCACTATAATTATCCTGAGCTATGTAACCATATATTCTAATATATACTTGAAGTACAAATAGTCACATTCTTCTACCACTATAATAATCCTAAGATATGTTATACTATATTCTAAATGTGTTTTACAAATATTTTTAGATAATCCAAGGTTTACCCCTAGCCACTTAAATCCAGTTATTTCATAAGAACGATCCAACAGCAAATCTCTATCATCATAGAATTATCAAACATCACAAGAAACCAATAATCCTCACAAATAAAAGGGAACAGAAACAAAATTTCATCATTTTTTTACAGGATATTGATTATTGATATAGAAAATTGAATCAAATAATCAATAAAAATGTAATTATGTCAAATCCTTTCTTGGAAAAAAATGACAACAAAATTTAAGGATAAACATTCAATGTAGGATATTAAATAAGTTTGCACATCTAGATTAAGAGGCGTCTGAAAATATTTCTTTTAAATCTTTATTAGAGTGATTAGTTATAGTATTGAAAGTCATGATAATATACATGTGATCGATAAAACAATACACAGTACCTTGTGTTTCCCAACACGTTCTGATTAAAATATTATTGATTTTTTCCTCTACTAGCATACAAAACTCACAATGGACTTTTTTCCAGTTCTCGATACAAAAAAAAAATATTTTATTATTACCAAAAAAAAAAAATCGAAAATCATTCTCTTTTTTTATTCGATTTTCTATAATGATATAATTTTCCGGGTATTAAATAAAATCGAATGTATCATTAAACTTGACCAAATATTACTATTTAAAATTATATATATTTATAAAAATTGAATATATTTTTATGCATTTGTGTATATTTATTCCCGATATTTGATTTCTGTGAATAGGAATTTATATGTTTATTAAAATTGGACCATGGACCGTATTGAGGCTGTTAAAACTAGTTTATTTGAATAGTGTCATTTGTTACATCACGTGACAGGGAAAGTCAATCAGGTTAGACTTTGCGCAAGCAAGGTATGGTATAAAAGGCACGGCGGGATGGCCGGCGCGGGGGATTAGTAGGGTTAGTAAGAGTCGTGTATGAGGATTGAAGGATATAAAGTACTCTAGCTCAGAAGAAGTTTATTATGAACGCCTGAGTGAAGGATATAAAGTACTCTAGCTCAGAAGAAAAGTTTATTATGAATGCCAGAGTGAAGGATATAAAGTACTCTAGCTCTGAAGAAGCTTATTATGAACGCCTTAGTGAAGGATATAAAGTACTCTAGCTCAGAAGAAGTTTATTATGAACGCCTGAGTGAAGGATATAAAGTACTCTAGCTCAGAAGAAAAGTTTAATATGAATGCCTTAGTGAAGGATATAAAGTACTCTAGCTCAGAAGAAAAGCTTATTATGAATGCCTGAGTGAAGGATATAAAGTACTCTAGCTCAGAAGAAAGGTTTATTATGAATGCCTGAGTGAAGGATATAAAGTACTCTAGCTCAGAAGAAAAGTTTATTATGAATGCCTGAGTGAAGGATATAAAGTATTCTAGCTCAGAAGAAAGGTTTATTATGAATGCCTGAGTAAATGATATAAAGTACTCTAGCTCAGAAGAAAATAAGAAAAGGCAAAATAAGTTTATCGGAAGCCTGGATAGAAATTGAAGAAAGTTAAAAGGATAAAGTAGATAAAAGCCCATTATAGAAACTGCAGAAAGTGAAAAGGCTAAAGCTAGCAAAAAGGTTGATCTACATAATAGTAAAGGATAATTGCTCCAATTGAAATTAGTTCATTTTTATATATCATATTATCAAGAGTAGAATAAAGCTCATTATGTTAAATTCATCAGATCTTGTCGTTCACTACCTCCAGAATACCATCTGTCTATCGCTACTGTAAGTACAATAGTTAAACACAAAAATTATTTATTTAAATTATCCATTTGTTTATTTATTATTTTCTAAATGATTTTTTTTCTATTTTATTTTATTCCCAACAGAGGCCTATATAAGAATATTTTTATCATAAGAGCCAGGCCCTCCCATCAATTTTTCCTTTGCAGTAAGGGCAGTAAAAATTGTTTAATTTTCAAAAGAATCATACGCGTCTATAATAGTTTCGAATTTTCATAACAGATGGCGCGCTGATGCATCACAATAAGATATGTCAAAGGAAGTCCTAAATTCAGTCTTTCCACAATGTCAAGTAGAGATGTTCGGTAAACTTTGCTGGTTCTTGGTATTTTAGCGTGCTAGTATCCTACAAGAGGACAGCGGAGCACCCCAGGATCCAAACAACGACCCTTCAAGCAAACTGATCTTACACACACTTTATTTTCCCATCGCAATTCATATATATTCCATTTATACACGTGATCAGATATTGTTGATCAAATATGTATATATAAAAATATACAGAATAATTAATTAATTAAATGCTAAAGATCAAACAAGAGGAAAAACACTTTCCTTTACAACTGCCCAACATTCCAAATAAAGAGGCTCCACTACTTGGACTGTCTTCTTTTAAACCTTTTGCTCTGCTAAATTCACCACGACATGCATCTGTCTGGAGATGCTGGTTGAACTGACTTAGGGCCAGCAAAATTCACTTCAAAATCCGCAAGACAGTGCAGGCAATTGGTCAAGTTTATAGAGTCTAGAAAGATATACACCTATGAACAAAACTTAAGGAAGTGGAAAATCTTTGTCGCCGGTCATCTATTTTTTTTCTTGAAGGAGACGTGCAAATTTGTGTGTATTTTCTATGTATAAAACACCTTTCAGAGTTATTGTATAAATACTGAAATATTCATACTAAAAGGTATAACTTCCTTAAGTTTTGTCCATGAATGTAAGTAGATCGGTCTGGGGAAGAGCCTCAACTCAAAAACTTCTTAATGATAATTATTCTAAATTGCAGAATTTATCTTTTTATTCGTACTACACTGATTTGGAAATCACAAGAAGCTTTTGTTTAATATCATAAAACACATTTAAGGAATATCTAAACTGTATTTGCAGGCAGAAGTGGAGTTATGTGAATGGTCTGTTGGCACGTACTGAGCTTGATCTACAGCCCTCGTGGTTCCGCCACCAGGATAATAGGACTCTAACAACCGATGGGATATCATGATGCACATATCGCTTCACCAAGCTTCTTCCACATTAATGGATTCATCAAGCCATAGCGCGGTTTTGATGATAAACTTATTTCGAAAAGAGAGAGAGAGAGGTTTTGATATCTTTTTATAATATATTGTTACATCATGATTAATGGCGTATTTATTATATTATTTTTAATATATTTGAAATTTAAATTATATATTTATTTATTTTTATATTCTATGATATTTATTTAAAACAGATTATTTTTAGATTATCATTATTTGCATTTAGGTACACTGTGACTTCACTGCTCTCTTTGATGTGAGAAAATAAATAAATTATTCTGGTGGCTACATAAAGTAGACTTATCTCATTATTCCCTTTTATAAATTTGTAGGATGGTTGAAACACGCTCTGGTAAGATGCAAGACCCAGCACAGGAGAGAATCAAGGCTGAAGAGTCTGCCAAGCCGCAACCTGGTGCAACAATTGGTAGAGATGCTAGTTCCGACCCAGTTGTCCTGAATCCCAACATCGACATCCCCAAGTATGATGGAACAGAAGACCCTCGCCCATGGATTGAATCTCTTGAAGAAATTGGCTTCCTGTACCATTGGGCAGACTACATTATCTCCCGTTATGCTGCCATGAATATGATTGGTAGCGCCAAAACCTGGCTGAACCTACACAAAGTAAGTTTCACCAGCTGGGAAAATTTCAAGAGCCGCCTAATTGAGGATTTTGCCTCAGACGCCAACAAAGAAGAAATGAGGATGAGATTAAACAGGATACAACAGTGGAATGAACCTGCAATCAGGTTCGCAGAGGATATCCTTGTACTGTGCAACAAGGTCGACCCCCAAATGGAAGAAGAGACTAAAATAAACTGGGTTATTGGAGGGTTAAAGAAAGAATACTCTTTTGCCCTTCACCTAAACCCTCCTAAAAATACCAATGAACTTCTAGAAATTTGTAAAAAGCTGGATTTGTTCGAAAAGAATTACCAAGAACGTGCAGAAAAATCAAAAGCTCTTTATAATGGACCACGCTCTCCTCGTCCCCATCATCAAGAGCAATGGAAGAATGCTACGTCGTTCAGAAGACCATATCAGAACACCTCCAAGCCCCAGGCCCCCGCTCCGAGGTACTACCAGAACACCTCCAAGCCCCAGGCCCCCACTCCGAGGTATTACCAGAACAAGCCTCTGCCCCAGGTATCTGCCCCTAGACGATCTTACACTCCCAATCCTGAGCCAAAACCGGTCTACCCAAGTAAAACATACAATAAGAATCCAAATTCAAATAGGAATAGGACAGAAGACGGGAGACCAATATGTTTCAAGTGTAACAAGCCAGGACACGTAGCGCGGTATTGCAGAGTCAGGTTTGTAAGAATTGTGGAAGAGGACCCCATAGTTACACAAGACAAGGTCGAAGAAGAAATCCGAATGGATAATGGAACTCAGAAGTCGAGACCTCTGCTCTACTCTGACGTAAGTAATAGCCCGTACTCGAGTATCCCTACAAGGAATAGATATGCTGCATTAGAAGATTTAAACTAAACATCGCGCCTGAGTCCGTCAATCAAAGCAAGTCGACCATAAATGGAATTAAAAAGTTAGACCCCAAATATAAAATGAACATTAACGTGGATAGAATCGGTATCTGCGAAGCTTTGATTGATACAGGCGCCGATCTTTCAGTGGTCGACCTTAGTACAGCTCTTAACACAGGTCTTGAAATAATAAATCCTGATAAAATGTGCTCCGGACCCGATGGCAAAGAATTAGATATCGTAGGAAATATTATTTTAAATATAAAATTTGATGACAAAACAATTACACATCAATTTGTGATAATGAGAACACATTTGCGAATATTTATACTTGGACGTGATTTTCTTAAGAAAATGAACGCAAAAATTGATTGTCAGCGTGAAATAATCAAATATGACTTGACAGAAAATCGTGACGTAATCAAATATCAACAGAAGAAAATAAAAAGTGCAAAGGATGCCATTATACCAGAACTTTCTATTAAATTGATTAATGCATTTGTGGAAGCAGAGGATGGCGAATACATCATCGAGGAGAACCATAAAATGTTTCAAACAAATGGACTTCGACTAGCGAGAAGCTTAATAAATGTTGTGAATAAGGAAACATATATCTGGATAACAAACCCTTACCCTCGACCATTAAAAATATTAAAAAACCAAACATTGTGCTTTGGAAGCCAGCCAGCCGAAGTGAATCTTATGGAAGAAAGTGAACAAAAAGAGCATGAAGAACCCCAATTTCAGATAAACGAAAATTTAGCATATACGGAAAAGGAGCAATTGAAACAAGTTTTGGAAAGGTACGAGGATTTGTTTTCGTCGGGATTAGGAAGATCCAACTTAGCGAAACATCGGATCGATACAGAAGGCGCGAAACCGATCAAACACAAGCCGTATAGGGTGAGCGCGAAAGAGCGAGAAATCATAAAAGAACAAATTGATGAAATGCTCAGAGACGGCATAATTAGACCATCCTCGAGTCCATGGTCCTTCCCTGTAATCTTGGTCAAGAAGCGAGATGGTAAGTACAGATTTTGCGTTGACTACAGAAAATTGAATGATGTAACAGTGAAGGATGTTTACCCAATTCCCAGAATTGATGAAGTATTGGATACACTTCAAGGATCCAAATACTTTTCAGCAATTGACCTTAAATCAGGATATTGGCAAGTAGAGGTTGAGGAAAAAGATAAAGAAAAGACAGCCTTCACTACAGCACATGGCCTATATGAGTTCAACGTAATGCCCTTTGGTCTATGCAATGCCCCTGCTACATTTGAGAGGAACATGGAAAATATGCTTGGTAATCTTAGATGGCAAATTTGCTTATGTTATCTAGATGACGTAATCATTTATAGCTCGGATTTTTCAACACATCTCAAAAGAATAGAAGCTGTTTTAAAATGTTTTCGCGAGGCTAATTTAAAATTGAACAACAAAAAATGCCAATTTGCTTTCGAAGAACTGGAGATTCTTGGCCATATAACTAATCAACATGGTATAAAACCAGCGGAGCATAATATCAAGGCTATTAGAGATTTTCCTCGGCCCAAAAAGATAAAAGAAGTTCAATCATTTTTAGGAATGTGCTCATATTATAGAAAATTTATCAAAGGTTTTTCAAAAATTGCCGATCCATTAACCAGTCTTATAAAAAAGAATGTACCTTTCACCTGGACAGAAAATCAAGAGAAAGCATTTCAAACCCTTAAAGTAGCATTGATAAATCCTCCAATCTTAGGGCACTTTGACCCGAATGCAATTACTCACATTCATACTGACGCATCTAACATAGGCCTGGGTGCAACATTAGTCCAAAAGTTCGGCGATAGAGAAAAGGTTATCTCATATTTAAGTCGAACACTGAGCAAACCTGAGCAAAATTATTCGACTACCGAAAAAGAATGTCTAGCTGTTGTGTGGTCAATGTCCAAGTTACGACCCTACCTATATGGAAGGCACTTCAAAATCGTAACTGATCATCACGCACTATGCTGGCTTAAGAATCTGAAAGATCCGACCGGCCGATTAGCACGATGGGCACTGAAGATTCAGGAATATAATTTCGAAATCATACATAAATCGGGTAAAAAACATCTGGACGCTGATGGTCTATCTAGAGGACCCTTACCTGAAAACGAATGGGACGAAGATTATGAAAGACTATTTCTGAATCAAATAATAGACGAAAAGGATGATTTTATTGAGAATATTAAGGAGAACCTTAGTGGAAACAAGCGTTCAATTACACAGAACTTCAAAGAAGAAAATGGGTGTCTCTACAAGAAAAATCCAAATCCTGAAGGTAAGGCATGGTTGCTGGTAGTGCCAAAGAAGAGAAGGAAGGAAGTCATGAGTGAATACGACAACCATATGCTGAATGGCCATCTGGGCGTCGCCAGAACCACTTACCGATTGAAGAATAAATACTATTGGCCTTCCATGTTGAAAGATGTTTCAGAATTTGTAAAGACGTGCCATCTTTGCCAAAGTCGGAAAGGTTCAAATCACTTGCCTTCTGGACTTCTACAACCTATTCCCCCAGCTAACTACCCTTTTGAAAGAATCGGAATTGACTTTGTTGGCCCCTTGCCATCAACGAAAAGAAGAAGGAAGTGGATAATTGTGTTGACTGATTATTATACCAAGTATGCTGAAACAAAGGCAGTATCAGAAGCAACCGTGAAAGAAGTCTCTACATTTTTAATCGAACATATTATTTTACGTCACGGGGCTCCAAGATTTCTTATTAGCGATAGAGGTTCACAATTCACTAGCAATTTGATGAAGGAGGTAATGAAAATGTGCAAAGTGAAACACTGCTTCACAACGAGCTACCACCCCCAGACTAACGGACTAACGGAACGGCTAAATAGAACTTTAATCAATATGATCAGCATGTATGTGAACACAGACCAAAAGAACTGGGATGAAATCCTCCCTTTTATCACCCACGCGTATAATACCACGATTCAAGAAACCACAGGCTACTCTCCATTTTTCCTGTTGTTTGGAAGGGAACCCATGTCCCTCTTAGACGACGAGAATATCCCAACGGACAGTAACATGGACGATTACGACGAATATATAGAAAACTACTTAGATAAAATAGCAAGGACGAGACAGGTAGTCATTAACAACACAGAGAAGACTCAGGAAAGAATGAAAAGAAACTATGACAAAAAACACAATGAGAAAATCTATGAACCAGGACATTTAGTGGCAGTTTGGACACCAGTCAGGAAAATCGGAAAATGCGAAAAACTATTGAGAAAATATTTTGGCCCATATCGAATATTAAAGAAGCTGTCTAACGTAAATTACTTAATTGAGCCGAAAGATAATCCTGGCCAAGACCCATTGATTGTCCATGTCTCAAGACTCAAACCCTATTTTGAGAGAATTGATGAGGTAACTCACGAGGACGTGACGACCTCTGGAGAGGGGGAAGTGTTACATCATGATTAATGGCGTATTTATTATATTATTTTTAATATATTTGAAATTTAAATTATATATTTATTTATTTTTATATTCTATGATATTTATTTAAAACAGATTATTTTTAGATTATCATTATTTGCATTTAGGTACACTGTGACTTCACTGCTCTCTTTGATGTGAGAAAATAAATAAATTATTCTGGTGGCTACATAAAGTAGACTTATCTCATTATTCCCTTTTATAAATTTGTAGGATGGTTGAAACACGCTCTGGTAAGATGCAAGACCCAGCACAGGAGAGAATCAAGGCTGAAGAGTCTGCCAAGCCGCAACCTGGTGCAACAATATATATATCGCAATTTTTTCATATTCAAACTTTTAAATAGGGTAATTTACCCTGATGTGACTTAGAGGCTATATAAGATACCCTAGAATTAAATTTGGTTTTAGAACATGGTTGACTATTCCAAATGGATTCTTGATCTAAGGTTATGAAGATTACTATCTAAAAAAACTTTGTAATAAAAGGTTTCTCCTTTTTCTAAGTGATATGTCATTTCCTACTAAGAATTCAATCTTTCGCGGCTTTTGGTCAAAGGAGACCAATATCCAGCTTGTCTTTCCACCATGGGGTCATTGGGGCCATACATTGCCCAACTGTTGTCATACCTTATTACTGTCATCGCTGTTGGTCTAGAACTTAATCCTTATATCTATAAAAATGAAATGCGAAATCGATGTTTGTTATCGCATCACGCAAAATCTACTGACTCAATCATTATGGAATTTCGCATGTAGGTAGCTGAAGATTTCGTTTAACATATAGGCTATTCAAAAAACTACAAAGGTTAATGTACTTTTTTTAAAAATTATTTAACTGAAATGGATTAGTTCTCGCCTTTTGCCGCTTGGCGCCGCACTGGTCGCGACGATACATGAATTTGATTGGTTAAACTTATTGTGTTAGTTTCACGCTGCATTTTTCAAAAGGTAAGATTATATTCCTTAATTTTCTAGCATTTAAAAGTTTCTTACCCGTTTCAAATAATATTTTTCTAAAATAATTTGTGCGGACAGGATCTTTTAAAATTAAAGAAGGTGGAATTATGTTTGCGGCGAGACACTGGTGATTAAAATGTAAGTGTAATTTCCAACTGTTGATAGAAAGTCTAAGCCTTTCCATTGTTCTGGCTAGGCGAAGCGCGTCGGTACCAAAACTGGTTAAAATCGTTTTGAAAATAGTAAGATTATATATATTTATTTAATTATTTCTATTATTTATTATTTATTTATTTATTTCTAAATTAATTGATACTACATTTTTTAAAATAAGGTATACTGTTTTATTCTCATAAGGGGAATATTCATATTATATTATATATTCATGTAATCATTTACGATTTAGAGCAGTGTATTCTATATTTTTTCTTTTTCATATTTATTGCAAAAAATTATGTTTTTCTGTATAGCTTGCTACATATATTTTACTATATATGTTTGTTCCATGCAATCGTTTTATACTTATTAACATTTATATTATAAGCAGCTTCTATGCATTTTTAATAACTGCTTTTTTTAGGGGTAGGCTCAATTTTTTGTTTTGCTGTCATTTGTATAGGTAGGATTTATATTTATCTGCTTCATATTATATAGCTGCTCATATTCTATATTTTTTTCTTTTTCATATTTATTGACAAATTTTATGTTTTTGCTGTATAGCTTGCTACATATATTTTACTATATATATTTGTGGAGTGTTCCCAGTTAAGGGTATATTTGGTAGGCGGCGCTGTACGTTGCCACCGCCGTACCTTCGAGGCGTTTTACACGAGTTAAAAATACAATTTCGGTGTAATACTTTGAATTTTACCAATTTAAATATATTAATTTAAAATATAATTTTAAAAAAGATTTAACAATTAAAAAAATAAATTTTTATATAAAATATTAAACTAATTTTTCTAAATACGAACATTATTTTTTTATTATCTAGAACTAACCTAATTCAACTTATCTTAAACTAACCTTATTTAGCGATTAAACTAACCTAATATAACCTATCTGAATCTCACCGATTTTAATTAATGCAACTAACCTTTTTATAACACACCTTAAACTAACCTAATTTATAAGCCGTCTGAAACTAACCTATTTTACCTATTAGAATATAACATAACGTCATGTTATTAAAAATGTATTAAGATTATTTTTTACAAAGTTTATTAATCACATCTTATACAATATTTGTAAAATAAATATAAAACTTGTGTATAAATATACGACTTGAAAATATGTCACTTAAAATATTTTAATCTAAACTATACAGATATTTTTTTAAAGAGATACATAAAAAAAAATACATAATTGAATAGATACAAAAGTGTGAACGAGAAAGTCGATTTTTTAAAAATGTTATTATTTAATATAAACGTATTTTAATTTATTTTGAAATTAAATAGGTAGTGTAAAAGTGTATATGAGGTTAGATTCAAATAATTATATTACAAATTAATTATATTACAAACAGTTGGGGCCTCTATTCATTCATGAGTAAACCTCGCTCGAACACTACCCAGGCGAAGCCGGGTCCAGTCGGGTAAAACCCGGGCGTTGCCCGGGCCATTCGGCTAGTAATTTATAAATCTACATCAATATAGACCTACTCCTATCACAGATAGCCTTCAGTTCTGGAGGTATTTCTCCCAACCTCCACTCGGGGGTGAGGCTGGTAATACCCTTGTGGAGGCCGAGGTACTTCCTTCCAGCCTGCTGGAATGATAGACCACGCCATCGGCAAACATGCAAGCGGGGCTTGGAAATGGAGATGACCACAGCTGCGAGGCGCAGCAGATCGGCGGAAGTCAATGAGAACCCAATAGACATTCTAGGGTGTTGTCCTTTTTGTCTTCCTATAAAAATTTAGCTAATGCGTAATACCAATAAACACTAACTTTGAAATAATTTTCTTACCTTTCCTTACCTTACCTTACACGCCACACCCTTCTTTGGTGAAACTGCCGAGTAGATATCACAGTTTAAATCTATGTAAATACCAAGTCTATATAATATTTTTGTTCCAACCTCATATTTTGCCTTATTTCTTGTGTGTGCTATATAACCCAAGCACACTTATAAAAAAACGTCGAAATATATATAAATAGAAATTCATCGATGTCGCCAGACGTCTGTTTTTTTTAAGGAGAGAGAGAAAATTTTGTTCACACTTGTTTATCTCGTGTGTCTTCAATAAAGGTCACTGTGTATCAAATATCATTCAGAGTTATTGTCTGAATCTTAATATACATGCTGAAAGATACAATCTCCTTAAGTTTTGTCTATGATTTTACACGCGGTACTGACCGTGGTAATCATTGAAGGTAGTTAGTACACCACATGTCTACACATGTAGGAAGCAGTTAAATTTTTCCAATTATGGGTATTCTAGAGCCTCATTTGGTTACTTTCACTCATTGGTGGAGTGGTAATTTTGCAAGAATCGATGCAATTATAATATTTTTGTTTTCAGAAAAAAAGTGTCCAATGTGGGATTCTATCCTGAGTAGTGGCTGTGTAAATTCTCTCTCTCTTGACGGTTTAAACCACTCTTCCAACAACCCCTCCTCTTGTTATTAATTATGCTTAGCCCCTATTTGCATATAGTTTCTGAAACACACTTTAGATATTGATAATGATGTGTTTGATAATCTGTGCCATACCTAGTCGCAGCATGTGCTAGTATATAAGATTGTCATTTTGTAACCGTTCTTTCAATTGACACCAGTCGAAGGTCTTTGAGTATCGAAAGTTCGATATCATCTGCTAATAAAATAAACTTTTTGTTTTCACACATTTTCCTTTCAAATCACAAATCTGTTTCAGACTCAAAAAAATCATCATCTGTATTCGTTTTATGATTCCAAAGACAAATTCGTTACAAAATGACGAATGTAAAAATCAAATTTGTAACTTTTTCTACGATCACCAAATGTCTCTTCCATTCCCAAAAGGTCAAAAGGTATTTAATTCCATTTTTGGCGCCTGTAATTAAATAATTAACTTAATTATTGGGATTAGAAGAGAGTGGCTTTAAACGATTATTATTCCCATAATGATAATGACTCGAATGGTAATTTGCTTCTCTAGAATCTCATTTTAATTAAATTCGTTGTGTATTGTTTTGGCCATCAGTGAATGATAATGAACCATTGAAGGGAATAAATGGCTAATAGAGCTAATATATATGTAATTGTGTAGCTTTCCCGTTCTAGAAACTATAGCATATAATCAATTATACGACAATAGCTGGTCGCGAATGCGTCATTTCAGGAATATCTATCTAAACTCATTTGTACTTATCCCAAGAGCTCGCGGTACAGATCATGATATTCATGGTAGATAGTTAAAAACTAGTGTTTACATTTACTTTAATTTATACAAATGTCTACCCATACAGGAACACAATATCTGGACGAAAATCTTTGATACACAATATTATTCTATTAGATCCTTTAGCGTACGACTATACCGTTATACTTCATAAATTTCAAAAAGAATGTGATAAAAAGTGAAGGATAAGTAGAAAGGAATGATATACACGAAGTATTCAAGTAAACAAGAAGTCGATAAGAATTGAAAACACGTTTATAGTAAATAGACAAGAAGTATACAGGAGGTATACAAGAAATAAACAAAAGGTATACAAAAATAAAAAGTATACAAAAATAAAAAGTTAACAAAATGTATCCAGGTGTTGGCGCATAACAAGAGTATAAACCATGTGTTATACTTGTAAACATAGTATATGAGTTCTGCAGTAATAGAATTTTAGGATGGCCTGACTCATTAGTGTGGGTTGTGTTTTGTGAAACCGTCCAGTCATTTCACAGTTTAAACTATTCAGACTGTTGTAGTATTGTATTTGGCTGTACTAATTATATAGACAGAACTCTGGTGCAATCCTTGTCTGTGGTATCTGAGGTCAGTATGGACAACAGGGGCAGTAGAATACACTCATGGACAAAACTTAGGTAAGTTGTACCTTTTAGCATGTATATCGGTATTCAGACAACAACTCTGAAAGATACGCGGTAACCTTCATTAAAGACATACGAGATAACCAAGTGTAAACAAAATTACCTCTGTCTCCTTAAAAGGTAGAGTCGATATAATTTTATTTCTTGATACTTCTGAATGTTACTTAGATGTTTTCATGTCGCCTTTCACACACATTATAACTATCAAATCTACTTCAGTCATACTTACAACATTCTGGTCAAGTGTTATGTACTTCAATTCCGCATTTTTCCAGTACCTTGTAAATACTGTTCTTCTTCATCAGAGATGTCTATTTAGTTTCCACCATATATGAGCCATTTTCTATTTCCTCACTGTAAAATTGAATTTTAACGTGGTTAACGAACACCGTTGACAAACTGTCTTGGTTAAGGGGTAACTAGCAGACCTACTTGTAAATCTATATTGTCATTAGTGGATGTAGTGTGGACCAATGAAAGTCAATACTTATTTGATGACACTAATAACTCTTTGATGGACTATAAAATTATCGTTAGAGAAGAGTCGATGCGTTCGAGATGTATTGTTTGTGAAGAATGCTTCGTATACCTTGGACAGCGCGTAGGACGAATGCATCAATACTATCACAACTATTGACTTCTGAAGATGACCGACTTCTGCGACGTGTACAACGGAATTTTTTTAGATTCTTGAGCCACATCGCGCGACGCAGGGGGATGGAGTACATCATATTGACCGGAAAAACGTCTGGGCGACGCATACCTGGACGCCCGCCGACACGCTTCGTGGACCAAATAATAAACTTGCAAGCTTAACGGTCGCCGAGATGGTATATCGAGCTCAAGACATTCCATCGTGTTTGTAATGTAATACGTACAGTGTGCCATATCTTTCGATCGCGTATAAAATGATTTTTACTACAAACTCGTTCACCATTGTGTTTATATATACATACCAAAATATCAGAAAAGAAGAACTAATAAATGCCATACAGAAGACGCGAGCAATGTGCATATTAAAGAATCACTGACTGAATATTTTATAACATTACGAGAAAAAAAAAATAGATGAATATACATCGGAGTTGAATAAAAGATCAAATGGCGCAGATCAATATTGGAGATATCGGCGCTGGCTCGGTGTATTTGATCAAAAATCAATTTGTTTTTTGTGCATGAGACGTTGATCATTTCATTGGAAGGTTTTCTTACAATGAAAATTTGGTTGAGACATTAGTTGTGGTGATCTTCATTTTTTATTTGCCCTTTCTCTAATAGGTTGGATTTTTAAAATCGTTTTTATATTCAGGTTAGTCTTGATGATTTATTGATCTAATATTTGTAACTGTTAACCCTAGGAATAGGGAAAATGCTGGTTTCTGGCGTTCACAATCGACTGACTCACTTAAGTGAATGATATATCAATATAAAGTGCAAACCTAGGAAACTATTTTATTGTAAGAATTACTGTAATTTGATTTTATATTGTATTGTTTTCTAATGGCTCTCTGAAATATTCGAGTAAACATTCAAGTATTACTTGCCATGAATCATGTTTATGATGTCTTGATGAGGTGCATATTGTTGCACCAGATTGAGATTTGGCAGACTCTTCAGTCTTAATTCTCTCCTTAGACATGTCTTGCATCTTTCCGGAGCGTGTTTCAACCATCCTACAAATTTATATAAGTGAATACTGAGATAAATCTACTTTAAGTAGCCTCCAAAATAATTTATTTATTTCTCACATCAAAGTTTAAAGAGATGTGTATTCATACAGTGTACCAAAATGATTTTATAATACGTAATCTATTTATAATATATATTCTGTGTTTATTATTAAATAAATAAATTGAAAATATTTGAATTTGAATTTAAAATATATGAAAAATAATATTAAAATAAAATAGGTGCATTAGCCATGATACAATAATATTCAGATATCATCTCTAGAATTTAATATTTCTATATTATTTAGGTAATTACAATGCATATATTGGATTGAAATAGGATTTATTCGCCAATATATTTCGGTTGGCTGAATTCCAACTTTTGTTAAGGTATTAGAACGTATTTATTTTGCATAAACAAACTCAGCGTCGCATAGCGTCATTAGATTAAATTTAAATAGTTTTGTAATTTATGTAATAATATATTAGTTATTATATTTTATTATTATATAAAAATATATTTGGTATATATTCAATATATACAATAATGTCTATGTGTGGAGCTAAGTTTGTTTTTGCAAAATAAATACGTTATGCTTTGACAAAGGTTGTCGTTCAACCAACCGAAATATATATATATATATTAGCGGATGTGTACATGGCTTCGCCCGGGTTTTATCCGAGTGAAAGTTTGCCTAAAGAATATTATTGGTAATAATATTCGGGAACACACAGAATATTATGATAATAATGATAATATCATTCGTTACGTCATATATTTATATAATATATGAAATTTATTTTTCGAGCAAACATATCCACTCTCTACTGGAAGATTTTTAAAAAGATATACATAAATAAAAATATCTAGAGATATACTACATGATATTAGCCAAAAAGCCGAGAAACGATATTTTATATATAGAGATGACCTGGCTTCGTGTGTCTTCTGCTCGAGTGAATGTTTCGCTGGTAGAATTTTGTTCCTGCCTACTATTAATCATTATCTGGCTTCGCCCGTGGTCTGCTTTAGTGAATATTCCCAAAAGAATGTTTTAATGCAATCAAGCATGATACGGCAATATTGTCATCATCATTTCTGACTAAAAAAATATTGTTGCTCAGTACTTGGTGAAATATAATTTTTCTTGGTTAAAGTGCGACAAAAAAACTCTTCCAGATTTAACTCTCTGTCCTGTTCAAAATTCAGCGAGTTTAGTTACATACTGAGGGCGTGCATAGCAGACAAACATATATTTATATATGTTCCCGGCTTCGCCCCATTTTTACCCGAGTAAAAGTTTGCTTAACAAACATTTGTTAAAACGATTCTAGCAAACATCCAATCCCTACTGAATCTATACTTGTCTACACTATCGATAATTTTTTCCCGGTCCCTTGAAAAATACTCGATAAGTTAAAAAAAAATCAGTATTAATTGGTCCACTCGGCAATTTGAAGTTGAAGGAATTGTATCTTGCCACAAACGAAGATTTGTAAATAACTGTATTTAGCGAATGTACCCGGCTTCGCACAGTTTTTATCCGAGTAAAAGTTTGCCTAACGAACATTTGTTAAAACGATTCTAAAAAACATCCAATCCACCTATATATATCCACCTTTATAAACGTATATAAATATAAATATTGTTATATGCGTTTAAATATATTTTTGAAACACATAATTTTTTGAAAACATTTATTATATTTTAAATAAGATATTGTCACTTTTTTGAATTTGATAATTAATTATTTCTTTTTTCTCAATGAAAAATATATATTAATTTAAATTTTCATTTTTTTATCATCATCACATACAATGTAATTTTTTATATAAACAAACGATAATAAACAACAACAATTAGGGGCTCAAAAATCATTTATTATGGTTAGCAGCTCCGTAAATAAAGATATTTTCACAACAACAATTAAAGTTGCATCATCATTTTTATAAAACAACAGCAAATTGAATTAACAATGTAAAAATATATTTTAATATTTAACACAAAAACGTTACATATTTTTCTTTTAATATATATTAATATTGAAATGCCAAGTATTTTTTTACGTCATTGGAATATTATATTACTAAATTCTCAAATTAAATTTATTATATTTGGAAAACATTTTAAGTATTGTTACAATTTAAAAATATAATTTCACCAGACGCCGCAAGAGGCGCTGCTTGCGAGTGAAAGTAGAAAATTTGCAAATAAAATTGCAAAGAATATTTATTTCAAATCAAATTCAAACCAGAAATCTTCCCAGTAGTATAGTAAATAACTTCCTAAAGTTTCACGGCGATTGGATAATCTTATCTTTTAAAAAAATTAATCGTGTGAACAAACTAACATTCATCGTGTAAACAAACCACGTGTTAATTATTAACCAATCAAATTCATTTATCGTCGCGACCAGTGCTGCGCCCAAGCGGTAAAAGGCTAGAACTAACGCTTTTTGGTTTTTTATTTTTAAAAAAAGCACATTAACATTTTTAGTTTTTTGTATAGCCTATATGTTAAACGAAATCTTCAGCTACCTACATGCGAAATTCCATAATGATTGAGTCAGTAGATTTTGCGTGAAGCGATAACAAAATCGATTTCGCATTTCATTTTTATAGATATAAGGATATATATATATATTGGCAAATAAACCCTTTTTCAATCCAATATATACAATTACTTATTTATTGCCTAAATATTTAATTATGGAACGCTCTATTTAAAAAAAAATTGTATACATATATGTAGAATCCTGTCGTTGTGGAATCCTGTCGACTTAGGCTATGGTGTGAGATCATGTCGACTCTAACTATATTGTGATACCCTGAGGGTCTCTCGCTTTGGTGTGAAATCCAAGAGGGACAGTCAGGGTGTGGAGAGTTTTCCAGTGCCTCTCTGCACCTTGGAAGACCATTAACAGCTCTCACAGAGTACAGGCAGTCGTGATCGAGGCAGAGTGGAAGACTTGGGAATGTCACACAATAAACGAAGAGACACAGTTGTACTAGGAAAGTTCCATGAACAGATAAAGTCGAGCTAGGAGCAAGATGGAGATAGAATAGTTCTTACTGTTCTACATGGTCGATGAGGTGGACCTTGGACACAACCGACGAGGGCTCCCGCCGAGGGTGAAGTGACTATTTTTCCGCGAATTGACAGCTTTATCTTTGCTGAAAGGAAGTATTGGGTTTCAGCGTAGGCAACAAGGGCGTGGATAGGAAGATATAATTGTACACTGGCAACGCCCTGACATCTTCTAGGCCTCTTTCGGACTTATACATATCGATTTTTGCTCTAGCTCAACTTTTAATCTATTACAGAATTTTATTTTTTTATCCTCAGTCTGTACAAAGTACATTACATATGATGATGTAATGACACATGTCATTCATGCATATAATTATTGACAGAAGTGTTTATTATACAACATGACAATCTTGTTATATTATATATGGGTTGTTGGTTTAAATTACCATATATATATGTATAAATAAATAATAAAAGGTTGCGTAAGGATGGAATTCACATGTTCAAAATAGACACCTCTTCCTCTAAATATACATTAAATCAATGCATTTGGTTTCATCACCTCAGTATAAATTAATGGTGGTTATGAAAAATGTGCCACAACACAAGGTTTTGTAAATTTAAAGGACAATTTGTACACCATGGCTTGAGGCTATGTCTCTCATCAGATCGAAGATCTTGTTATATAGGTTGGCTTTTGTCTGAATTTTCCAAAACAAGTGTTGTAGTACATTGTTTATAACGTTCTGTAATGGGGTGATGAAACCAAACTCATTTATTTAATGCATATTTAAAAAATGATGTGTCTCTTTTGGTACATGTGAATACCATCCTCCGTAAACTTTATGTTGTATATATGCGTATCCTTTGTCTCTTCAAACCAAATCTTGTAGATATTGCGCATCAAGGTTGGTGAATATCTCAAACGCAGTTCATGTCCAGCGCGGCGGCAACCTATACAGTATGTTCTATTTTGCACGAATCCATATTTGATACGTTAGCCAATGGATTTACCAGGGGTTATCTGTGAGTAGATGTAGCTTGGACTATTTAACCACAAACCAACAACGACATATGGGTAGCCAAGGCTCTTGGTGGGTATTAATAGATCGCCAAATGTCCTGTATTTGGAAAATAAAGATTATCCACTTCCCTAACTGCCATTGTAGAAATATTGGAAGGGCCTGAGTCGCACCAGTAGGGTCATTAGAAAATTGCTTTATTTTATAAATGAGCATTCGCGCATCGAATAGTTTACATTTCCTAATATTTATGGCTCGCTACTACGCACAAATCAAATTTTTTAAAAGGATAATAATATAAATACTATATTCTCTATTTCTTTAAATTACAGACATTATATTCTGTAGATAGGCTACATTGAGAGTACACAAGAATTCGGTTTGAATTATATAGGAAATTATATAACCGATTTAAAAAGATTATTGAGGATTTTTATTGGCCTTACATAGGGCGTGTACTTATACATGGTGTCCAGACACAATGCTATGAAGCATATTATAAGATCTACTTGGTATCCTTAGCCAGTTTTTATCGTGAAGCGTCTAATTTGTCTATGCAGGATTATGGACTCAGGTCCGAGACTTGACATCATTAATCTTAGCTGACAAGAGGTCCACCCTTTTTACCTTGGACTTAGCTCCACGCAATCGTCCAGACTACCCAGCCTACCTACCGCAACAAATTGTGAAACAGTGTCTTTCTCAAAGATGATAATTCAACCAGGAAGATACGTAGTTTTCTCTTCTTACCCTGGTCGCTACGTAAGCATTCAGATACGTGTTTGGACAACTTGAACCATACGTCTTCCGCCAATGTGTTGTCTCTTCAAAATCCCGATTGTTCTGTGAGCCAACGAAGAAACCTATCTGTTAGAACAGAAAACGAAGTACGTCGTATGACGCGGCGTTTTTCTAGAATAGGACGGTCGAAGGCTCTGGCGGGGGTCCAAACCATTAGACAGAATGTTCAATCACTCATGTAGAAGTCACGGACAACTCTGCTAGTCAGCTTCTAGCTCGAACCTACTGAAATGCTACCTTACAATCTCTTATATCTCTTTTTACAGTTGCACGATAAGGAGATGCCCTTTTGTTTCTTAATTTATGTACCTTATCCCAGTACAATATCACATTTGTACTATTTTCTTCACATATTTCCGTGTTCTTACGCAATTCTGGCCTTAACTGCCCGTTTCAAGACGCCTTAATGACCAGGTTTTGGACGTTGAGGTACAGCTTGCACCACGCTGACGTGAGCCAACAGCTCTAAACGCGTACATGGTTAGCTTTTCTTGATTAATCAAGAATGGATATTTGGCCAATTCTGAGAATTTAAAAAATCAACGAATAGAGTCGATATACGAGGTGTGTTCAAACTTTTTAATTTTCGCGGGTTACGTATATTCGAATTTCGATCTTTTTGTGGCTTTATGTTGGTACTCATGTCTCTCACTTATGCCGACAAGCTCGGCCATTTTGAATGTTCACTTAATTGTTGACAGATGCTTTGCTTACAGGTGTTTTGGATCGTCTTCGATTTTTACCTATTAAAAAAATGGATCAAAGAACCTGTATCACATTTTGTGTGAAAAACGAAATTAAGTGCGCGGATGCATTCCGAATGTTGACTGTGGCATACGGAGAAGCTACCTTGGACCGAAGCAACGTTTATCGGTGGTAAAAATGTTCTCAGCAGGCCGAGAAGATGTGAACGACAAAGAGCGTGCCGGACGCCCGAGCACTTCAACAACAGACGAAAAAATTAATGAAGTTGAGAAAATGATATTGGTGAATCGTCGAATCACCGTTAGAGAAGTTGCTGAGGACGTAAACATATCGATTGGCTCGTGCCATTCGATTTTTATCAATGATTTGGGCATGAGACGGGTCGCCGTGAAATTCGTACCAAAATTGCTCAATTGCGACCAAAAACAGCATCGCATGAACATTGCTAATGAGATGTTGGACTCTGTCCGCGACGACCCAAATTTGCTCCAGAGGGTCATAACTGCTGACGAAGCGTGGATTTATGGTTATGACGTGGAAACCAAAGCTCAATCATCTCAATGGAAGCTGCCGCACGAACCAAGACCGAAAAAAGCGCGCCAAGTTCGGTCGAATGTGAAAGTTTTGCTGACAGTTTTCTTCGATTGCAGGGGCGTGGTGCATCATGAGTTCTTGCCACAGGGTAGAACGGTCAATAAGGAATATTACCTGCAAGTTATGCGCAATTTGCACGGAGCAATCCGCCAGAAACGCCCGGATTTGTGGAAGAACAAAAATTGACTTTTGCGCCACGATAACGCCCCTGCTCACACATCGTTGCTTGTGCGCGACTTTTTGGCCAAAACAACACACTAATTATGCCGCAGCCACCGTATTCCCCAGGTCTGGCCCCCTGTGACTTTTTCTTGTTCCCTAAACTGAAGAGGTCCTTGAAAGGACGACATTACGCTACGCTTGACGAGATAAAGACGGCATCGAAGGAGGAGCTGAAAAAGAAAAAAAAAAGATTTTTTGAAGTGCTTCGAAGATTGGAAAAACCGTTGGCACAAGTGTATAATATCTCATGGGAATTACCTTGAAGGGGACAAAATAGGTATTCATGAATAAATAAATAATTTTTGAAAAAACACAAAAGTCGCGATACTTTATCAACACACCTCGTATAGGCGAAAGCCATCAGCAACTTTCAGTTTTAGGATATGCCCCTCTTTTTTCTTAAATGATTTATAAATATGTGTTAGGCACTGTACCCGCTTGTTGTTAGCAAGCTTCGAAATTAAATCTTTTAACGAATAGCTCTCTCTATCGAATATCCTGCCAAACATTGTAAATAATGATTTACACTTATGGACAAAACTTAAAGAAGTGGAAAGTTTTTTTAGGTTTCCGGTCTTCTGTTTTTTTTTTTTTTTGGAGGGAAACAGAAGCAATTTCGTTCACACTTGGTTATTTCGAGTGTCTTCAATAAAGGTCACTGTAATATCTTTCATAGTTATTGTCTAAATCCCGATATACATGCTAAAAGGTACAAGCTACAATACAAGGTACAATACATGCTAAATACAACTACAAAGGTAGTTTTGTCCACAAATGTCTCTAACTGATTTTTTCTACATATGGTATATTTATAATACTAACTAATTCCTACTCACAAAATATCATTATTCTGTGTTGTACTATGCACTCTTGGGCTATATAATAAGTCTAAAGAGTGTACTTCTTACGAGCTAGCTATTTCTAAGTTTCTGTGTGTAATCTAATGAATTATAAATCTCTGGTTTATCTTCCGTTAGAGAAAAATTGACCACAGTTTTGGTTAGTTGTCATCTTCCCCCAGGGATTAGGCCAAGAATGCGCAACTGAGTCAAGACCACGGGCAAAAAAACATATAAAACGTCAACTCTCGGGCCGAACTTATAAATCAAATTCATATGGTACCGATTTATATAAATACAAAGAGAATCTAGGGTAAAACTAGTATATTCAAAGAAATTTTGTTTTATTAAATAATTAATATATATATTTAATAAAATTTGTACCAAATTGAATACATACACTCTAAGACGAAAAAAAAAAAACGGCACACTAAGATGAATATATCTAAATAGAGCGAAATTCGATAGATGTGTGATCTACATGTATAATAGAAGAAGAAGCCATTAAACTCTCAGATAAATTAAATGATTTATTCAGGAGATATATGTACATATAGTAAATCAATAAGTGGGGAGACAAATGACAAATAACATAGTTTTATTGACATCCCGTCAAAATATAGGCAAAAGTGCACAGTCCGCACTATTCAAGTAGATATGAAAAAATAATATATAAAAAAAGAAGGAAAATAAAAATATAATAAAATATATGCTATGTACAATGAATATGTACATGGCGCCTCTGCCACCGCTGCAGAGTTTGATGGAAAATCGAAAGCGGGTCTCCAGCGATACCACGCATTTCGCGATCTACGAAAACGAATAAGTGGGGAAGGGGGAGGCTTGCCTACTTTCTGTGTTTTACACAAGCTGCTATTCATCTTGGCATTGATTCATCACCAACATCAATCCTCCAATACTCTAACCGATATGAATAGAACAGCGATAACTAACAAACAGATGGCTGACATAATTGCTGAATATCTTTCAAGCACTTCCAGACGCAACTATATGAATGAAGACAGGGCTCTAAAAAATAATATAAACAGGTTAGTCAAACAAACAAGAAATTATAATCAACAAAATATTTTCTCGAGAGACTTCACACTGAATGAGCTAAACTCATCAATAGAAAAGTTAGATCCCAAGAGGTCACTAGACAAAGCTAAAAATCAACTCAACGAATACTGAACATTTCATGGCAAACTGGTAAACTACCAAAGAATTGGAAGTAATCAATTATAGTTCCAAAACTGAAACCAAACAAAGATGCCAAGGAATGCAAGAACTATCGGCCAATTGCTCTCACCAGCATACTTTGTAAAATAACAGAACGAATTATCCACTCTAGACTCATAGTCTGGCTCACTAACAATAATAAACTAAACTTCTACCAAACCGCCTATAGATCCCAGCACTGTACAATTGATCAACTGTTTTACTTCTGCCAATAAATAATAGATTCTTTACAGGAAAAACCGCCAAAGAAGACAACGGCCGTATTCCTGGATATGACCTCAGCTTTTGATCGAGTGTGGAGGGAGAAATTACTTGAAAGGCTGCACAACATCGGAGTAAGAGGAAACACCTTAATCTGGATTGTATACTTCTTAAGGGGAAGAAGGATAAAGGTTCGGGTCAATGGAGCATTTTCCAAGGACCGAAGAACATGGGCTGGTGTACCTCAGGGATCTGTGCTCAGTCCTCTACTCTTCCTGCTATATATTAACGACATCCATCCTTACCTCACTGAAGACACAAGAGTTATCTGTTATGCAGATAATTTAGCCATGTGGCATACAAGTAGCAGTATAGAAAAATCAGAAAAAATACTGAACACATCAATGAGAGGACTGGAGAAGTGGGCAATGGAACTCCAAATGACCATATACCCAATAAAAACAAACCTATGCGTCTTCTCCATTGGCAGGAAAAAAAGGCATATATTTAATCCCAAAATAAGCATAAACAACCAAATAATTGATAAAATTAGAAATCCAAAATACCTTGGTGTGATACTTGATGAGGAATTGCGATTTACAGAACACATAATTAGCACCTCAAATAGAGCTACCAGAAAACTAAACATTCTGAGAAGGTTATGTGGAACAAATTGGGGAGCTAAACCCAAAACTCTCAGAATAACATATAACACCTTAATAAGGCCAATAATGGAATATCCGACACTTGTATAGGCTCCCTCAAGTTCATCACTAAAAGGAAGACTAGACAGTGTTCAAGCAAAAGCGGCCAAAATAATCACTGGTGCTGTTTCATCCACCAACAATGAGATAATTCAGAGAGAGTGTGGTCTAGACCTACTCGAAAGCAGAAGACAATTAAAATCAATAAAATTCACCAATATCTTAAAAAATAAAGAAACCTAACACATATCCCATAGAACCTATTTAAACTGGACACAAAAAGAAAGACTCAAAAGATCTTTAACACTTCAATACGACAACACTATTAGAAATGGTATAAATATGAAAAAATATTACTTTCAATTTAGATAAGAACAAATATTTCCTGCCCCATTACAATAAAATATAATCATCAATCTCAACCTGAATGAATCCTGCAATAAAAAAGAGAATAAAAACATAATTAAAAAGAAAGGACTTGACACAATTGATTCATATATTCAGAGAAATTATTTATTAGCATACACAGATGGATCATCAGACCTTAGCCTGAGTAATGGAGGGGCCGGAATTAACATAATACTGCAAGATGGAACATCATCAAAATCAAAGAAGGAGCAGGAAAGATTTCTTCTAACTTCACTTGTGAACTGACAGCTATCTGGAAAGTCCTTGATGTATGCCTGAACCAATCATCCCTGCATCAAGCAGAAGGAATTATAATATACAGCCACTCCAGATCCGCTCTAGAAGCAATTCAGAAGGGCAATACTAGAATCACGCAGAAAATACACTCATTACTTACCCAACTGGAAATATTGGAGAATAACTGCATTCTACAATGGATTCCTGCCCATGTTGGGATCGAAGGTAATGAGATGTCAGATGAATTAGCAAAGGAAGCCAGAAAGCTGAGCCAAAGGAAAGAACAAATATTAGTATTCGACGCTGATGCTTTGGCAAAATACAAGATAATTGAACAAAAAATAAGAAAAGATCAAATATGTGAAATAAACTCTGAGAGAAAACTGACAAAAACTATAACAAGACTTAGAACGAAACACTATAAAGGAATTGCAATACATCCAGATGGCACAAGAACCTATAGGGCATGCAACAACTGTCCTGGTGTGGAACTAACACCTACTAACATATTATCATGCCCAGCAATGGCCGTAGAATTGCAGAAAATATACATAGACCCAGAGCAGCAGCTTTACACACCCAAGATAGTGGACATTGCTGCTTCTGTGATGGAGATGCATGGAGACATCTGAGGCTCTTCTTTGGACACGACAACAACAACATTGATTCATAGCGTTGGTGAATGTCCTCCTGAGGGTTATCTCACTATATTTACTCTAAATGTCGCGTTAGATAGATCATTAATGTTCTAGGTGGTCGGAGGACCTGTGCATCATATCCTTGACGTACCTACTTCCGTATATGCAGCCTACCATCCATCAGTGTCCATCAAACTCTAAATCAGGTCAATAAGGAAAAGATCCTGAGACCTTGTTTTCTTAATAAGCGTTGAAAAAGCAGGAAGACAAGCGATGGAAACTATTGTCAAGTTCGGTCTGGAATTTACCTACTAAAGACCACGATTCCCTGATATGAAGAACACAACACAACATGTCATAGCATTCTATATACAGTTACGAGCGTCATGCGTTCTTAATTCTTCATCTCTGTCACCGTTTGCTTTGTTTTTGGAATGACGCTCTCCTATTGGTTGGCTACGATCACGCCACCTTTGCCCCCCCCCCCCAACATGCCCCCCCACTCGCTTTTTGGTTTTTGTAACTATTGTGTTGGAGCGGGTCGCTCCTTAAATAAATGCATATATTAGTTAATAACTAAATGGAATCCTCTCTTTCTTTTTCCCAGTAAGAGACGCCTACGGAAGCCAACAGTACATAGACAGATAAAGCACATAAGCTATAGTTATTAACTAATATATGCATTTATTTAAGGCGCCAATTTATAATTGTAACAAATAGTATTTGAATAAAAACATTCAATCGGGTAAAACACGGGCGTTGCCCGGGTCATTCGGCTAGTTTCTTATATCTACCGCCGTGCTGTAAGGTTATCGTGGACGACAATCAAAGACTAACGGCTATCAAAGGAAATGAAAACCAAGTACAAAGATCTCGGTTGGTGTCAATGCCACCATTTTCCTGATTTTTTCAGACACCCCTCGCTGTTCATCTGGGATATATAATTAACTATAGATATGTTTTTGAATAGTCAATAAGTCTTGAAATGCGTTTCTTTTATCAAAATATAAAGCGGTAAATCAGAAGCACGTTTCTATCCTGATCAAAAAAAAGTATCGCGAAACAAATTTATACTTCGAATCGCTATTTACAATTCCGTTTCCCAGGTCATCAAGAATAAAATCAAAAGAAACAATCTTCGAAATAATTAATATCCTGAGAATAAAATGATCTGACTGTTGACATGTGTAGTAATTCCACATGCTGATTTGTTATCTTTTTTTAAAGATTAAAAATTCAGTAAATATATAAATATGTATATTCCTGCATAATGATGTATTAACCTTTTTTAATCATCAAAATTATAATATTTTTATATAATTGAATTAAATAATATAAATTATATTTTCAATTATTATGTATTATATTTCGACAGAGTATTTATTTTTATATCATTATGTATATATATTTGGCACCGCTGGAACTTCACACCACTTTGAAGATAGACGCGAGGATAGAAAAATTGAGACAAGAGCTACGGACTCAAAGACAACGAGGAAGACAACTACAAGGACGAACAACAAATAAATAAACTTAGTAACTTCTGAAGGTAATTATTTTATTATTTACTTTTTTATAATTCCATTTATTGTAAAACCCCGATTGGGAAACACATACAATATCAATAAATAGGAAATGAAGGTCAATTACCCTGCAAAGCTGCGACCTGGCGTAACAATATAATGCATGAGAGAAAATAAAAATGATGTACAGAGAATATGATTTTACGGGCTACTAACCAAAGTGTATGAAAAATGATGTAAATATAAAAGGATAGATATAAGGTGTTGGTGTGTGCTAGAGTTGTTAAATTTTTCAAAATAAAAATTATCTTTTATGGTGTCTGAGATTTGAGGCAACCAATAGGTAGAAAACACGACAATATGTAAATGTGGGAACTCTCTATCACCACATGGGATGTGAAGAAAGGGCGGCCAACGGGTGGAGCTCGGCGGTGGAATCGACCGCAAGCCTGACCCGCATTCCAACATGGGCGGTCTGGGCTACCGTATTCTGGTCAGACAGTCCCAATGATGGATAGATTCCCCTCAGGTCCTCACAATGGATTGCTGAAGAAGTTCAAAGAATCCTTGAGAACTCTTCTCTTTATAGCGATCTGTGGGTTGTTCTCTAATAGGCGGGTCTTCGAATCCCGTAGAAGATATTTAATACTCATTAAAAAGACCTTTTATATTTTAAAGGTATATTGAAACTATAAAGTAGGTATATATGAATTTTATATGTATATAGAAACTATAAAGATTATGAAATACAAGGTTGTCCCAAATATTCATAAATACATTTAAAAAAAATTGAAATACCAATATTATTCGCCATAATATTATTCGCCGTTATACGAGTATAATGTATTTCTATTATGTTTAAAGTAATTGTATTATGTATTATTATGTATATTCGCAGTAACAATATTATTCGCCAAGTAATAAGAAAAACATGAACTTTTGGGACAACCTTATAGTTATGATTTGCAATAAGTCACATCTCTCTTCCTATCAAAGAAGTTGAGACATCTAAAATTAGGTATTCGTCTTGTTGTGTATCTCTCCTTGTTATCTGAGCAACTTCCCTGAATGAAAAGGTTTACGATATTGCTTTTATTTTATTCAATTTGTAGACTCGTCAACCTTTTAAAAAGTTTATTGTCCTTGACATTTCGGCGACCCAGTATTGCTCTTTTCAAATGATGGAAAGCTTCTTATTCGTAAAATATTGTCCTTTACTGTTTATCAGTAACTTTTAGTTGCACGATCAGAAGTTGAATTGCTCTTAATTAAACTAGGTTCTTCAGTATTAGAAAAAATATGCAAATGTATCTTTTAAAATCGTAAATTTATATCATTTATAACAATTACTAAAATACTCATCATATTTTACAAAAATATGCTCATTTAAATTGTATTTCAAAATTGTTCTTTAAAAGGCGTTTTATGAATTCAATTTAAGGTAGTGTTTCGCAGCCAATGTTCCGAGGTAGGTATACTGGTGAAATTAATCATTTAATTATCATTTTACGCAATACATTAGTATTTAGTATACTAATTTAGTAGTTTTATATATTGTCTTAGTATAAATTATATATACACCATATATAACAAACGAATCAATCAATTTACCCAAAAAAGATATAGCCGCATCAACCAATAATTTAACTCCCGACGCTTCAGTGACCTGCTGTCACACTCCTCAGGGGAATTATTATTTTGAAGCCAGAACGAGGATTCAAAATGATCATTCCCCTGAGGAGAGTGATAGCAGGTCACTGAAACGTCGGGAGGTAAATTATTGGTTGATGTGGCTATATATATTTTTTTTTGAATGAACTTTCAACCAACAAATGATCTTCGAAATCAATTTATATTATTTATAAATAAAAAATGCGCCATCTATATATAGAAAATGAAAGCATTAAAGCACGAATATTTATTTTACACATAATATATATTTAAAAAATAAGGCTTATTTTGGATTGTAATAAGATTATTTATTAATCCGATATTTCGATGGACCAATCGTCCATCTTTTACGAGGGTTTTTGTTATGAAGCACGCAGCAGGTCGCGTGCTTCAGGTGAGTAACAGACGTCTTACAAGCTTATTGGGCGATAAACCATCCAATATATACATTTTAAACAAAGTAAATATAATCAAAAGAAAAACAGTGTAATATATATAAATAAATAAATATTGGTAATTAAGAGATTTCGAATTAATTAAGCAAATAAAAATACCATAAAAATTGAAATGACTGGGAAATAAATATATAAATATTAGTAATAAATATCTGCTTTAAAAATGGAATAAAATAAAATAAACATATAAATAACATAATCATCTAAGAGGTTCTAAACTGAGTATATACATTTGGTAAATCAATTTTTCTATTAATACTATTTTTATTTTCTAATGAGCTCAAGCTTTCTAAAAATAATCGGCAATGTTTTTCTTTGATATTTTGATATATTATAGATGTGTGATCGAAGTCTGGAGTGTGACTATTGTTGAATGCGTGATCTACCAGTAGGGATATATTGTATTGTTCTTAATTCCTATTTTTTTTATTCTTATCCATGTTTACTACTGAGCTTACAGAAATATATAAAAGTTTGTTGTTTTTGCTGTCGTGTCCAAGATATAAAAGCTTACCATAAGTATATAAATTTTGCGGATCACACATGCTTAAAGTTGAAGAACTTTGCTTAAGACAAACATGCCTAATTGTTATAGCCATAAAACACATATCTTAATAGTTAACTTAAACATTCATTTTCCCGATTATATAACATTTGATAAAACAATAAATTGCAGACTATACAACAATTGAGGTCGTTTGGTAAATCAAATAAAGAAACCGATGAGATCTCTCTGCCTAGATGAGCCATATGATATTTAATTGTTGTCGAAATACATCTCAAAAATAGTATAAAAATAATTAAATATTATAAATATTTAAAATTTGCATTATATATAAATATATTTTATACTGATTAAATACTTAACCTTTGGGGTAAATTGATATGGATTTGATAATATGGTGTCAGTATAGCAAGCTATTACCGAACAAAAAATATATATTTATATATATGTAGTTGAAGGATGTAATGTGAAGCGTTGTATATATGTTTATCTATGTAAAAATGTTTAAATTCTCTCTTGCTTTATGAAGGAAGGAAAAAAATGTCTTAATCAAAATTCATCTGAATGATAACTAACAGCGTTTACAAACTGAATAAAAAATATCACAGAGTAATCTTTTTTTTTTTTGTCCTACAATTTGGAGTGAGTGGGGTGACGTCTGACCTCATGTGTCATTCAAGCTGGTCATACTGTCGTGACACAGGAGTTACGCCCGTCTGCTTACCAATTAACTCCACGCAGCCAATCTTGCGGTCAGTGACCTGTCTTCTGCGACATTATTATGCAAATTCCCCTTCCTTCTAGTACTTATATATTTGGTGCGAAAAATTTTACACCTAAATTTAAATTAAATATCAACTTCAAGAAATAAAAAAGTTATTTTCCTTATATCGTATTAGAAGGAAGTATTTTAAAATGTATGTAAATTTACAGGAAATGTTTTTTTTTTCGTTTTTATTCATTCTACTCTGTGTGAACTCTAGGAATATATTTTATAATAAGGTGTGAGAAATAAATTTTCTATGAATTATACGTTTTGTAGGTCTTTCCCTTGTGTATGTGCGTAATAAAAAGATTTCTTAATATTTTACCTCTTCTTTCCTAATTTCTAAAATTTCGATTTTAGCATCATAGGAAATGGATTGTTCTGCACCTTTCTTCTTAACTTTTTTGTTTTCAAATAATAATAATTTTAATCATAATATTATTTTTTCTATTCACGAGTTATTTTATATAAAGAATGATTTTATCTTTATTATATAAAAACTTCCTTAAAATGTATCCACATATTTGTTTATTTTCAATTTGCATTTAAATTTTCTATAATACAAACACGCGCACACAAAAAATCTAAATTTTCACATTTTCATAAATAAAAGTTGTTATATCATTACTATATTTAATGGAGTATATACCACAAAAGACCCGTAAAATATACTATTATTATATAAGTGGGTGAAATATGCAAATAATATCTAAACTATGCTAAAACATATTGCTTCAAATTGGAAGTTGGTTATCTCTAAATGTTAATACAACGAACCTCCATGCTGTATATACGGCTTTGAGGTAGCGATGGGCAGTATTGGTATTTTAAAGGCTTTTACTTGTTCACATTTCTGTCTGATTATCCACAAGTATTTTAGTAAATTTCAATCATAGTATATTGGTATAGGTAAGATATTTAATGAGACATAGAATTTTGCTAATCATTTGCTTCATTTTGAATCTCACCAAGTTCGAAATTCACGATGAGCGCTCTCTCCGTTTTTAATTTGACTCATAAATCTAATTGTCCAATGGCGGTAGCTGAAATATTTATATTTCCCTCTTTTTTAATGAATTTTGGTAAAATATTTTAAAAGTAATTTATTAGTTAATTAAGGACCGGATCACAGAACCGCTCACTCACTGGGAATGGCTAGTTCCTTATCATGAATCGTCGCTCTCACAGGTGATGATGATAATCAAAATCAAGATCATTATTAAGATGAAACATTCTTTGTTTTCGTGCTACATAGATTCATTTGTAAAACGAACATTATCTATAATGTGATGTCCATAATAATGTTGGTGTGTGATGCACAATTGCATCTCGGAAACCTTAGATAAGAAAATTGATTTTTAGTGCGATTTTTTATGGACCTCAGAGGAGTTTTTAAAAATCTAAAAATTCTTGTTTCTATATCAAAATATCTTTAGATTGAAAGTTAGATACTGACAATATATTAATAAGTCGTTTTTTTTCAGCAATTTCTCATCATTACAAGCAAAGGTTTCGCAAAAACCTAAATGTATAGAAGAAACAATGGTAAGTTTTGTTTCAAATTCGAAGTTATTGTTTTAAATTAAGTAACAATTAACATCATACAATTACACATTTTCAATTAAACAGGCCATCCTTTCATTATTTAAAATGATCCATTTGACAAAAAAGGTGTATCTAAAAATTGCAATATCATCGTGATTAAGCAAGTGAAAATAAAGGTCGAAATGATCCAATAACACACGCCGTCTTTTATTAGTACTGCCAATCTTTAAAAAAGGAGTAATATTAGTAATAATTAGAAAATATAAACAAATTTTTCATAGCATTCAACTGATTTATCGAGTCTATTCCTTTCCATAACATTTCTATTGAGGAATTGTATATATTTAAAGCAATAAGCTTGTTAATAATCAAACTTGGTAACAATAAAACATAGAGTCCTATTTATATTTTATATTATAAATAAAATAAAAAGGCATATCCCGAACGCTCATATAAGAATTTTAGATGGCAGAGCGCCATCTAGTGAACCAAAAATCAAATAAACGTTGATTTAGGCTTGTTCCATAATATTTATAGTTTCCAATTTATTATTTCCCCTTTTTTTACGTTGAGGTACAATCTGCACTACGCTGATAAAGCCATCAGCCCGAACGCGTACGTGGTTGACTTTTCTTGATTTATCAAGAATATGGACTGGCCAAAAATTATGAAACAAGCATAAATCAGAGTTTGGTTGATTTTCGTTCTACCATATGGCGCTCTGCCGTCTAAAATGCTCATGTGAGCGTAAGGATATGCCTTTTTTATTTTTAATATCAAAACCTGACCTTTGTTTTTTTTTTTTTCACATTTCATATCATATTCAAATAATAGAAACAAAAATACTCAGGAAATGTTCTTTAAATATAGAAAAAAGACATTTATCAAGTCATGGCGGTACGTTAGTTAAGATACAAAATAGCTTTTTCTCTCATCGTTCTTCTGCCCTCGAGTTCGAAACTTAACGTGGCGTTTATATCCACCTCAAAACCTGTCAAATTTATTTTAAAAAAATATTTCTGAAAGGATAATCTGGTTCTTTCTATCAGTTCCTGAGCTGGTCGTTCGGATCATATCTACCGTTCTATTGTCCTAGATCACCGATCATTAACTCTTTAAAAGAGCTGTGGATCTTTGGACCATTTCCTGAGCTAGTCCTTCTGATCAGAAGATATACCGTTCTATTCCTCTAGATCATTAATCGCTAACACTTTAAAGGTTCTGTGGCTCTTTGGACCAGTTTCTGAGCTTATCGTTCTGATCCCAAGATCTACCGCTCTATATTTTCCTTGATTGTCGATCACTCAATCTTTAAAGGTGTTGTGGATTTTTGTATCAGTTCCTGAGCTGGTCGTTCTGATCAGATCTACCCCGTTCTATTTCCCTAGATCACCGTTAATTTACTCTTTAGAAGTGCTGTTGCTCTATGAAATCAGTTCCTGAGCTGGTCGTTCTGATCAGAAGATCTTAAGTTATATTTCCCCCGATCACTGAACACTTACTCTTTATAAGTGCTGTGTCTCTTTAGATCAGTTCCTGAGCTGGTCGTTATGATAATATGCTCTACCATTCTTGATCACTACACTCATTCTTTAAAAGTGCTGTGTCTCTTTTTATCAGTTCCTGAGCTGGTCGTTCTGATCACAAGATCTACCGTTCTATTTCCCTATATCACTTATCACTCACTCTTTAAAAGTGCTAGTTCTTTGAATCAGCACGCGGGCATAGATTCAAAATATTTTTCTCAGATACTTTCAAGAATGATTCTGAGAACGCAAATTTGGACGAAGTAAGGATGGGGATAGAACAGAATAAGAGGCAAAAGATCACAAAAGTGGCAAAAAGGTCATTATTTTCCTTAAGCGCAATTCTCATAAACTCGTGAATGTATAATGATATCATCGTTATGGGAGGTAAATAGGTTAGAAGAGATATTCTCTCTTTCACATTTATTTTCTGGTATTGGGGGACACCTGCGATATCTTGCCAAATTCCTTTATAAGCTACTAGACGAATGGCCCGGGCAACGCCCGGGTTTTACCCGAGTGCGAATATATTTTAAAAACGTTGTCTTGGATGGTCGCTATAGACAGGGTGGTCTGTATAGACAGGTGTATGTATCACACAGCTGATAACAGGGTTGTCTAGTGTGGCCGCTATAGACAGGGTGGTCTGTATAGACAGGTGTATGTATCACACTGCTGATAACAGGGTTGCCTAAAGTGACCGCTATAGACAGGGTGGTCTGTATAGACAGGTGAATGTAAAACACTGATGATAACAGGGTTGCCTAAAGTGACCGCTATAGACAGGGTGGCCTGTATAGTCAGGTGGATGTATCACACAGCTGATAACAGGGTTGTCTAGAGTGGCCGCTGGAGACAGGTGTATGTATCATACAGCTGATAACAGGGTTATCTAGAATGGCCTCTATATACAGGGTGGTCTGTAAAGACAGGTGGATGTATCACACAGCTGATAACAGGGTTGTCTAGAGTGGTCGCAATAGGCAGGGTGGTCAGTGGTCGCTATAGACAGGGTGGTCTGTATAGACAGGTGGATGTAACACACTGCTGATAACAGGGTTGTCTAGAATGGCCGCTATAGACAGGTGTATGTATCACACAGCTGATAACAGGGTTGTCTAGAGGGGGGCAGGGAGGACACGTGTTCGCCGGCAGCCAATGGGCGCGCATTCTATCCGTGAGCTTCAGACAGAATAAGGCAATTATATATATAGATCATTCTACAATCTCAGAGATGTCCGAAGAAATGAAAATGGATATAGAAGGTGCAAAGACGTTGAAGATTCTTCTGCATGGTAGTTTCTCTAGACCTTGTGTATAAGATATTGCAGGAATTATATATCGGTTATGATCTTAACAACCTTGACGATGTCTGGAAAAATCCATACGTCAATACATAACGTTAAGAAGCTTGAAGGTTCGCTCTGCCCTCCGTCATAACTTAAGATTCTAACCACAATTGCCGTACCTGGAACTGAGATATTGCAGGATATATGTAATATTCTCAGTCACGATCTTAAAAGTTTCTCAAAGATTACTTGGAAAGTTAATATTTGAATGATATATTCAAAGAGGATATATGTGAAGAGCTTTCTCTTCCATGCGGAAAATGTTTGAAAATTTCTTTTAATACCTTAAGGTTCCAGAACTTAATAAGAACGCGCAGAAGACCTATATCATTAATGATTATAACCACCTCTGAGATGTCTGGGGAAAATATATCGATTTTGAACACTGAGGACTTTTAAGATTGAAACGTGCTAAACGGAAAGATATCTCCGTGACATGCCGTTCTAGTGTCTGAGATCTTGCAGGATCTCTGTGTATTTCTCATCGTTCTTCCATTCCGTTCAGCCGCAAATCGGCTTTACAAACGAAGAAGATCGAACCGTGCTAAACGGAATGATTTCTCCTTGACATGCGGTACTAGCGCCTGTGATCTTGCAGGATCCCTGTGTATTCCTCATCGTTCTTCCATTTAAATCTGAGAATACGCAAATCGTATTAACAAACGAAGAAGATTGAAGATGCTTCCGTGCCAAGCGGTACCAGGTCCTCGCGTGACCTCGACCAACGTCTGGTCAATAGAGCAGCGATAAGGCGACGTGTTGTTTTGATACACACTGGTATTATACCATATCCCGACCTTTGTATTGTTTGGATTCCTTCCTTGATGAACCTCAGTATTCTTTTATTAATTACTTAATGATCCTCATTAACTTATAAATACCTTGTTATACAAAGCAATAACGCGCCATCTATATATATAACAAATGGAAACATTAAGACGCGAATTTTTCTTTTCACAAATAAATCAAACTTCTATTGACCTTCTATAGTCCTACCAATATTTTTTCATCACAGTAAGGACAGTTGAAATTTGATTAATATATGAAAATAAATTTCGCTTCTTGAGTTTTCATTTGTTATACTTGGTTATCTTTCTCTATGTTGACGTATGGGCTTATCTATTATCGTTCAAGAGAAAGAGAAATGATGGATGGATAGCAGAGTGGCCGTTTTACACAAGTTCAAGGCAAATATCAGATAACCATGGGATCATTTGGCTTTGGCTCCATATGTTATATTCGAGCTTAAAACAGATATCGCTATGGCTATATAGTTTAATTTTAACATTACTTTTCCTTTTGTTAGCAAATTTTAATAAATGAAGTTACATTTTCATATTACAAAATCAGTCTTTCTGAATATAATATAGCAGTACATAATAACTATATTTTAAGAAATTTGGCTTATTATGGATTTAATAAGCTTTAGTTATCTAATATTTCGATAGACCGATCGTCCATAAATAAAAATGTTATATCCAAAATAAAAGCCTAATATTTTATAAAATTAGTCTTATTCTTCAAATGGTGGATAATTACAAATAATTAGCTTTTTTGTATAAATGTACGTTTATGATAAAGTTTATGAGAAATAGAGAGAGAGAGTTATGTGTGTTATATAAAGAATTTTTGGTATAGTATAGGGAGTTATATTTTGTGTGTTATAAAAGGTTTCGCTTATAGGAAGCTTTCAGCTCACAATAAAATCTTCAATTTTGTAATAGGCAGAAAACGGATGCTTAAAAATACCAGGTGCTCAGGTAGCATATTAAAAAGAATAAAATACTAAATTAAACGAAATAAGTCTAAATATATCATTGAATATTATGATGTGATAGCTGTCAAAGTGGCTTGGCCAATTCTATGGCTAAAATATAGATGGAAATTTTGCCTGGAGGATATTGATCTAAAGAGACAAAGGTCGCCTCTCCCGTCAAAATAGTAGTCAAAACCAGACGCCATCAATTGACCGTCGCCGCAAACTAGCGGCCTCGGGTCGGTGACAAAGCCACAACACCAGCTTTGGCAAACTTGGCAAGCTTTGGCGTCTGGTTTTGACGTCTAATTCGACGGGAGAGGCGACCTTTGTATCTTTAGATCAATATCCTCCCGGCAAAATTTCCATCTATATTTTAGCCATAGAATTGGCCCAGCCACTTTGCCAGCTAAATACCTCTTTGGCATATTGTCAAGATTTCATTAGATCCCGTGTGGATCTCATGGAATAAAGTCCGCCCTAGGCTGACGAGGGTCATTAGCCCGAAACCATGGTCTCTATGTGGACGCTTCTCAGTTTGCCAAAGCTGGTGTTGTGGCATTGTCACCGACCCGAGGCTGCTAGTTTGCGGCGACGGTCAATAGATGGCGTCTGGTTTTGACGTCTATTTTGACGGGGATAGTCGACCTTTGTCTCTATAGCTATCTATATACCAAAATTTTCGTTATTTTTTGCTTCAAATGTATATTTTAGTTTATTTTCTATATATTAATAGATTTATTTATTTTTAATTTATTTGATTCTACAATCGTAGATTTTTTTGCTTTCAAATGTTAATTTAAATTATATTTATCATCATCAGATTGTTCATTTTGAAACACGTTATTTTGTATTATTGCTCTCAATTAATTTCTAATATATATTGTTGTGTTGTTGGGTGACAAAGAATAACTTCCATGGGTACAAAGAATCTTTAGGACTTTATTTAAGCCTAATCGATTAAATATTTAGAGAAGAGTGCAAAAATAAGCAACAATAAAGAAAACAGCAGTTACAAACTCACCAGCTGCAGCACAGTGAAGGAAAGCAGGAGCAGAACAGGAGACAGTAGTTGGCAGAACCTTCTAGAATATATTCCAGGAAGTACACCGGCGTCGGCGGTAAGCAGCAGCAATCCGACTTCTTGAAACAGCAGCTTGCTTGGAGTACACCACGTAGCTTCGTTCTTCTACTTCCTGGCATGAATTCCTTCTCCCTAAATATCCCGGAGTAGGTATTTCCAGAACGGTCATGGTTGGTCAGCCAATCAGAAAGCCGCCAGCACAAAGCCTTGCGCAATCGCTTTAGATTGGCCAATCAGTTTTTTCTCGGATTTTTCTACATCATTCTTAAACGTTCTAAAACATTCTATTCTGTAATGCGCCCCTTTTTAAATTCTCTCTCTCTCTCTATCTCTAAGTAACAATACAAAATATATTTTGTTTTTCTGATTCAATTATTATTATTTTTTTAATTTTTGGTTACAATTTTTTATTACGATTTTTTTTCTTTTTCTTTTTTTTTTTTAGAAAACAGCTAGAGTTGTTGCATTTAATAATATGTCTTTAGCTCCATTTGTATGTATTCTTTAATTAATTTATTTTTATCCTTTGATTATGTCTTTAGCAAATGTTTTTTTTTCTATCCCACTGAATATATTATTAGGGGCCTGGATATAGTCTGCCCTAACTGCTCAGCTCTGCATTTCCCTAGGGAAACTGTTGGTAGTTCATTAGAGATTAATAAAAAAAAGTACTGAATTGCTTATCAAACAGGAGTCCTTGAAGCACAAGTACTGACAGTGACCAAATTTGAACAAACTGAACTCCTTCAGATACCAACCTTACCTTCATTCTGAAGAAGCGTCAGTTTCCACTAAGGTTGGCTTTTGCTATGACTATAAATAAGACTCAAGGTCAAACCGTTGCTAGAATGGGTCTCTTGCTACAAGAGCCTGTGTTTACGCATGGACAGTTCTATGTGGCTTTTCACCAAGTGCGAATTTTGGATAATATACATGTAAAGTTGAACGCATATATAAAACTATAATTGCAATTTTTCTGATTTGTAGCATTTTTATTTTTTTACTCTAAATATATTTATTTAAACTTTTCAACCAATGCCTATAGTTTCTTTCCTAAAATTCCTAATTTCGCCGAATTTTTCTGATTCATTATTGTATCCCACTTATATCATGCCGATGACAAAAACTCTAAAATAGCATTATGTTTATTATTGATCTATATACATCTTAATTTGCACATTTTGTTTTATTAACATTTGAGTATTAAAAAAAACAATATAGGGTACCGTGGAATTACATTTGTTATAGATTAGTATGCTAACGTGAAGCCACTGAATGCACGCACATGTAGATTCCCATCAACCTCCCACGTTTATTTACATTGTTGTGTTTGTTGTTGGCTTGACTAGACATAGCTAAATTCTAATTAGTTGACCATGGAAAATATTCGGAATGTTTGGTTCATAAATATGGTGACCATTCCCAGCGCTATCTCTAATTCAATCTCTAAGACCTCTTCAAATATTGTATTTTTATTCATCTACTCTTATACATATTGATTATATTCATTACAGTGTTCATTTGAATGTTTAGCATTAGCATGGGCTTTAATGAAATTATGGAGATATAGAATTTTGTAAATTCATATAAATTTCAGGATATTCGCTTTCAGTACAGCTTTTTAGCCTGAAAAGAACGAAAACAAATACAAAAGTATGTTTAAGCAATAATATTGTCGAAAACGAATATATTAATTTTCTTTGTTTATCTGTATATATTTGCTATTTTTATATCTACAGGGTGATCCAAAAGTCCCGCACAACTTTAAAAATTAATAACTCCGCGAATATTTGCGCTAGAGAAATGCGGTAAACACCATTGTGTTCAGGATGCAATAGGATTTTTTATGGCAAATAATTAAAAATTCGAAATTGATTTTAGTTACAACTTTATTCGCTAGAGATGGCGCTCTACCAGAATCAGAGATTCAGCGGCCAAATTGTTTGATAAATTGAAAAATATAACTGAACGACACGTATTTTTCCTTTTTGAATACCAGGAAAGAACCCTAATAATATCAAATGATAAATTAATAAAACACCATTTTGCCAAAAGTTAGAAGAATTGGTTGACGATTTTTAAATACAATCTGAGATATGTAAAATAGGTATATGCAAATTAAAACATGTAGCAAAAAATATTTATATTTTAGATGGAGTTTTGTGAAATAAATTGAATGTTTGAAAATAACTACTGATATCAATACACGATTTTTGAAATGTTAATATAGTACTAAAAATTATGATGGCACTACTAATAGGATTTCGTGCTATAAGGAATGTATAGTTTCTTGACTAATTGTCGACACTTGACTATTTAACTGGATATTTGTCATGATCCAAAAATGAAATATAGAGGGGAGTGACAAAATAAATTTGTCGTACTTTATTCTAAATATCCTATGGGTTTGTCAAATGTTATCATTGTTTATTATTCTGAACATAATTTTGATAATGTATCCCCTCAAAAAAATCATTTCTAAATCGACCTTTTGCGTTGAAAAACGTGGTAGTAAAATCATTTTGAATTATTTTTTGCGCAAAACATCTAAAGTTGGGGGGGATACAGATTTTATTCCTTATGCTATTTCTTCTAATGAGCGAAAAGCGATAAACTAAACATAAGGGGTAAAATTGTGTATACCAGTGTTATTCGAGAAGTTATAACACTTTGGCCTGCACGACATAATATAAAATGTGGGCAAATGACAAACAAAAAAATTACCGTTTACAGGAAAAAAAGAGTCAAGATGTGAGGATAGCATTTATTATTCCATAACCCAAAACAAAGAACTGCAAAATATAACACATCAGGTAACTGCCTTCTCTCTTGTATTAGGTCACAATCCTTGCTCAATGTCGCGCCCATCATTCTCAAACACCGCCTGCAGACGATAGATGACAGAATGGTCACAATTAAATAGTTGAAATTTATAAAACGTGCCATCTGATAGAAGCCTTCAACATGGCCAATGTGGTAGGCCGGCATCGATAAAAACGCGACTTAATGTACCCCCATTACCGAAATTGTAAGGCGTCAAGTCTGGTGATATTGGGGGCCACTGGTATATAAAGTGGCGACTCATCAAAGAATTCCACCGAACGTTTCCTTCAGCAATTGTTTGGCACCGCGGGAGATATGAGGAGGTCCTCCATCTTGCAAGAATGTTATTTCGCTTAGTACTTGTCTGTCCTGCAATATGGGAATAACCTTTTCTCTCAAAAGTTGAACATAACGTTCAGCAGTTACGAAAACGGTTTTAAAAGTTCTTCCATTGCTTTTTTCAAAGAAAAATGGCCCAATAATAAAAGAAGAAGTGAACCCACACAAAACTGTAACTCTGTGCTGATGAAGTGGTATTTCTGTAAAAATCCTAGGGTTTTCTGTTGCCAAAATGAGGCAGTTTTAAATGTTAAATTCTCCCTTTAGATAAAAGTGAGCATCATCTGTTCTTAGAACATTTGACAGCCAGTTTTCATCAATATCAATTTGCCGGAAAACCCATGCAGCGAATTCTTGACGCTTCTCAAAATCGCTGACTTTCAACTCGTGGAAACTTTGAACTTTGTTAGGATATTTTTATAGAAAAATTCTAAATGTGTGTTCTCTCCAAACTGTTCCATACGAAATCCCCGTTTGTCGAGAAACTTGTCTAGCACTTACTTCTCCATACGTGAATAACTTTTCAATAGCTTCAGCATTCTGCAAAACCGTAACAGCCACTGACTTGCATGTCGATGGTCTTCCACTCCGAGATTTTGATTCCAGAGATCCAGTTTCCTCAAAACTTTTAATCAATCGCTTTAGAGAGTAGCAACTCATTGGTCCTTTACCGCTTCGAATATCTTTAAAGGAACGAAACGCTCGTAAAGATTCAGTGGCAGATTCTGAATCACAATTAAAACAATTCACCAAGAGTGCTTTATCCTCTAGTGACGGCATTCCAGGGGGAAGGGGAGAAGTTCGACCACACCTCCTTGCGGTCCCCCCTGGATCCTTGGGATATTTGACCAAATTCTGGTTCGTTTCCAAGATGACTAACGTTGCAACGGCATCCATTTTAAAATGAAGAGCAAAACTGATATCTCCAGTAATGCTACCGCGTCCGGAGTAACCGCCGCATCAGGAGCTGCAGCTCGAGCTCATGATGAGAAATCTACTACGAGGACACAAATTCAATCTACTACAACTCAATATAAATGGTACCCAGAGGAAAATAAAGAGCTGACTTGTCTTCTCTGTGACAACAATGTACATATTAATTGTCCTCAGAAGACAAAATTGAATCAGAATCTGAGATTCAATATCAAAGATTATACAACACTACGAAAGGACAGACCGGGAAAATTCGGAGGAGGACTTGCCGTTTTGATTAAAACTCTAGAAATCAAATTTAAGGAAAATGCCTATAATCAGAGTAAGCCTAGAGAAAGCACGACAGAAGCTCAGGCAATAGAAATCTATCTTACAGATAAAACAATTACAATCATGAATGTTTATCACCACGATAATACTAGCATCAATACAGGCCTGATAGAGACATTAAGTGAAGCGTCTTCGGATATCGCAATCATACTTGGTGATTTTAACGCCGAAAGACCAATTTGGGGATCACCTGTCCAGGATAACAAAGGTCAGCAGGTTGAGGACATGCTAACCGACCTCGACCTTACGCCGTTAAATAACGAGAATAACACCTATATATCCAAGTCCACAGGCACAGAATCCGCAATAGACATCACAGCGATAAATTACAACATCGCACCCACAACCAATGGAAAATTCTGAAAAGTGCAATCAGTGACCACAAACCAATTTTAACAACCCTAAAATTCAAAATTGAGAATTTTCAACAGAATAAAAGAACACTGGAAAAAAAATTACAGAAAAACTTGAAGAACTGTGCAACGAAGAATTAAATCACAGAACGATTGACAAAAACTTGGAAAAATTCTCTTTGAACATATCCAAAGCTGCAAAAGTATCGATACCTAGAGGTAGACGTAAAGACCTGTGAATACTTTACTGGAAGGACCACAATATCGAAGCAATGATTGCAGAGAGAGACAATAAAAATGAACTTCTTAAAACAAATAAAACAGAAGAAATCATAAAGGAACTCATTGAAATTAGTCACAAAATATAGAACAAGAAATTTGGATATTCAAACAAGAAAATTGGCAGAATTCTGCGAAGAAAATGGATCCAAAAAAGGAAAGCCATCACTGGAATATAATTAGTGTTATAAAACTCAAAACCAACACTAATCCTCCAATACTCTAACCGATATGAACAGCGAGAACGAACAAACAGATGGCTGACATAATTTCTGAATATCTTTCAAGCACTTCCAGAGTCAGCTATACGAATGAAGGCAGAACTCTAAAAATAATATAAACAAGTTAATTAAACAAGCAAGAAATTACCATCAACAAGATATTTACTCGAGAGACTTCACACTGAATGAGCTAAATTCATCAGTAGGAAAGTTAAATTCAAGATGTCACCTGGAGATGCTCTAATCTTTGGTCAAATGATTAAACACTTTGGAGACGAAGCTAAAAACCAACTCCTACGAATACTGAACATTTCATGGCAAACTGGTAAACTACCAAAGAATTGGAAGATATGAATTATAGTGCCAATACTGAAACCAAACAAAGATGCTAAGGAATGCAAGAACTATCGGCCAATTGCTCTAACCAGCATACTTTGTAAAATAACAGAATGAATTATCCACTCTAGGCTCATAGTCTGGCTCACTAACAATAATAAAATAAACTTCTACCAAACTGCCTAAAGATCCAGACACTGTACAACTGATAAACTGTTCTACTTCTGTCAATCAATAATAGATTTCTAGGAAAAACCGCTAAAGAAGACAACGGAGGTATTCCTGGATATGTCCTTAGCTTTTGTTCGAGTGTAGAAATTATTTGAAAGGCTGCACAACATCGGAGTAAGAGGAAAAACCTTAATCTGGATTGCAGACTTCTTAGGGGGAAGAAGGATAAAGGTTCGGGTCAATGGAACATTTTCTAAGGACCGAAGAACATGGGCTGGTGTACCTCAGGGATCTGTGCTTAGTCCTCTACTCTTCTCGCTATATATTAACTGTTGTTTATGTAAATAGATTAATATTATTTGTATTATTTAAAGCCTCATTATGTAAAAATATATGTATATATAAATTGGACATTTGTTGTTGGCCATGGTCAAGTTTGAGCTCTTGTACGTCTAATTACGACACAACAAAAGTGGCGACGTGGATGCGCGATCTACAGAGCCAGTAAAAAGCTGAGGAAAACGGCGTCTATGCTAGTATAGCAACTACATCTTTCAAACAAATCTGACTCTCGAATTATGGAGAGGAAAAATAGGAAAACGGGTTAAGATTACATCTTTTAAACTATCTGGATCAAGAAAACAAAGGAGTAGAAAAGATCAGCATGACAAGTTCAAAGTTAATAGTACCTTTTAGATGCTATAGCCCAGTGGAGGACACTTCGATCTTTTTGTACAAAAATTTGAGGCTTTCTTTTTGGCATCTGAAGGAGGAGATTAAAGTGCTGATTTTTACCTCGCTACCAGATTCTGAAACTTTGAAGCAGGGAAACGACATTTTCTTCCTGGTCTAATGAAAGATCAACCCTATGATACTATCATTCAAAGAATTAAGGTGCATTTGGATCCAAAGTAGAAAGTGATACCACAGCGATGCAGATTTTTAAAGAGAATTCAACAGGAAGGAGAATCAATTTCGGAATATCTTAGAGAATTGAAACATTTGGCAATAAATTGTAATTTCGTCGATATGTTGGGAACCATGATGCGAGACCGTTTTGTGGCTGGAATCAAGTCGGAAATCCTGCAAAAGAAGCCACTACAAGAGGACGACGATGTCACCCTGGATAAAGTTTTTGCAGTGGCGATCTCGTTCGAATTGGCGGAGATAAATACAAGAGAATTACAAGATAAATTAGTGGCCAAGATATCCCCTGTGAATTGAAAGGATAAAAAGTGCGAGTACAATAATAGTACGGCGCAGTATAGGCCTTTCAGGCAAAGTGGCAAAGGCAAAATAGTGTGTTATAGATGTGGTGAAAGACATTCACACGTGGCATCTGTTTTACCTCATAGAACAAAGACTTATTTTAAAATGTAATAAACTGGGTCATTTAAGTAGGGTTTGCAAAGCTAGTAAAAGAATGTGGGGATGTAAATTTGTACAAGAGGACTATATATTCTGTACAGGGCGAAACTGATGCCACAATAAATTTAACAGTAGATTATTATTCTTTGTGCTTTACAATAGATACAGGAAGTCCAGATACGTTAAAACCTAAAGATATTTTTAAGAATTATTGGCAAGGTAAAAGATTATTTCCAACAAATTTAAGATTAAAATCCTTTTGTGGTAAATCAATAGAGATTATAGTTCAAAGAAATGTTTTTGTAAAAGAAGCCAACCAATATTTATGATTAATAGTTGTAAATGAAAAAATCCAGGTAATTTTTTTAGGAAGAGAATGGCTTAAACAGTTGAAACTTGATTATTCTATATTGTTTAGCATTAAAATTTTAAATAATGAATATAATAGAAATATATTTGAATATATATAAATTTGATGGATAGGTATGCAGATTTATTTAACAAAGATTTGGGCTGTCTAAAGGACGTTAGAATAAATTTTAATTTAAAAAAGGATGTGAATCCTGTGTTTTGTAAGGCCAGAAGTTTACCTTTCTCTCCAAAAAACAAAGTAGAGAATAAAATTGACCGTTTAATGAATTCTTGCATTTTATAACCTATAGTTCATGCATATTGGACCGCTCCAATAGTACCGGCATCAAAAAAGGATGGTAGTGTAAGGATATGTGGTGATTTTAGATGTACAGCTAATAAAGCAATAGAATTAGATAGGTATCCCATTCCATCGATCGATGAGATCTTTTCAAAATTATCTACAAGCACCGTACTTTCGACTCTAGACCTATCACAGGCTTACTTACAAGTAATGTTAGCGGAAGAAGCCAAAGCTGATGTTGATATAAACACAAAAAAGAGGTTGTTTTCTTATAAAAGACTACCATTTGACGTAGCGGTAGCACCAAATAAATTTCAGAGGATTATGGAAGGCCTATTTTCTGATTTGCCAGTTGTGGCCTGCTACATAGATGATATTTTGGTTGCAGGAAAATACTTTGAAGATTATGAACAAAAGTTGGATCTAATGTTTAGATGATTGCTAGAAAAAGGTTTAAAGTTAAACAGATATAAATGTAAATTTAAAAAGAAATCGGTGGAATTTTTAGGGTTTAAAATGGATAAATATGGACTGCATCCCTTAGAAAATAAAATTAAAGCAGTGATAGAGGCGCCTGAACCTAAAGAATGTTTCGCAATTAAGATCTTTCATAGGACTCTTAATTTATTATTATAGATTCATAAAGAATATAGCAAACATTTTAGCGCTATTCTATCAACTTTTGAATAAAAATTGTAGATGGAATTGGACGAAAAATATCGAATGTTATTTAAAAAATATAAATCATTATTAATGGACTATGGACTAGGCGTAATTCTGAGTCATAGAAATGATAGAAAGGAAGAATGCCCTATAGCGTTTGCTTCTAGAACATTAACTGAAGCGGAAAAACGGTACTCTCAACTAGAAAAGGAAGCGTTGAGCATAACTTATGGCAATGAGAAATCAAGACAATACTTACTGGGACGAAAATTCGTATTAGTCACAGACAACCGACCCTTAATTCATATATTTTCACCTCAGAAACCAATTCCCATATGTGTAGCATCCAGAATTAAAAGATGGTCCTTTATATTAGCTGCATTTAATTATACTGAGGAGTTTCGAAAAGGTAGTGATAATTCCAATGTTGACGCATTGTCACGTCTTCCTTTAGAATCGAGTGTCAGGAAGTTTCTTGATGAAGACCAGGTACTTCTTCTCAGGGAGTTGAATGAGGTACCGTTCTCTTTTAGGGAGGTGGCATATGAGACGTCCCGAGATAAAATACTGTCTATAGTATTAAGGAATGTTAGAGAAGGCAATTGTGTGTGTGTGTGGAAATTCACAAGGGTACTGAGGGAAAACCCACTAGCTCCTTATTATAAGATCAATGAGGAATTAAGTTTCAAGTTTGATTGTTTTCAATGGCGTGAAAGAGTGGTAATTCCCAAAAATTAAGATCTTTAATTTTAAATGACTTGCATGAAATACACATGGGGATGTTAAAATGAAGATGATTGCCAGACGGTATTTTCTGGTGGCCAGGCATAGACAGTAACATCAAAGAGTTAACTAGAGAATGTAGAGTATGCCAAGAATCGGCAAGCATGCCCCCGGCTACCATCTCGGAATGGACTTGGCCCGAAAAACCGTGGCATCGACTTCATCTTGATCTAGCGGGTCCGTTCATGGGAAGAATGTTTTTGGTTCTCGTGGACGCATACTCAAAGTGGATAGAAATTTTTATCATCAAAGATAACCAGAAAAACGATTATAAGTCATCTTAGAGAAATTCTCGCCAGAATTGGATTGCCCTAATATTTTGTTACAGATAACGGAAGACAGTTTGTCTCCGGTGAATTCGAGCAATTTACCAAAATGAATGGTATACGGCACACTAAGACCAGACCGTATAATCCTAGTTCAAATGGTTTAGCTGAGAGATATGTGAGAGAGTTTAAAAACTTTTTGAGAAAGAATAATGGCAAGGATGATTTAGAGACGAATCTACAAAGTTTCCTATTTGCTCATAGAGCATCCCCCCAAACTGTAATAAAGGAATTCCACGGCGGAACTGCTAATGAAGAGAAGTTTAAGATCAAGATTCTCGAATTTAATACCAAGATGAGAAATCCGCGAGAGGTATTTCATGAGGCCGTAAGAAGGCAGGAGCAGTTTACTACAGGTTGCGAGGTTTATTTCCGCAACTATGCAACTGGACCTAAACGGTAAAAAGGTACCATTTTGGAATTATTGAGCTACCGTCACTACCTTATAAGTTGCGAGGGCGTCGTGTATGAGAGGCATATCAATCAATTGCGACCTGTGAGAAAGAAACAAGTGGAGACAAGAAATTTGATACTTCCTCGAACATCAAGAGAGAAGCCTGTAGGTAGAAGTCAGAAATAAAGTGAAGAGGAGGTTCCAGAGGTTACATCAGAAAACAAGGAGGAGACTGCTTCTGTGCACGTACCCTCTTGCACTCCTATACCAGGGCCTGTTGCTGTGCACGTGCCCTCTTGCACTCCTAAACCGGAGGCTGCCGCTGTGCAAGTGCCCGTCCGCAGTCCTAGACCTCAGAGAGCCAGGAAACCCCTAGACCGACTGGAGTATTATTAAGGGGGGAGATGTGTTATGTATGTAAATAGATGATTATTTGCATTCTTTAAAGTCTCATTATGTAATAATATGTGTATATAAATTGGACATTTTTGTTGGCCAAACGAAAAGAATCTGCGGCACTTTATTGGACACGACAAAAACAACAACGGCACTCCAGAGTAAAATAAATCATCAGAGATAGATAAATATTTTTCAAATGAATTAAAATAAATATATTCGATACTGAGAGAGAGAGTTGAATTTTAAAAAATAGAAAATTATTATTTTCGAAATATAAATAGCTGAGAGGATTCCAGCAAACCGCATTTAAAATATCAGTTTTTTTTTGCTACATGTTTTAATTTGCATATACCTATTTTACATATCTCAGATTGTATTTAAAAATCGTTAACCATTTATTCTAACTTTTGGCTAAATGGTGTTTTATTAATTTATCATTTGATATTATTAGGGTTCTTTCCTGGTATTCAAAAAGTAAAAATACGTGTCGTTCAGTTATATTTTTCAATTTATCAAGCAATTTGGCCGCTGAATCGCTGATTCTGGTAGGGCGCCATCTAGCGAATAAAGTGTAACTAAAATTAATTTCGAAATTTTCATTATTTGCCATAAAAAATCCCATTGCATCCTGAACACAATGGTGTTTACCGCATTGCTCTAGCGCAAATATTCGCGGAGTTATTAATTTTTAAAGTTGTGCGGGACTTTTGGATCACCCTGTATATACTAGCCGAGTGACCCGGGCAACGCCCCGGGTTTACCCAAAGTGCCGCAGAGACATTAAGAGTATAGATAGTGGCTTAAAAATTGCAATGGGTGTAATCTTATTTCTAAGAAGCAGTATTTCAAATATAAGGGTGAGTAAAAAATACTCTCTAAGTATATACATTCGGTCTGATCTTATATGTTTATATATCAAAATGAGAATGGAATCATTTCATCCATAACAAACCTTATAATTAACAACATATTAGACAGAGCAGTGCAAAAATGTATAAATTTAATCTATAGAGCAGTGGAGAAAATAGTTAAATAAAGAGAAGACCGATAATCAAAATAATTAATAATAAATAGTTTATTAGTGAATAAATAATACAAAAAATTCCTTTTAGCTGAGAAACTATAGGCATTGGTGCCTATACCTAAAATATTCATTTAAAATGAAAAAAATTAACAAAACAGAAAATAAAGTTGCAAACAACATAACTATATTGAAGCTAAGACAACATATGAAAAATGAATTAATTTAAAGTACCTCATAAAAACTACATTTATAGTTTTATATATACAGTATAACCTCGTTAATTCGACACATGATATTTCGACCATGTTTGGAGCCCTGTAATTAAACTGTAATTCGACACTATCGTTAATCCAACTCTTCCGATAATTCGAACATTTTAAAATTCAAATTTCGACAGTTGTTTGTGGTTTAAATACAACCTCGCCCCTAAAAATGTATTACAGAGGTATTATAGAGACGACTTATTAAATTAATTAATTTAAAGGACCTCATTAAAAACTGATTTTATAGTTTTATATATACATGGGTTCAACTTTACCTGTTTGCTATCTAAAGTTCGCCCACGTGAAAAATTCACATAGAGCTGTCCATGCATAAACACAGGTTCTTGTAGCAAGAGACCCACTCTAGCAAAAGTTTGGCCTAGAGCCTTATTTATAATCATAGCAAAAGCCAACCTTAGTGGAAACTCTTGCCTTTTCAGAATGAAGGGGAGGTTGATATCTGAAGGAGCCAAAGATATTTTTGACACCAATACAGTGTGTCCAACTTTGGTATCTGTCAGTATTTGGGCTACAAGGAAATTAGATCAAAGTTATTTTCAATAACTATAAATATTTTTAAACATGGTGAAACATGAAGAAATAAGGCGCTATCTATAAACAAAAAATGGAAGATATTCTTTAGCGAAAAGAGATTCTCAAACGGAAAAAGCTTTTCCAAACAAAATGAAGCAACAATGAAAACATGACTCATCTAGGACTGTTTCTCCTAGTATTTTAAACAATTTTAACGATATTCTCAGCTTCCCAATATTTTTCATCGCAGAAAGAACAGTAGAAGTTAGATTAAGGCGATAAAGCGACGTTTTGTTTGATACATGCCGGTATTATACCATATCCGACCTTTGTATGGTCTGGATTCCTTCCTTGATGGACCTCACGATTCCCAATCAACACCAGATCCAATACGGTTGTTGCAGTTTTTAATATTTCTTGTCCAAGAACAAAGTTCCTATACTTCCTCTCGGCTCCATACTCACCGGATCTTGCCCAAAATGACTTATATCTATACAGTAAAATGTAAATGTCTCTTAAAGGGCAGCGAATCGACTCACAAGAAGTCATAACAGAAAAATCGAAGAAGTTCCTAAGAGACTTGAAAAGACGACTATAAAAAATGCTACGAAAATTGGTAGTGGGATGGTATAGGTGTTTAGAAGCGGAAAAGGTGATTATTTCGAAGATTTTAAAATGAAATATTATATTGAACTTGAATCTTCCTCTCATTTTCGATTTTTATAAATTCCTAGAATTTAATGAAGTTGCCTTATACAACAGCTATTCTGAATTAGGCCTTTATTATTACCCTAATATTTCTATCTAGTCTGATAGGTGAGTGAGATATACATTTTAATATTATAGGTAAAATTTATCAAACATTTTTCAAAAATTATGATAAAAAAAAACAAATTTTTGAATAAAACTAAGCACGCTACTTCGAACAAAATTCGCTCCTGCCTGCGGACTTATTTCCTAATATAAGAAAACCAACAACGAGAAATTATAACTAAATGACGCTTGGCGCGGGCGTGTATAGTGATTAATCAAAATTCTTAAAAACAAATATTAAACATATTGTTGAAAATTAGTACAAAATTGAAGTTCTAATGGGTTATCAGGTGGATAAATTTTTTAAAAAGGCATCTCCTGATCGTGCAACTAAAAGTTGCTGATAGCTTGCGGCATCTGTCGAAATAAATATCAACTATTCGTTGATTTTTTAACTATATTCCAGAATTGGCCAAATACCTTTACTTAATTAATCAAATAAAGCTAACCACGTACGCGTTTCGGGCTGTTGGCCCCCATCGAAAATATTTAGGGCAGATAACTTCTTTATTTAAATATTTTCCCTAATTTTTTACCTTTCTTATTCGAAAATAAAAGTACATTAAATTACTTGTACACTAAATATAACGAATAAAAATGAGGTACTACCAAGCTACAAGAAAACAATACCTAAAGTTACTAGAAAGGATGATCTAGGTTTAAGCGGTATCTAGTAAATTCAAATTGAATCAAGAATAGAAGAGGGGGGTAGGGAATTCACATCGTGAGTACTCGGACCTTTTGAAGCGGAAGAGAAAAGGCTAACTAATATTAGAATATATTATTTTTTATCTTTTTTATATTTATATTTATATATTAATAATAATAATAATTACAATAGGATTAATAGCTGGATATCATTGCTAAGAAGAGACCAAATGTTGTTGTCATGTCCAGTGAAGAGCCTCAGATGTCTCCATGCATCGCTATCACAGCAGTCGCAATATCCTCTATCTTGGGTGTGTAAAACTGCTGCTCTGGGTGTCACGTCAATTTTCTGTTGTTGTTGTCGTGTCCAATGAAGAGCCTCAGATGACTCCATGCATCTCTATCACAGCAATGTTCTCAATCTTGGGTGTGTAAAGCTGCTATTCTGAGTCCATGTCAATTTTCTGCAAGGCTGCGGCCATTGCTGGGCATGAGTATTTGTGAGTAGGCGTTAGTTCCACACCAGGACAATTGTTGCATGCCCTGTAGGTTGTTGTGCCATCTGGATGTATTGTCATTCCTTTGTAGTGTTTCATTCTGAGTCATTTTATTGTTTTTATGAATCTTCTCTCAGTGTGTTTATTTTGCACATTTGATCTTTCCTTATCTTTTGTAGAATTATCTTGTATTTTGCCAAAGCATCAGCGTCAAATACGGACATTTGTTCTTTCCTTTGGCTCAACTTTCTGACTTCCTTTGCTAATTCATCCGCCATCTCATTACCCCCGATCCCAACATGGGCAGGAATCCATTGTAGAAAGACCAAAGGTAAAAAGCAACAAATTTTTTATTCGTCGCTTTCATTTTTAGTATCTTCTTAGCAATCAACGATTAGTTTATGGTAATATAATATCGCCCTAAATGATAAAAATTAAAACAGTTAGGTAGCGAATATCCAGTAACTTCCACAGTAGTAGATCCAATTGACCTTTTTTCCTCCAAGTTAGGAATAAACCATAGCGTCCTCTCTATAGCACGCATAAAGTAATTACAGCGCCCCTAGTGGAAAGAGATAATGACACCGAGTATAATAGTATCATTATTATTATCATTATCTTCCGAAATTCCATTAATCCCCAGAGATGAGAAATTGACCTAGAGAGAGAACCTATTAAAGGCGGCATACGTATCGTACGTATAAGAGATTCGATTAGATTATATTGAAAATATAGTAAATTGGAATATTTAATTTGTATGAAACTTGAATTACATTACGTAAGTTTACATGAATTTCAATAATTATTTTGAATATTCGAGTACAATACGTATTACACTACATAGAAAGTGCCGTTAAAATGTTGTAAAGATATATCAACTGTTTGGCATAAATCAATATAAAGTAATAACGTGTCATATATATATAAGAAATAAAAGTATTTAAGCACGAATGTGATGGCGCGTTATTGATTTATATTTATTTATACCTAACTGGCTTTTTTTCAAATTAAAGACACTTCGGCCAGTAAATATTTTTACTGGCTTTGTCCTTATTGTTTGCGTAAGAGTATTTCTTGATGCAAATATTTATATGTAACTCTACTGTCCTATCAGCTTATGTCCATAGTTTTCATGAATACCATTTCTGAGATTCTACCCTTCGGTGCGGTGTATATAAGCAGAATCGTCCAATACAATATCAGAGCTCTAAGAAGCAGTCTGGTAGATTAAATTGGCGAAACCTCTGGGAGGGTTCACCTTTGATGAGCCAAGCCCCCCCAATATTTTTCATCGCAGTAAGGAGAGTAGAGAGAAGTTTGATATATGTGATATGATGTATTTGATAAAGACAGTATTTTTTTTTTAATTTATAGTCAATCAGGCGCGTTATTAAAATATTTGCGTCTAATACAGAGAAAACAAAACAATAAACAAATTATAACTTTGAATTATATATTTACAAATTTACATGCATTATTCGGCAGAGTTCATAAAATGTATATAGACAAAGTGGCTGAGGTAAAAGAGGTTAGATCATTTAGATAGAGAACAAACGATGTACGAATGAGGGCCAAAGCCCGAAACCATGGTATACAGGTCGGCTTTTATCTGAATTTTACAAAGCTGGTGTTGTGGCATCAACACCATTACGGACTGAAGTGATCAAATGATGAAAATGTTTTGTTTAAATATCAAATTTAACGGGAGAGGTGGCAATTTTGATACAAATATCGTTATTTATCAAGAAAATGTGTTGGCCAATATTATGATATAAACCTAAATAAGCGATTAGTTCATATTTATTCCGCAAGATGGCGCTCAGTCGTCTAAAATACTTATTTGAGCCGTCAAGATATACCTATTTTTATAATATCAAGATATGTTTATTATATAAAATGAATAGTGCGATTCTTTAGTGTTTTAGTTAGTATGAAAATTATACATTTGGCATGATATATTCTATTACGAGAGATATTTATAATTATAATTATAAAATTTATATAATTTTATAATTATCATACTATATATATTTATTTATATTATTATTATTAATCAGAGCAAAAATATGTTTAAAAATATTCTAATTGCACAACATATGATTTCTCCGAAAATTCTCTATTATGCCTTGAAAGTTATAATATTAACTCTAGTTATGTATTATTTTAATTTCTATTAACATTTTTAACTATACGATGCATTAGCGCGCCATCTGATATAATAAATTTGAACTATTTTTGACGCGTATGATTCTTTTTAAAATAAATCAATTTTCTACTGCTTTTACTGCAATGATTAAATGGTAGATTTAACTGGCAAAATCGCTGGGAGAGTTCACTGATGATCCAGGCCGTATCATTATTTTTTTCATTCCAGTAAGGGCAGTAGAAAATTGATTTATTTTTAAAAGAATCATACGCGTCAAAAATAGTTAAAATATTTTACTATAAATAAGTATTGAAAAGAAGTATATTTTTAAACTACTATATACAGGGTGTTCGGGATAATTGAACAAACTGATTGGACAAGATTTACTTCGCTGAGAGTTGTTCTTCTAGTAAACACAAAATATTCTCTACAGATTTAGTTCTAGAATTCTCCTTTTGTCATATTATATATTATTTTTCCAAAATATCTACATAAATATAAGGCTAGGTAAAGAAGGAATTTGGTCAAAAATGAAATGTTTAATTCTCAGTGTATTTTCATATATGGCCCATAATTGTTGAAAATGAGATTTTTTTAAATGAAGATTAGGTTATACGAGGAGTTTGTTCTTTGGAGATTTCTATTAAACGGTCACTGTCGTCTTCTTCATTAGCAAAATGCAATTCCAGTTGCAATAGTTCTTTATTAGAGAATTATTGGTTGTGCAAGATTAGCAATTCATTTATGTCGGTCTCCTCCATACCTTCAAAATTAGACTCTCTAGCTAAATTGGAAATTTCATGACGAACAGCTGGTGTACCATCAACTCCCGCAGCGCTTCGGTGAACACATTCAGGCCATATTTTGCGCCAAACACCATTCATGCAAGATGGTTTAACCTCTTCCCACGAATCAGAAATGATTTTTATGGCTTTCATAATGCTGAACTTTTTCCAAACCTCTAACATGGTAGGCTTATCTTGTCCATCAGTCTCACTTAAAAGAAGTTTAAATGTTCGTCGAAGGTAATAACTTTTGAAAGTCGATATTACCCCCTGATCCATCGGCTGAATAATTGTTGTCGTATTAGGTGTAAAAAAAAAAACAAATTTTACGTTTTCTGACAACTCATCAACATAAACTGGGTGGCTAGAAGCATTGTCTACTAGAACCAAAGCCTTGAAGTTTAAGTTTTCCTTGATGCAATAAGCTTTAATTTCTGGAATAACACAAGTTGTGACCCAGTTTTTAAATAATGATGTTGTCATCCATGCTTTTTTGTTTGCTCGCCAGTGGACAGGAAGCAGATTCTTTGAACAACCTTTCATAGCTCTTGGATTTTCTGATTTATAAATGAGAAATAGTTTAAATTTGAAATCACCCTTTGCATTACCACCAAACTCTGAACTATAAAATAAGCAAAACAAAGTGAAAATAAAATTGTATTAAATTTGCGTTGATTTTTAGTTAGAAAGGGAATCCCCAAATTTTGATGGCATGGCGCAATCAAAAACAAAGGTGTTGCCATATTTTAGGAAAAAAAATTCAAAAAAAAAATTAAAGACTCGAATCCAAAACAACGCAACTTCGAAAATTTAACGACGCACAGTGAAAATCGGTAAAAATTAAGCAGCGACGCAACTTCGAAAAAAACGCAAAACGAAACGACGCAAAGCGAGGTATTGGTGTACTTTATTACAACGTACATTTAAGACTATATAAGCTTAAATACAAATAAATATAAATAAGATTATATATTGATAAATATATGAATAAATAGAGATAGAGAAAATTTTATTCCTCAGTTAAAAAGTAATTCAAATGAAAACATCAAATGGCTCATCAGTGGTAAACCCTACCTGTGGTTTCGCCAATTTAATCAACCAGACCGCTTCTTTAGAGCTCTAATACTATATTGGATCGTTCTGATTTTATATGCAACACTCAAGGGTGGAATCTTAGAAATGGTATTCAAGAAAACTATGGACATAAGCTTTTAGGACTGTAGAATTACATTTAAATATTTGCATCGAGCAATGCTCTTCCGCAAACAATAATTCGCGTTTGGGTGTTTTCATTTGTACTATATAGATGGTGCTTTTGCTATGTATTAATTTATGCCTAACTTGTCCTTATTGTTTGCGGAAGAGCATTGCTCGATGCAAATATTTAAATGTAACTCTGCTGTCCTAAAAGCTTATGTCCATAGGAATAAATTAACACAAAGCAATAACGCGCCATCTATACATATAAAATAATAGGATTTAAAAGCGCGAATGTTTCTTTTATACATAAAACGAACTTCTACTGTCCTTACTGCGATGAAAAAATATATTGGGAGGGCTTGGCTCATCAGTGGTGAACCCTCCCAGCGGTTTCGCCAAAATAATTTAATCCACCAGACCGCTTCTCAGAGCTCTAATACTGTATTGGTTCATTCTGCTTTTATATGCTACACTGAAGGATGGAATCTTAGAAATGGTTTTCAAGTAAACTATGGACATAAATTTATAGGACAGTAAATAATTTAATCCACCAGACCGGCGAAACCGCTGGGAGGGTTCACCACTGATGAGCCAAGCCCTCCCAATATATTTTTTCATCGCAGTAAGGACAGTAGAAGTTCGTTTTATGTATAAAAGAAACATTCGCGCTTTTAAATCCTTTTATCTTATGTCCATAGTTTGCTCAAATTCCATTTCTAAGATTCAACCCTTTAGTGTTGCATAAAAAAGAAGAATGCTCCAATACAGTATTAGAGCTCTAAAGAAGCGGCCTGGTAGATTAAATTGGCGAAACCACAGGGAGGGTTCACCACTGATGAGCCAAGGCTTCCCAATATATTTTTCATCGCAGTAAGAGCAGTAAAAATTTGATTTATTTGTGAAAAGAAACATTCGCGTTTTGGTGTTTTCACTTGTATTATATGAGAGGTAATTATATTAATATTTTTAGAAAAAATATTCAAATATATAGCTATAAACCTTTTATCTGCAATTTTTGAAAGTTCCTTTGATCGAATTTCAAAGATTGCTTTAAAAAAACTCGATCGAAGTAAATAGTTTGCCTTATATATAGTAGTTTTCCTCGTACATATAGAGTTCTAAACAATATTAAATAACTATTTTTTCAATCTCCGAATGAATAATTCAAAAAAGTGATGGCATTACCGAAAATATAGGATGAGAAGAATATCAATATCTAGATAAGACAATAAAAACAATTCTGAAGCATTTTAAGCATATTTTGAATGAATATATTTAATATTTCTGCTTGTTTATAATCAATGTTTTTAAAAATAAATATTGTTAAAGATTTTCAAAGATTGTTTGTAAAATATTCAGGGTAGGGATATAATTACTAAAAATTTCCTTTACAGATGTTTTCTTCACACGCATAATTAAAATTGATTATTTACCTATAGGGTTTCTTATTTCCAAGTAAATACTTCAGAAAATTATGTATTTATCGGAAAAATAGAAGATTCATTATAAATAACTATTAACTTGATTAGAATTTCAAAATGTGCTTACTGAAGATCTTACTGTTTTATCAATATATTTTGATGGATTTTCAAAGATTTTGTTTGGAGAAAAAATCATATATACAATCAACAATAGTTTGCTTCACAAAGATTTTCCTCAAACATGCAATTCTAGTCAGGAAATCGCATTGTAGTTTCCTATTTCCAAATGAATACTTTGAATGGATCATATTATTTGTCTTTTCAATCATCAAATCAACTCTAAAATATTTCAAAAATGTTTCAATACGTTTTTTCAAAAAGAAAGGCATATTTTCTATTGTTTTCTACGTATTTTATGATTTATTTTGGAGATAAAACTTAGAAAAGTTCTGAGATATCTAAAATAACCTTTTTCATTCACAGAGGTATTTAGCAATATTTCGCAATTGAAAAAAAAACCCTGAATTTTGTTCTTTATCCAAAAAAGCATAGTCTTCAAATATAATTCTTCAACTAAAAATAAAAAGAAGACCAAATATATATAAATATCAATTTTTAATTTGATTTAATACTGAAAAATTGTCAGAACGTTACTACTTTTCTAATATTTTATTAATATTTCATTAAGAATTTTCAATAATAATCCTAAAATGAATGGTGTGTGTATGTGGTGTGTGTGTTGAAACACAACAATATATTTCATAGTTATTTTCCTCGGCATTAAAATAAATTAAGTTTATGAATTCCAAATGAACAATTAAGTAAATAAGACTTCCCCTTAATGAAAAATATGATATGGGGAAAACAACAATATAAAAATTAATTCGATAAATGAATTACTACTGAAACATTTTCAATAATGTTTCCAAAATTATCTTTTGACAATCTAATACAATTTCTACTGTTTTTATCTGTATTTTGTGAAGGATTCCCAAAGGAGATTTTGATGGGACTGCGATGTAAATAGGTGTAGTGGTAATGGAAAGAGCTATCCTACCTGGCAGGTACCTCACGGTCGAACTGTCACGTGATACCAGATTCAATCACGAGCAGACGGTGGTGTCACGAGCATGCGCATATTGACGTTCTTCTGTTGGCATTTGTTCGAGCAATTTCCGCCCGATACACTTTCAAACTTCTCAGGAACTTGCCGATTGTTTTTTTAACTCTTACATGTGGTTTCTTTGAAATTTGAATTGAAAAATTATAATACGTTTATAAATTATCCCTATAACTTTATTAAATAGATGAAATCTTATCGGTGTGTGTTAAAGCAAGCTTATACAGAATTCAAAGTGTCAAAATATAATCAATGTTAATTGCGATTGCATTTTATGTTGTTGATCAGGATTTGAGTAACGTGTGGAATAAAAATTCTCTCAGAAAAATGTCGAAAATTATATTTTCGATTATGCAATTCTATATACAGTTATCAGCGTCATGCGTTCTGTCACCGTTTGCTGCGCCACCACGTGGCGCGACGGTGACCTTGAGTGACGTAATGACAGGGTAGGAACAAGAAATCACTTGCTATCATTATCATATAATTTTATGTATATATCAGATTTAAAATATATTCATACAAAAAATCTAAATAATACAATTTTCAAATATCGTTGTGAAAATTTACATTTTTATTATTGTATTTAAAAAAAACACAAAGATTGAAGCAGGACGTTTCAAAAGAGTGCCATCCACGACGCCAATTTATAATTCTAAAGAATAGTATTTTAATAAAACATTTAATCGGGTAAAACCCGGGCGTTGCCCTGGTCATTCGGCTAGTATACATATAAAAACCATGAACTATATACAAGTAAACTATAAACCCATCGTATATGCAACTAAAAAAAATGGCACGGTTATTTGCACCTAAAAGTATGTATGTCTAATACAAATCAATCTATTCTATCTCAGGTGAAATTTCCCATTCCATAAGAAAGGATATCAAGCTTCATATCTCTCTAATACAAAAATATAAAATCTGAATATCAGATACATTTATGGAAACACTTAAAAATGTAACACAGCTGAAATAACAAAAATCGAAACATTAGCACTTGTTCATTTAATACCTCGTACTTCGATGGAACAGCCTCTGAACTGAGGAAATATGTTCATTTTGCTTACTACTAAATACCGATTGGCTGATTAAAGTCACATGACAGTAAAAACCAATCAGCGGGAGGATAAAGCGCACACTATACTTATATACCGATATAGTGAGAGTTATTAGTGAGAGTTTAAATTAGTGGGTGTAAATTAGTAGGGTATATTAGTGAGGGTTTAAAAAATCGCTTTAGAAATAAGGCACGAACATTATTTATAAAACTCAATAAATTGAAAAGAAAGCTTCTCTCATTACGTCCTCTACCAAACTGAAAAAGGCGATAAATCAATTTCATAAATGCACTATTTTCAAAATAAGATATGTAGGTGTGCATACTGAGAACTTTTTTTCTCCTTTGAGGTTTCCTTAACAGAGTCCAACTACCGTGGGATTATTGTAAGAGAGTGTGAGTCAGAAACTTTTACAATTTTGAAATAAATTCATTGACAAAACTTAGAGGTTTCATATTTTAAGCATAAACCTTTCCTTATTTGCTTATATAACGGTGGATTTCCCATACATGTAAATTATAACGTCTCCTTTTAAAATATATGGGATAAAACATCCGAGAAGCCTTTTTAACGTTTATTCACAAACAAATGGTTTAAGAAAGGGCACCTTCTAACTAAAGATTATTGTCTTAAATAATCTTCAAGAACAAAAAGTATTTAAATTCAACGATAGGAAATTATGAGAAATAATTATACAAAACTAAATTATGTAAAAATAATTATACATGAGAGTTAATAAAAAGGAATAAAAGAGTTGTTAAAGGTTACCGTTAAGTCCACGAGAAAAGATGTAGCCAAAACAAGTAGGTTTAGAACAGTGGCACGTGAGCAACCGCCTCCCGCCGCGCGCCTCTCTCCTAACATTACTTCCCCTCTCGAAAAAGACTTGTACTCAAGTCTGGTGACCTATATAGCTTCATTCTCGTCACATGCACGATTTGTCTATTTTTCCTTTTTCCTTCAGCAATTTCCATGACTTCGTAGTTCACTGCTGATGTTTGTCGCACTATTTGGTAAGGACCGACGTATCTTCTTTATAGTTTGTCCGCTCTTCCTACTTTCCTTATTGGTGTCCAAATCAGTACCAGTTCATTGATGGCATATTTAACTTCTCTGTGGGCTCTATTATATATATGTTTGGATTTATTCTGTCTGGCTATTGTTTTAGAGGTTGAAATTTCTTTTTCATTTTCTATTATTTCTAAAAGGTTTGATACATATTCGTCATAGTCAACTGACCATTGCTCCGGTGTCTATCAGTCCTTCTATTGGTATTCCTCTTGTTACAATGCGAATGGTTTTGTTTTCCTGAAGATTTACAATTAAATTTATTCTATCACCGGAGAGTTGCAATCCTTTTGATTTAATTAGTTTTTTGACGCTTCCCCTAGAGTAAGGAAGTCTTCCTCACTATGAATGTCGAAATCTGGATCCTCTCGCTCCCTATCCTCGATGCCTCTACAATTATTTAGGTAATCCTCATGTGGTGTATTTGGTTCGTCTATAGACCTCGTAAATTGTCTCCGAATAGGTCTGATATTGTAGGTTTGGTGTTGGGGCTCATATGGGCAATACCTCGAAATATGTCCTTGTTCCGAGCAGTGCCAACAGATTCTTTTGTCAACCTGATACTGCCTTCGATAATAGGTATTAGGACGTGTAAATCTTTGATCGTTGTTGCGATTTTGTTGAGGTGGGAGTGAATTTCGCACATTGTTGTTGCCATTTGTTCCGGCTTCAGTGTCAATTATTATTTTCCCCTCGAATTTACTCGGAATATTATTTTGTCTTCCATAGTCAGTTGGGCGCTCGTTCGATATTTGGGGTCTCTCGTTTGAAGGTCGTGCTGGACCTCTATAGTTGTTATAATTATGTTTCCTTGTCGGAAATGGTTGAATCGGATTCACTCTTCGCCTGCAGCTCCTTCTCTGTTCTAAGTCAACCAGATGGTGATCAATGCGTCTTGCTAGCTTCAAGAATTATTTAACGGTACTGCAAGGTGTCATTAATACGACGAGCGAGATATATTTATTTAGTCCAGTTTTCATATAATAAAGTTTATCCTGAGCGGACATTTTAGAGTTTACCTTGTTGCACAGGTTGAGTACATCTTCAGCGTATCGTAAAGTAGATTCTTTATATCCTTGTATTCTATTCTGGAGCTCCATGATTAATTTAAATTTCGTCGTATCTGAAATCTTAAAGTCTCGCTTCAGTGTTTTCTTAAAGGTTTTCTAATTGGAAAATATTTTGGTGGTGTTTAGTTTTGCCCATTTTTTGCAGGACCTTTCAGGTAACTTCTGGCATATGCCAGCATCACGTCCTCGAGCCATCACTGCTGTCTTGCTAGAAGCTCGAGTTCTTCGAGCCACTCTGCTGAGTCCTCTTCAGAATACCCTCCGAAAAAAATCCAGGCTTAGAGGTGGTGGCTGACAGAAGAAGACGTTGTTATTCCACAAAGCGGCATCTTCAGGATCAGCCCTTATGCGTCTTGTTGTCGAGGGGCTAAAGGATCTAACTGGTAGTAGGTCTTGTGTCCGCCTGCTTCTTCTTTGGTTGGAAACAGCATCTCCACCAGTGTTGCGCTGGTGACCTGATGTACTGGGATAAAACATTCGAGAAGCCTTTTTAACGTTTATTCACAAGCTAATGATTTTAGAAAGGGCACCTTCTAACACTAAAGATTATTGTCTTAAACAATCTTCAAGAACAAAAAGTATTTAAATTCAACGATAGGAAAATATCGGAAATAAATATACAAAACTAAATTATGTAAAATTAATTATACATGAAAGTTAATAAGAATAAATAAGTTGTTAAAAAGTCACCGTTAAGTCCACGAGAAAAGATGTAGCCAAAACAAGTAGGTTTAGAACAGTGGTACGTGAGCAACCGCCTCCCGCCGCGCGCCTCTCTCCTAACAATATGCAAGCTAAAAGTACAACTTCCTCAAGTTTTGTCCATGAGTGTATGTTCCGGAATCTGTGTGTGAAATCTGAAATGATGTCCACTTTTAGTAAATAGGATTTGGTGCGTTGAGAATTGTAATTAATAACTCTACGTTCATTCCTATTTGAATATTTATTTATGAAGATTTATTATCGAAATTTCTTGACGATGCGGCGTGTTAATTCTTTAGATTGCTTTATTGTTGTTTTAGATTTCTTCACCATGTGAATTTCATCGAGTTTCGCTACATTTCAACCTGCTCCATTCAGTTTTCATTATTTTAATGATTTTAGTTCAACTTCTTCAAAAGAAAAATCAGTGTAATAACTCTTTAAATATACGTATTATTAAGAATTTAGAGGAAATTCCTTACTTTGAGACTATCTGCTTATTTCACCACTCTCTAAAATAAGATCAGATATTATGATTAAACTTTTGTGTTTATCTAGTCTTGAATCTGGATAGTTTTATTACTCATCTTTAGTTTATATGCATACATCGGTCTGTTTTAGTTATTTCAGCCTCTCAACACTTTGCGTATATGTAAAATATTAGAAAATGCATATTGGACAAAAACAAGGCTAACCCAAACTAAAAGAAATGTCAAACTCTACTTTCTATATGAACTCTCCACTCAACTTTTCGAAACAAAAATAACCTAGATATTTTACCAAAATTTGATAAATATTTGAGAGAGTAAACTGTGCTCATGAAAGACTATAAAAATGAAATGAAACGCGCATGCATAGAAGTCGGTAAACCCAGATGGCGCTGAGAAGGAGGAAACTCTAATAGTAAGCAGTGGCGCATACGATATGAGCAAAAACGCAAAATTCAGGAAGTTTATATAAATGAAAATTGAAAAAGTTGATATTTTTTTTAATATAAAGATATTTTCCCATAATTTTGTCTCTATTTAAAAATAGTCTATATTATAAAATAGTATTAGAATGTTTATAGCGTTAAATTGAAACAGTAAACAACTGGTACAATAGATCTCCATTAGAAGATCAATCCTGAACAAAAAAGGGAAAGAAAAACCATCTTGTAACTAACTGTTGACTTGAAGTATAGAAAATATTGCATGGGTCGGGGAGAGTCAGAGAAAAGAAGATCGCAAAGCATTTGAAATTTAGATATGGGGAGAAACGTGAAGATGGCTTGCCAAGATGAAGAAAGAAGAGGTTTTGGGAAAGGTGCAAGGCTTGTATAAAGTGATAGATAAATCAGAAGATTTGAATGGGTTATAGTAAAATACATATATAATGATGAAGAAAATTCGGGAGGATGAATGAAAGGAAAAATACAGGTTGAAAAAAATAAGAATTGGACTAATGGAATAGATACGAAGAAGAAACTAAAAATATAGCTAAAAACCTCAAGAGACCGCCTTCTTGACAGTCTGCCTTTCTAAGAGAATACCTTCCTGAGCAGCCATCCTTCTGAGCAGTCAGCTTCCTGAGAGACCACCTTCCTGAGCAGCCACCTTCCTGAGAGGCCACCTTCCTGAGAGACCACCTTCCTGAGCAGCCATCTTCCTGAGAGCCTGCCTTTCTGAGAGGAAACCTTCCTGAGGGCAGAAGCCTTTCTGAGAGACCACATTCCTGAGTAGTCACCTTCTTGAGGAACCACCGCGATTAGGCCTAACGCAGAATATTACAATCGCCTGGAGCAGTATATTATTCGAAGAACAAGATCGTGAGGCGCGCGAACGTTTTTTATAAGGTGTTTTTTTTTATTTAGCGCTTGATAAAAACCTTACAAGAAAATCTTCCCCTCACACACGATCTTGTTATTATTCACAAATAAATGAGATTTCTTGTAAATAATTTCATATATATATATATGGTAATTTAAGCCAACAAACCCATATTGTAAATAACTTATAACAAGATTTTAATGTTGTATAATAGAAACGCATCTGTTAATGATTATACGTATTATTGACATGTGTCTTTACATCATCATATGTAATGCAATTTGTACAAAGTGGATAAATAAATAAAACTCTGTAATTGATTAAGAGTTGAGCTAAAGCAGAGATCGAGCATATAGTATTGCAAAAACAACAAAGTCTAAAGATGGAAACGGCCACGGCGCCGGTGTACAATTTCACCAGACGATCCAAGCCCCTCTCGCATGTGCTGTAATGCAATACTCCCCTTTCTCGGGAAAGATATATAAAAGGCCCCCGTCTTAACCTAAAAATACAGTTAGTTCACCCTTAGCGCAAGCTCACGTCGGTTGTCACCAAGGTCCTCCTCATTCATCATGTAGACGAGTAAGAAACTTATATGTCTCCATCTTTCGCTCCTAGCTCAACTTTTATCTGTTAACGGAACTTTCTTAGTGCAATTGTGTCTTCGTTTTTTTTGTGTGGACATTCCCAAACTTTCCACTCTGCCTCGACCACGACTGCCTGTATTTTGTGAGAACTTTTAAAGGTCTTCCAAGGTGCAGAGAGGTACTGGAAAACTCTACACAAGGCTTACCAGAACTTCAACTTATTTCAGTAGTCGACATCAAACTCAACAAATTATTACAGTGAGTCGACAGGATCTCTTATTACAGTGAGTCGACAGGATTCTACAAGAGTCAACAACCAAACTTCAACTTATATTACAATAGCCGACAGGATAACCAAAACGAAGGATACCAAACGAAGAAAGCCAGATAGTCCAGATAGAAGCGAGAAAGTGCAAAGATGGAAGAGCAAACCGAACAGTCCAACGATGCGACCGGGCTATCTGTTCCCCAAACAAGAAACGACATTGGAGGAACAAACCGACCATTCCAACGAAACGTCCAAGCAATATCTCCCCCAAGATATTTACGGGTGAAACGCCGCCCCAAGGGACCTCCGCAGACCCGCTAACACCGATCGCCAACGCCGGGAGCAAGCTGACCGCGCCAACGACAGCCCCGAAATTTCCGCAAGTCATGGAAACCGAGAAGAATGGCGCAAACCCTGTGAGAAATTCAGCATCTTCGGCCTGACATCGACAATGATCAAAGCGACAAGCCGCGATCAACTCTACAGAAACTACAAGCTTCTACAAGTCCAACATGGAGCGACTTCCACGTCAGCAGGAAAACAACCAAAGATCAAGTGTCCTGACTGAACTATCTTCAAAACTGTAAGTTTTAAAATCTTACATAACTTTTTATCCTCAAGTTCAAAACTTGATTCCCTATAAATTTTGTATTTATATTTTCACTTTAAGCATTTTAAAATCAATTTTTACCTTTTTTATATAATTTTTTATTCAATTTTTAAAACTTTAACACTCTCATTTATAAAATTTACTTTAATTTTCAATCAGATTATAAATTTCAAGTTATTCTCTCAATTTTACTCATAAAAAAAAATTTCGCCCATCACGCATTTTTACTAATTTACTAATCTTACATGCCTTTCCTAAATTTACTCAAAATGGCATTATCCAAAGCTACGACTTAAAAAAAAAAATCATTATTATTATTTTTAAAAAATCTCATTCATCATAATTCTCAACTTATTTTTGTTTTACTTATTAGTTATCTTTATACCAAAAGACCAATATCTTTATCAATTCTTAAAATTTGGTAATGTTCACCATTTTAAGTAAGCGCCCAATTCAAATTATTTGTAACTCTCACGACATTGCCCTTTTGCAAGAGTCGTTTTGACTGCCATGGTCAGCGATTTAGGAAATATATTCAAATTTTAAATGTAAATTAGCATAGGTGAAACGTATTTTTTTTAATTGCAAAAATCGGAAGATACAATATCTTCAAAAACACCACTAGGGAAAACAACTATCTTTCCCAAAACAAGTTAAAAATAAAGATTCACTCCACTTCACCGCCAGTAGCTAATTTAAGTCACAGCCTTCCAAAACGATTACAATCGTTAATATTCGAGCATAAAGACACTCCCTCATCTTTCCTTTTACATGCATATTTAATCATTAACAAATCTCTCTCAACAAACGTTACGACACACTCACATCACTATCTCCAATTGGCAACAATTATTAGTGCGCGATTTCACACACAAATCAAATCTCGAGCCACACAAGCTCCATATCGCCCACTAAACACTCAAAGAATTACGCATTAAACGTGCCACATCCACTAACAGTCAAATATTCTCTCGATGTGTTTCATACAACAACCACCCATTACTTTATTAAATTTGTTATTAATGGTGAAACAGGTTAGATGTGTACCAAACTATGACTTCACGTGACACCTTCAATTCACTTCACAAATGTCACAAGGCAACACAACAATTTTTTTCTCACTTTTCAGGCCAAAGACGCCCTTCACGCCTGTGACACATCTCACCTCAAAGCGTGTCCACGTCGAAAGTCATATCTTTCACTCACTTCTAGCCTGATATCATCGTATAACAATCTTATTAAGTCTAAACAACTTCGAAAACACAAACAACTACGAACACCGAGAAAATCATATCTTTCAATTATAGCAGAAAATTGCCAACTCAACAAAAGGAGAAAGTCAGTTTTAAGTAAATCTCAAACCTAGAAAACCATCCCACATGATTGACCACCCAAGACGATCCCGTGAAAAACAGCACGTGTGACCCCCGCAAGAGGATCCCCGAATCTATTTCAGTTACACCTCCATCCCTCACCAGGCAGATCTTGACCGCTAGCTTCATGATCGCCATTTTGAACACATGTGTCACACTACTCATTTAGATTTCTTCGAGAATCTCATAAATCTCAGAAGCTCCTTAACCACACCGCACACACACTTCACATATTAAACATTTTACATGTTAATTGATAACACCAATTAAAACAATTTGGTTAAGTCTTATATAGACATTATAACGCGCGAAAGAGAAATCATTCTCTACATACCAACATTGTGGACAAACGAAGGGATCATTTCACATATTCCCGCTTCAGAGAGTCAAAAACACCAATGTTTACCAATGGGATATGATCTACACACAACAGTTGTAACTTTTCTTAAAAAGAGAAAATTTTTGTTCAATTTTACACTACTTAAAATTTATCCAATCATTAATAACCTTCAATTATATTTGAATTTTTGTATAAAATCTTGAATAATTATTTTTATTTTTTACCTTTCAATTATATAATTAAATTTTTAATCCAACATTAAAAAAAAAAAACTTTAATCAAATTTACTTTTATTTTTCATGATATTATTTTAGTATTGCAAAACATCTAATTTATAATACATTATAAAGGACTGCGGCGAGTGATTATAAACAATACTTAAAGTTACACCGCATAAGTTTCTTTTTTGTTAAAAATCAATATTTATTTTAAAGAGAAATATTTACTATTTCTAACTTTTTCGAATGAAGTATGAGAGGGTGAAAATATGAAGAGTAATGGCGAACGGAAAAATAAAAATAACAGTTCCTCAGATTTAAAAATCCCGACTTCTGGTCTGAACACGTTTCAAAAGTTTATTTCATTTCATCCGCAGAGCAAATCACCAACGCATTCACAAAGCGTTCACTTTTTCAACTTTCAACTTTTTTTTTTCAGCTCTAGCGGACTACAATCAACCTTTGATTTCGAGTCAAGTCAGACCACCTACTGTCGCTACAATTCTACTTATCGCATGGCTCTATTTCACTCCTTTCCCAATCATATGAATAAACAACTTTTCTTCAGCAACTTTTAACCCAATAATCCTAAAATTGTGACAAAGCACGGTAACCCTTATATAGGATCGCAAGTGAAACATTGCCAAGGAAGACAGCTCAAGTCTATATCCTCGCGTTGCACCTGGATCTGAGTATTTGGTTTACATGTGCACTTCTAACAATTGCATATTCTTCAACTACTAACCCTGTCCAACGCCCGCCAATATTCTCTTAGAATGTGAATTTTTATGTCATCATTTTATTTTAATCATCATTTTTTTTAATCAAACAAAAATGTCATTTTTATTTCACTTTTATATATCCAAACAAATCATCTTGTTATAGCCCTTTTTAACCCTCACAGTTTAAATTAATTAAAATAAATTTTAATTACTTACCTGTGTTAGAGAGGCTTTACCCGCTTAAACCCGGATAAACCCTTTCACTCCCGGGGCCCATCTATGGTAATTTAAGCCAACAAACCCATATTGTAAATAACTTATAACAAGATTTTAATGTTGTATAATAGAAACGCATCTGTTAATGATTATACGTATTATTTACATGTGTCTTTACATCATCATATGTAATGCAATTTGTACAAAGTGGATAAATAAATAAAACTCTGTAATTGATTAAGAGTTGAGCTAAAGCAGAGATCGAGCATATAGTATTGCCAAAACAACAAAGTCTAAAGATGGAAACGGCCACGGCGCCGGTGTACAATTTCACCAGACGATCCAAGCCCCTCTCGCATGTGCTGTAATGCAATACTCCCCTTTCTCGGGAAAGATATATAAAAGGCCCCCCGTCTTAACCTAAAAATACAGTTAGTTCACCCTTAGCGCAAGCTCACGTCGGTTGTCACCAAGGTCCTCCTCATTCATCATGTAGACGAGTAAGAAACTTCTATGTCTCCATCTTTCGCTCCTAGCTCAACTTTTATCTGTTAACGGAACTTTCTTAGTGCAATTGTGTCTTCGTTTTTTTGTGTGGACATTCCCAAACTTTCCACTCTGCCTCGACCACGACTGCCTGTATTTTTTGAGAACTTTTAAAGGTCTTCCACGGTGCAGAGAGGTACTGGAAAACTCTACACAAGGCTTACCAGAACTTCAACTTATTTCAGTAGTCGACATCAAACTCGACAAATTATTACAGTGAGTCGACAGGATCTATTATTACAGTGAGTCGACAGGATTCTACAAGAGTCAACAACCAAACTTCAACTTATATTACATATATATATTTGTTTGAAAGTCGTTTAATTCGATTGAATATGTAAAAAGGAATAATCATATTTTAAAATTTTAAAGGGTTTGATTATTTTATTTAATTTTTATTTGCTACGTAAATATTAAAGAGATGTAGATGTGTATATAAGGTAAAATTCTTTCTTCTAAGAGAGCTGTTTTAGTAGTACGGGTCTCGAAGAAGAGGTAAATATTTGGGAGATCGCATTGTTTAATCGACTAGAAAAACGTATCGTTATATATTGGAAGTATATTTAACCTATAACTCAAACTAATTTAATTTAACCTAACCCAACCAAACTTATTGATATACTAGGCGGGATCTTTCCACCAGTGGTTCAGAGAAATGAATGTCTCACTTTCAAAAATGGTGTTTGGTAAAATTATTGGAATATAATTTTTTGGCTGTGTTTAAATTAAATACTTTGTTAGCTTCAATCAAAACTCTTCAGCTTAAAGGATAAAACACAAAACACGTATTGTCAGTTCAGCCAGCATTATTTGAAAACAACAATCAGATTTATAAAAAATGTGAAAAATTACCACTTATATAGATAACTCTATTGTGTTTATAAAATATCTGGTTTAGATACCAGGGTGACAAATAGTCATTTAATAAATTAAAACAATGTCGTGACTCTTTAAAAAAAAAACTTTCCTTCTCTACTAAAGACTAACGAACGCCTCTACCTACAACCTACGCAAATTTTTCATTTATTTCAAAAGCATCTTCACGAAAGACTATTACAATTGATAAATTGGTTACATCAAATGTGAATCGGTGTTTTAAAATAGATTCTATAATTAAGTTATAATTAGTTACGTTCTCTCTTAGAGAGTGCGGGGGAAATGGTTAGTTAGCTATTTTGTCGAATAATTAGGTTGCGTGATGGCGTGCCAAGACAGGTTAGTGTTTTGAGAAAAAACTGTACTCTCTCTCTCTTCCTGAGTTAAACCAAACAGACTCTGTCGGAAAACAAAGCCATGGAGATTCACTACGGGGCACTTTCTAGCATTGTAATCCTCATTTCATAGTGAAATTGAATAAATATTAGAATTTATTTTAACAATATATATATATATATACAGTAGAACCTCCCTGTAAAGGACACCTAATTGGAGAGCCAAAGTGTCCTTTAGAGGGAGGTTTACTTCTTACCGGATAGTTGCTAAATTGTAATAATGGTAATTTTGAAAATGAAAACTGTCTTTTGTGGAGAGGTGTCCGCTAGCCTGGTGTCCGCTAAAGGGAGGTTCTACTGTATTAATATTTAATTAATGTAATAATTTTTGGCAATGTGTTTCTTTATGATAAATATGGTCAAATATTATCTCTACAGATCTTACTGCAAAGATTAAAGTAATTAAATGAGAGGGCTCATCTGTGATGAATCCTCACATTGCCAAAAAACATTATATATTTAATCGATAGAGATATAGCAAAATTGAAATCATATTTATAATTAATATATAAAGGAAAAGTTTGATATAATAAAATTTTACGCAATAAATATATATTAGGGTTATAAATATCAAAACAAGAATGTGTGTTTTTTCTTTAAAATAAATAACAATGTTGATTAAAGATGAGCATTGTAACTAAACTTATAGCCACCTTGATTACCATGGCCTGTACCACGTGTACTAGAGATTTTTTTTTTAAATTGTAACTGACATTTTGATAAATTATTTACATGGCAGCATGCTGTGTTCGCTAGTAGAATGATGTTAAACTCTATAATTCGAGCAATGGAGTCGTCCAGGAGAGAATAAAAGTCTGTAATACGTTTCCTTGTTACCGAGGGATTCAAACCTTCCGAAATCTTCCGTCGTCTGAAATCTTGTTTATGGTAGAAACAGCATGTCACAGGCAAAGTGTTTAATTGGGCGAGAATTTCTCTCAAAGGTCATTTACCAATAACGGATTATCGGTCAAATGGTAACGTTCACTGTGTCGTCGTTGATCAGAAACTATTGTAAGAAACAAACAATATTCTCTCTGAGGGTCCACAAATTACCATAAGTTTTCTAGCCTCTAGACTACAGGTCCCAATATTGTTGTTGTCTTGTGTGTTATGATATCTTGTTCTGACTAAATACTCAAAGCAGTTCCTCACACCTGGACAGCAATCCAGAAGAAAATCATTCAGCGAGACTCAGCTTCGACAATTAGCAATAGAAGGTTGAGACTTCTTGGAATGTATCGTTTGATGATGAAACACTATTACGATCCCGAAACCAAGAAACAAGTGGCTATCCTCAGGCGTAGAGGCATCAAAGAAAGATCTCTTCTCCTTGTCTCTTCTCAGAAAGTTTTAGGAACTGTGTATTTGATTATAAGGAATTATCGACATTTCATTTCTAACTCGTGAATATGTAATTAATGATCGATATCTTTAAAACTTTCAGCATCTCCGTGTGAGAATAAAGAACAGAAGACCTGGTTCACGAAAGGCCTGCTCTCTTCTGCAGAAAAGGATAGTCCTCATGCTGCCAGGGCGGCAAAAACGATACCTCGAAGGATGAAATGGGAAGTTCTGGGCTACCCTTCATATAGTCCAGACCTTTCTCTAAATAACATTTTATCTTTGAATCTTTCAAGCGCTGGAAGATATCAGCGGGAAGTTTCTATTGAAGATTTGTATTATTAAAATTCTCTAGAACTTTCGGCCTGAATGTCCCACAGAATAACAAGATAATGAGATGAACTAAACTATTATTAATATTATGATTATTATATTTTTCATCTCTCTTATTATTTCCAATAGAAGGGCTTTAAGACCCGAAAAAAATATAAAATTGTAATAATAAAAATATTTCAAGAGAAACTCCTCCCATGACGATATATATAAAAAAGGATTAATTTATTGAATATTACAGTAAAATATGGTTATATATGGGTAGAATAATTAATATTCAGTTACAGTATATAATACAGGTCGCTGATGGCTACAATCTAGATCTGGGATACCGTCTCGCCCTACATACTCCCTGGACCTATCACTCCCACGGGACTAATGTATCGGCCCGTCCAAAGTATACCCAGGCATGACGATTTGTCAGTGGTGGTGGGCGTGGCCTCCTCTAGATCACTAATCTGCTTACATATTTGGATTATCGCCTGATATTATTGGGGACATCCTAGATTTCCACCAATAGGAAACGATTTGTTCATTTTTCAAATGTGAAATAAGTCGCCTCGCGATTTAAGACTTACCTGATCTAATGCCTAAGCGCATTTTAAAAAAATACAATTCGGGTATAAGAACTGATCGGATATAAAACCTTTCACATTAAAGACAAAGTCGGATTCACGACAAATATTATATACATTATATGCGCGTATGTTGAATAATTATAAGAAACATTAATGAGGAAAATTATTGGAAATAACGAAACTATTATATGCGTTAGCTAATAGAACATGTGAAATACTCAAAAGGCGATCTAGAAAAATACATAAAAGACAAAGTATTGTAAACTAAGGGTACTATTAAGAACAAGAACTAAGAGGTTAATATGAAGTACTAAAAAGGCAAATTACAAGACATATTAAAGAAGTAAAATACTAGAGCTAAGGAAATGAATAAGAAATAAGACTACTAGGTCAGCGGAAATAAATAGTAAAATGACAAAGTAAAGAAATAAAAAATATACTAGGTTTATTAAATGAAAACAAACAATTAAAATCAATGATTCAATGATCATATTTGAACTAACAAAATTACTATGAACCAAAACTTCTAACTTGGTGAGAAATACTAAAAAAGCAAACAACAAAAACAAGGAGAACTACTAAGAAGGCAATTTACAAGAAATGCTGAGGATTAAAAAAATAACTAAGATAACTCTCTTTTGAAAAGGGAAATTTATAGATCAATGTGGAGTACTAAGAAATACGACACGAAATACCAACGACTCAAAATAATGGAAGTAAGAGAACTACTAAGAACGAAAACTACTAGGTCAGTGAACGTAATAAAAAGCAAATTCATAAAATATTAACAATTTCAAATACTGTATCTATAAGTAAAATACGAAGAATCAGATTTTATAGATATTAGTGAGAATTAATATAAGACAAGCTACAAGAAATACCAACGATATTAAAATTTTCAACATTTTTAAATTACTAAGAACTCGAACTACTATATAAATGAAAAGTATTAAGATGGCAAACTACAGGGTGATCCAAAAGTCCCGCACAACTTTAAAAATTAATAACTCCGCGAATATTTGCGCTAGAGAAATGCGGTAAACACCATTGTGTTCAGGATGCAATGGGATTTTTTATGGCAAATAATGAAAAATTCGAAATTGATTTTAGTTACAACTTTATTCGCTAGAGATGGCGCTCTACCAGAATCAGAGATTCAGCGGCCAAATTGTTTGATAAATTGAAAAATATAACTGAACGACACTTATTTTTCCTTTTTGAATACCAGGAAAGAACCCTAATAATATCAAATGATAAATTAATAAAACACCATTTCGCCAAAAGTTAGAAGAATTGGTTGACGATTTTTCAAATACAATCTGAGATATGTAAAATAGGTATATGCAAATCAAAACATGTAGCAAAAAATATTTATATTTTAAATGGAGTTTTGTGAAATAAATTGAAGGTACTGATATCAATACACGATTTTTGAAATGTTAATATAGTACCAAAAATTATGATGGCACTACTAATAGGATTTCGCGCTATAAGGAATGTATAGTTTCTTAACTAATTGTCGACACTTGACTATTTAACTGGATATTTGTCATGATCCAAAAATGAAATATAGAGGGGAGTGACAAAATATATTTGTCGTACTTTATTCCAAATATCCTATGGGTTTGTCAAATGTTATCATTGTTTATTATACTGTACATAATTTTGAAAATGTATCCCCTCAAAATAAATCATTTTTAAATCGACCTTTTGCGTTGAAAAACGTGGTAGTAAAATCATTTTCTATTATTTTTTGCGCAAAACATCTAAACTTGGGGGGGATACAGAGATTATTCCTTATGCTATTTCTTCTAATGAGCGAAAAGCGATAAACTAAACATAAGGGGTAAAATTGTGTATACCAGTGTTATTCGAGAAGTTATAACACTTTGGCCTGCGCGACATAATATAAGATGTGGGTAAATGACAAACAAAAAAATTACTGTTCACAGAAAAAAAAGAGTCAAGATGCGAGGACAGCATTTATTATTCCCATAACCCAAAACAAAGAGCTGCAAAATATAACACATGAGTTAACTGCCTTCTCTCTTGTATTAGGTCACAATCCTTGCTCAATGTGGCGCCCATCATTCTCAAAAACCGCCTGCAGACAATAGATGACAGAATGGTCACAATTAAATAGTTGAAATTTATAAAACGTGCCATCTGATAGAAGCCTTCAACATGGCCAATGTGGTAGGCCGGCATCGATAAAAACGCGACTTAATGTACCCCCATAACCGAAATTGTAAGGCGTCAAGTCTGGTGATATTGGGGGCCACTGGTATATTATATATATATATTGCGTATGATATTGTTTTTTACAGCACAATACAACAATGTTGGCAAGTTTCTCTAGAGTGGAATGTCGAGGTGACGAATCCACTCCAGGGCCTCCTCTGTGCACCGGTGGATATCCCCAAGTGTTCCCTGGAAGAATCTTCGAGGACAGTCCCTTAGGATATGGTGCATTGTTTGTACTGGTATATTAAAGTGGCGACTTATCAACGAATTCCACCGAACGTTTCCTTCAGCAATTGTTTGGCACCACGGGAGATATGAGGAGGTCCTCCATCTTGCAAAAATGTTATTTCGCTTAGTACTTGTCTGTCCTGCAATATGGGAATAACCTTTTCTCTCAAAAGTTGAACATAACGTTCACCAGTTACAAAAACGGTTTTAAAAGTTCTTCCATTGATTTTTTCAAAGAAAAATGGCTCAATAATAAAAGAAGAAGTGAACCCACACAAAACTGTAACTCTGTGCTGATGAAGTGGTATTTCTGTAAAAATCCTAGGGTTTTCTGTTGCCAAAATGAGGCAGTTTTGAATGTTAAATTCTCCCTTTAGATAAAAGTGAGCATTATCTGTTCTTAGAACATTTGACAGCCAGTTTTCATCAATATCAATTTGCCGGAAAACCCATGCAGCGAATTCGTGACGCTTCTCAAAATCGCTTCAACTCGTGGAAACTTTGAATTTTGTTAGGATATTTTTATAGAAAAATTATAAATGTGTGTTCTCTCCAAACTGTTCCATACGAAATCCCCGTTTGTCGAGAAACTTGTCTAGCACTTACTTCTCCATACGTGGATATCGTTTCAATAGCTTCAGCCTTCTGCAAAACCGTAACAGTCACTGATTTGCATGTCGATGAACTTCCACTCCGAGGTTTTGCTTCCAGAGATCCAGTTTCCTCAAAACTTTTAATCAATCGCTTTAGAGAGTAGCAACTCATTGGTCCTTTACCGCTTCGAATATCTTTAAAGGAACAAAACGCTCGTAAAGATGCAGTGGCAGATTCTGAATCACAATTAAAATAATTCACCAAGAGTTCTTTATCCTGTAGTGACGGAATTCCAGGGGGAAGGGGAGAAATCCGACCACACCTCCTTGCGGTCCCCCCCTGGACCCTTGGAATATTTGACCAAATTCTGGTTCGTTTCCAAGATGACTAACGTTGCAACAGCACCCATTTTCAAATGAAAAGCAAAACTGATATCTCCAGTAATGCTACCGCGTCCGGGGTAACCGCCGCGTCAAGAGCTGCAGCTCGAGCTCATGATGAGAAATCTACTACGAGGATACAATTCAATCTACTACAACTCAATATAAATGGTACCCAGAGGAAAATAAAGAGCTGACTTGTCTTCTATGCGACAACAATGTACGTATTTATTGTCCTCAGGAAACAAAATTGAATCAGAATCTGAGATTCAATATCAAAGATTATACAAAACTACGAATGGACAGACCGGGAAAATTCGGAGGAGGACTTGCCGTTTTGATTAAAACTCTAGAAATCAAATTTAAGGAAATGGCCTATAATCAGAGTAAGCCTTGAGAAAGCACGACAGAAGCTCAGGCAATAGAAATCTATCTTACAGATAAAACAATTCCAATCATAAATGTTTATCACCACGATAATACTAGCATCATTACAGGCCTGATAGAGACATTAAGTGAAGCGTCTTCGGATATCGCAATTATACTTGGTGATTTTAACGCCGAAAGACCAATTTGGGGATCACCTGTCCAGGATAACAAAGGTCAGCAGGTTGAGGAAATGCTAACCGACCTCGACCTTACGCCGTTAAATAACGAAAAGAACACCTATCTATCCAAGTCCACAGGCACAGAATCCGCAATAGACATCACAGCGATAAATTACAACATCGCACCCACAACACAATGGAAAATTCTGAAAAGTGCAATCAGTGACCACAGACCAATTTTAACAACCTTAAAATTCAAAATTGAGAATTTTCAACAGAAAAAAAGAACACTGGAAAAAATTTACAGAAAATCTTGAAGAACTGTGCAACGAAGAATTAAATCACAGAACGATTGACAAAAACTTGGAAAGATTCTCTTTGAACATATCCAAAGCTGCAAAGGTATCGTAGAGGTAGACGTAAAGACCTGTGAATACTTTACTGGAAGGACCACAATATCGAGGCAATGATTGCAGAGAGAGACAATATCAATGAACTTCTTAAAACAAATTAAACAGAAGAAATCATAAAGGAACTCATTGAAATTAGTCACAAAATAGAACAAGAAATTTGGATATTCAAACAAGAAAAATGGGCAGAATTCTGCGAAAAAAATGGATCCAAAAAAGGAAAGCCATCACTGGAGTATAATTAGTGTTATAAATCAATCAAAACTAACACTAATCCTCCAATACTCTAACCGATATGAATAGCGAGAACGAACAAACAGATGGCTGAAATAATTGCTGAATATCTTTCAAGCACTTCCAGACTCAGCTATACGAATGAAGGCAGGACTCTAAAAAATAATATAAACAAGTTAGTTAAACAAGCAAGAAATTACCATCAACAAGATATGTACTCGAGAGACTTCACACTGAATGAACTAAATTCATCAATAGGAAAGTTAAATCCAAGATGTCACCTGGAGATGCTTTAATCTTTGGTCAATTGATTAAACACTTTGGAGACGAATCTAAAAATCAACTCCTACGAATAGTGAACATTTCATAGCAAACTTGTAAACTACCAAAGAATTGGAAGATATCAATTATAGTGCCAATACTAAAACCAAACAAAGATGCTAAGGAATGCAAGAACTATCGGCCAATTGCTCTTACCAGCATACTTTGTAAAATAACAGAATAAATTATCCACTCTAGGCTCATAGTCTTGCTCACTAACAATAATAACATAATCTTCTACCAAAGTTCCTAAAGATCCAGACACTGTACAACTGATAAACTGTTCTACTTCTGTCAATCAATAATAGATTTCTAGGAAAAACCGCCAAAGAAGACAACGGCTGTATTCCTGGATATGACCTCAGCTTTTGTTCGAGTGTAGAAATTATTTGAAAGGCTGAACAACATCGGAGTAAGAGGAAAAACCTTATTCTGGATTGCAGACTTCTTAAGGGGAAGAAGGATAAAGGTTCGGGTCAATGGAACATTTTCCAAGGACCGACGAACATGGGCTGGTGTACCTCAGGGATCTGTGCTCAGTCCTCTACTCTTCTCGCTATATATTAACTGTTGTTTATGTAAATAGATGAATATTATTTGTATTATTTAAAGCCTCATTAAGTAAAAATATATGTATATATAAATTGGACATTTGTTGTTGGCCATGGTCAAGTTTGAGCTCTTGTACGTCTAATTACGACACAACAAAAGTGGCGACGAGGATGCGCGATCTACAGAGCCAGTAAAAAGCTGAGGAAAACGGCGTATATGCAAGTATAACAACTACATCTTTTAAACAAATCTGACTCTCGGATTATGGAGAGGAAAAATAAGAAAATGGGTAAAGATTAAATCTTTTAAACTATCTGAATCAAGAAAACAAAGGAGTAGAAAGATCAGCATGACAAGTTCAAAGTTAATAATACCTTTTAGATGCTATAGCCCAGTGGAGGACACTTCGATCTTTTTGTACAAAAATTTGAGGCTTTCTTTTTGGCATCTGAAGAAGGAGATTAAAGTGCTGATTTTTACCTCGCTACCAGATTCTGAAACTTTGAAGCAGGGAAACGACATTTTCTTCCTGGTCTAATGAAAGATCAACCCTATGATACTATCATTCAAAGAATTAAGCTGCATTTGGATCCAAAGAAGAAAGTGATACCACAGCGATGCAGATTTTTAAAGAGAATTCAACAGGAAGGAGAATCAATTTCGGAATATCTTAGAGAATTGAAACATTTGGCAATAAATTGTAATTTCGTCGATATGTTGGGAAATATGATGCGAGACCGTTTTGTGGCTGGAATCGAGTCGGAAATCCTGCAAAAGAAGCTACTACAAGAGGACGACGATGTCACCCTGGATAAAGGTTTTGCAGTGGCGATCTCGCTCGAATTGGCGGAGATAAATACAAGAGAATTACAAGATAAATTAGTGGCCAAGATATCCCCTGTGAATTGAAAGGATAAAAAGGGCGAGTACAATTATAGTACGGCGCAGTATAGGCCTTTCAGGCAAAGTGGCAAAGGTAAAATAGTGTGTTATAGATGTGGTGAAAGACATTCACACGTGGCATCTGTTTTACCTCATAGAACAAATACTTGTTTTAAAATGTAATAAACTGGGTCATTTAAGTAGGGTCTGCAAAGCTAGTAAAAGAAGGTGGGGATGTAAATTTGTACAAGAGGACTCTATATATTCTGTACAGGCCGAAACTGATGCCACAATAAATTTAACAGTAGATGATTATTCTTTGTGCTTTACAATAGATACAGGAAGTCCAGTGACGTTAATACCTAAAGATATTTATAAGAATTATTGGCAAGGTAAAAGATTATTTCCAACAAATTTAAGATTAAAATCCTTTTGTGGTAAATCAATAGAGATTATAGATCAAAGAAATGTTTTTGTAAAAGAAGCCAACCAATATTTACGATTAATAGTTGTAAATGAAAAAATCCAAGTAATTTTATTAGGAAGAGAATGGCTTAAAACAGTTGAAACTTGATTATTCTATATTGTTTAGCATTAAAATTTTTAAAAAATGAATATAATAGAAATATATTTAAATAAATAAAAGTTTGATGGATAGGTATGCAGATTTGTTTAACAAAGATTTGGGCTGTCTAAAGGACGTTAGAATAAATTTTAATTTAAAAAAGGATGTGACTCCTGTGTTTTGTAAGGCCAGAAGTTTACCTTTCTCTCCAAAAAACAAAGTAGAGAATGAAATTGATCGTTTAGTGAATTCTTGCATTTTATAACCTATAGTTCATGCATATTGGACCGCTCCAATAGTACCGGCATCAAAAAAGGATGGTAGTGTAAGGATATGTGGTGATTTTAGATGTACAGCTAATAAAGCAATAGAATTAGATAGGTATCCCATTCCATCGATCGATGAGATCTTTTCAAAATTATCTACAAGCACCGTACTTTCGACTCTAGACTTATCACAAGCTTACTTACAAGTAATGTTAGCGGAAGAAGCCAAAGCTGTTGTTGATATAAACACAACAAAGAGGTTGTTTTCTTATAAAAGACTACCATATGACGTAGCGGTAGCACCAAATAAATTTCAGAGGATTATGGAAGGCCAATTTTCTGATTTGCCAGGTGTGGCCTGCTACATAGATGATATTTTGGTTGCAGGAAAATACTTTGAAGATCATGAACAAAAGTTGGATCTAGTGTTTAGATGATTGCTAGAAAAAGGTCTAAAGTTAAACAGATGTAAATGTAAATTTAAAAAGAAATCGGTAGAATTTTTAGGGTTTAAAATGGATAAATATGGACTGCTACCTTAGAAAATAAAATTAAAGCAGTGATAGAGGCCCCTGAACCTAAAGAATGTTCGCAATTGAGATCTTTCATAGGACTCTTAATTTATTATTATAGATTCATAAAGAATATAGCAAACATTTTAGCGCTATTCTATCAACCTTTGAATAAAAATTGTAAATGGAATTGGACGGAAAATATCGAATGTTATTTTAAAAATGTGATTCATTATTAATGGACTATGGACTAGGCGTAATTCTGAGTCATAGAAATCATAGAAAGGAAGAATGCCCTATAGCTTTTGCTTCTAGAACATTAACTGAAGCGGAAAAAACGGTCTCTCAACTAGAAAAGGAAGCGTTGAGCATAACCTATGGCGATGAGAAATCAAGACAATACTTACTGGGACGAAAATTCGTATTAGTCACAGACAACCGACCCTTAATTCATATATTTTCACCTCAGAAACCAATTCCTATATGTGCAGCATCCAGAATTAAAAGATGGTCCTTAAAATTAGCTGCATTTAATTATACTGAGGAGTTTCGAAAAGGTAGTGATAATTCCAATGTTGACGCATTGTCACGTCTTCCTTTAGAATCGAGTGTCAGGGAGTTTCTTGATGAAGACCAGGTACTTCTTCTCAGGAAGTTGAATATGGTACCGTTCTCTTTTAGGGAGGTGGCATATGAGACGTCCCGAGATAAAATACTGTCTATAGTATTAAGGAATGTTAGAGAAGGCAACTGTGTGTGTGGAAATTCACAAGGGTACTGAGGGAAAACCCACTAGCTCCTTATTATAAGATCAATGAGGAATTAAGTTTGGAGTTTGATTGTTTTCAATGGCGTGAAAGAGTGATAATTCCCCAAAAATTAAGATCTTTAATTTTAAATGACTTGCATGAAATACACATGGGGATTGTTAAAAATGAAGATGATTGCCAGACGGTATTTTCTGGTGGCCAGGCATAGACAGTAACATCAAATAGTTAACTAGAGAATGTAGAGTATGCCAAGAATCGGCAAGCATGCCCCCGGCTACCATCTCGGAATGGACTTGGCCCGAAAAACCGTGGCATCGACTTCATCTTGATCTAGCAGGTCCGTTCATGGGAAGAATATTTTTGGTTCTCGTGGACGCATACTCAAAGTGGATAGAAATTTTTATCATCAAAGATATTACCAGAAAAACGATTATAAGTCATCTTAGAGAAATTCTCGCCAGAATTGGATTGCCCTAATATTTTGTTACAGATAACGAAAGACAGTTTGTCTCCGGTGAATTAGAGCAATTTACCAAAATTGAATGGTATGTGAGAGAGTTTAAAAACCTTTTGAGAAAGAATAATGGGAAGGATGATTTAGAGACGAATCTACAAAGTTTCCTATTTGCTCATAGAGCATTCCCCAAAACTGTAATAAAGGAATTTCCCGGCGGAACTGCTAATGAAGAGAAGTTTAAGATCAAGATTCTCGAATTTAATACTAAGATGAGAAATCCGCGAGAGGTATTTCATGAGACCGTAAGAAGGCAGGAGCAGTTTACTACAGGTTGCGAGGTTTATTTCCGCAACTATGCAACTGGACCTAAACGGTAGAAAGGTACCATTTTGGAATTATTGAGCTACCTTTACTACCTTATAAGTTGCGAGGGCGTCGTGTATAAGAGGCATATCAATCAATTGCAACCTGTGAGAAAGAAACAAGTGGAGACAAGAAATTTGATACTTCCTCGAACATCAGGAGAGAAGCCTGTAGGTGGAAGTCAGAAATCAAGTGAAGAGGATGTTCCAGAGGTTTCATCAGGAAACAAGGAGGAGCCTGCTTCTGTGCACGTACCCTCTTGCACTCTTATAGCAGGGCCTGTTGCTGTGCACGTGCCCTCTTGCACTCCTAAACCGGAGGCTGCCGCTGTGCAAGTGCCCGTCCGCAGTCCTAGACCTCAGAGAGCCAGGAAACCCCTAGACCGACTGGAGTATTATTAAGGGGAGAGATGTGTTGTGTATGTAAATAGATGAAGATTATTTGCATTCTTTAAAGCCTCATTATGTAAGAATATATGTGTATATAAAAATTGGACATTTTTTGTTGGCCAAACGAAAAGAATCTGAGGCTCTTTATTGGACACGACAAAAAACAACAACGGCATTCCAGAGTAAAATAAATCATCAGAGATAGATAAATATTTTTCAAATGAATTAAAACAAATATAATCGATACTGAGAGAGAGTTTAATTAAAAAAAAAATAGAAAATTAATATTTTCGAAATATAAATAGCTGAGAGGATTCCAGCAAACCGCATCTAAAATATCAGATTTTTTTTTTTTTGCTACATGTTTTAATTTGCATATACCTATTTTACATATCTCAGATTGTATTTAAAAATCGTTAACCATTTCTTCTAACTTTTGGCGAAATGGTGTTTCATTAATTTATCATTTGATATTATTAGGGTTCTTTCCTGGTATCCAAAAAGTAAAATTACGTGTCGTTCAGTTATATTTTTCAATTTATCAAACAATTTGACCGCTGAATCGCTGATTCTGGTAGGGCGCCATCTAGCGAATAAATTTGTAACTAAAATCAATTCGAATTTTTCATTATTTGCCATAAAAAATCCCATTGCATCCTGAACACAATGGTGTTTACCGCATTGCTCTAGCGCAAATATTCGCGGAGTTATTAATTTTTAAATTTGTGCGGGACTTTTGGATC
>CP092874.1:43174399-43282283 GCA_030710605.1 Cordylochernes scorpioides
ACCCTGTACAAGAGAAAATAAATTAGTCAAATACTCGAACTATGAAAACTACATAGGAGACTAGGAATGTTTTGCAATATGACTTTATTATTTACAATCTTTCAAAATATTTTCCACCACAATCAATACACTACTCCATTCTTCGAAACTAGTCATCAAACCAACTTTTCCACGTTTCCTCAGGGAGCTGTGCGCCCTGGTCATCCCATGCCCTCAAAAGGTCTTCATCGCAGAAAATATTTTACCTTTTAGTCTGTTCTTTACGTGAGGAAAGAGGTTAAAGTCGCAAGATGCAAGGTCTTGACTGTAGGGAGGATGCTCCAACAATTTAATCCAGTACATGCCAAATAATCGGCGCAGAACTTCGAACAATGAGCGAGAGCATTGTCATGGTGGAAAATCTATGTGTCAGTCCTTGAGTTTGGAGGTATCCTTTTGATACCTTGAACAACTTAGGGGAAAGCATTCTTCAGTGTACCACTTGGCAGGACTGGCTTTTGATATTCCAGTACCGCGCGACTTACAACTCTGGCAGTAAAAAAAGACGGCTAACATATTGTCATAACCAAAAATGTACATAGCTTGTAACTGTAAATAATACATCGGCAGCTTGGCGAATGTTATGTACCTAAGCCCCGATAGGTGGCGCGCGCTGTCAGCTCGGCAAGTGTTATGTACCTAAGCTCCGATAAATGGCGGGCGCGCTAGGCGGCAAGTTTGTAAACAATTGTCGCCATCTTGAGGGGTGTAGCCGAACGCCAGCCGTTTGGGTCTCTGACATTACTTCCATAATTTACCATTATTTTTATCCATTTAACTTAGTTTACCTCTATTTCTTTTTATCCCTCAAACTTATTAACTATTTAAAATCATCTAATAAATTATTATTTTATTCTACCCAAACGACTCGTCACCTTCATTACTGTGACATCTGGTGGAGACAAGCTGGATCATCCCTTCACTGCCCAAGCTACAAGAAGAAGTCGTAGAATCCAAGGATTAAACCCATTGGAATATTCTAAGATGCAACACGAAGGAAGAGAGACCCCACAGGGTGAGTACCACTTCAAACATATTAGAAACCCTTCTATATTTTCGGGGGACCGGGCCAAAGCTCGGAGAAATGGTTGAAAGAGTACCATCGTGTATCTAGGTTCAACTGCTGGGACAGTTCCATGTGCCTGGCGAATGTTTACTTCTTCCTCTCAGGAACGGCCAAAGTCTGGTTCGAGAATGTAGAGGAACAAATAACCTCATGGGAACTTTTTGAGACAATGTTGTCTCAGGCCTTTGGACATCACGCCAGCGAAAAAGACCAGGTTTTAGAAAAACTAAAAGCCAGGGCCCAAGGAAAGGGAGAGTCTAGTGAGGCGTATATTCAAGACGTCCTCTATTTATGTCGGCAAATTAACCCCAACATGAATGAAAACGAGAAAGTTGCTCATTTAGTCAAGGGGGTCTCTGAGGAAATTTACAGGGCAATTGTCACCTTTGAAATTGCCACCACCGAGGAGTTTATAAGGTGGTGTCGAAAAATCGAACTATCTCAAAAGAAGCGTGTGAACACGCGGATAGTTTTGATAGACTGCCGAATGCTGCCGCCATCAACCCAGCAGAATCGGAATCTATGGAGGACCTCATTAGACGTACCGTCCGAGAAGAAATCTACCATGCATTGAATCCCGAGCCAGCCACTCTCAAACCATCTTCCCTGGATCTAATTATCCGAGAGGAAGTTGAAAGGAACCTGTCTGCAATTTCGCAGCCCGTTCAAAGGTCAATGCCACGACAACAGTACTCTAACCGACCCCAAATATTCAAACAGACGCCACGACAGCAGTTCCCTGAACCAAAGACCACCGGTACCCAACCTGACATCACCACAGAGAAGAACTGATGAATGGAGGACACACGAAAACGTTCCAATATGTTTCCATTGCGGTCGCCCGGGACATGTAGCCCGATATTGCTGGGACAGAAGGCGTGTTTTCGAGGAAGCCAGGGTAAGAAGGCCGACCTACTCTAATAATTACAATACCTGGTTCAATCAAAATGCCGAAGAAGTTGAGTTTGTAGATCGCCGCTTTCGAAACCCGTCGCCCTATCCTGGCCGTGGAAGATCCCCCTCAAGACGAAACGCAACGCCGTCGCCCTCTCGCCGATCCAGTCAATCTCCTCGCCGCCTAAGCCAGGGAAACTAAGAAGAGCGACCGAGACTGGAGGTAAGGCCGCTGACGATAGTAGAAATCCTCCCCCTATTATAACTGCGAACATGAAACGGAACTACGTTGTTATCACCATAAATGGACAGAATGTTGAGGCCTTAGTCGATTCTGGAGCCGATTATTCCGTAATCTCGGAAAGTTTTCGCCGATATTTGAAAATTCCGTTCTTTGCAGAAAAAGGGCCTGTACTGAGAGTCGCCAATAGGAAACACATCGAAACTCTGGGACGATGCAACTTAAAAGTGTCAATTGAAGAACTTGAGATTTATTTTACTTTTGTTGTCTTCTCTGAATGTAGCCATCACATAATACTTGGTCTTGATTTCTTTCGAGCCACAAGTGCAGTGATTGATTGCGGAAGAGGTGAAATACATTTGAAGGAAAGTGTGAGCGACGGCCTAGAAGAAGATCTGCCTACACATGCGTTAGAAGACTGTTTTGTTCCAGCTCGCTCAATTAAGAAAATCACGGTTATTAACGAAGATATTCGAGGTGGAAAAGATCTAATGATAGAAGGAAGCAAAGATCTCATCTTAAAAAAAGAATTGGTCATACCATCATCCATAATTAACTTCCATCACGGCAGAGGGGAGATATGGGTAACTAATGGGACTTCTCAGAATCAAATAATCCCAGCTGGTATGCTTGTAGGATACTTGAGGAAAATTGGAAGTAGCGGAATCTACAGTGTTGACACAGCTGAAGACGATAAAACTCAATCAAACATTAAGAATGAAGATAGACGCCAACAAATCTTATCTCTGGTAGACGAGAGATTAAACGGAGAACAAAAGTCAATGATTGCAGAATGTTTAGAAAAGTACTCAGAGGTTTTTGATTTTGATAGAAAATCATTCAGTACAACCTCCAATGTGAAACATAAAATCGACACTTCAGACAGCCGTCCTATTAAACAACGACCATACCGGGTGTCTCCTGTCGAAAGACGAGCTATACAAAGTGAAGTCGATAAAATGATGAAGATGGGAATTGTACAACCGTCCGAAAGTCCTTGGTCGTCCCCAGTAGTTTTGGTTAAAAAGAAAGATGGGGTCCTGGAGTTTTTGTGTAGACTACCGAAAGCTTAACAAGGTCACCAAAAAGGATGTGTATCCTTTACCTAGAAATGATGATGTTTTGGATAGCTTAACAGGAGCTAAATTCTTTTCCAGCATGGATCTACGTACAGGATACTGGCAGATAGAAATCGACGAGGAAGATCGGGAGAAGACAGCTTTCATCACCCCTGATGGCTTATATGAGTTCCGGGTGATGCCCTTCGGTTTATGCAACGCACCGGCAACATTCGAAAGAATGATGGACAAGCTACTAGCAGGATTGAAATGGACAATTTGTCTTTGTTATTTAGACGATATAATTGTTTATGCTACATCCTTTAAAGAACATATTGAACGCCTAGGGAAAGTTCTCAGATGCATCCAGCAAGCAGGCCTGTGTATTAATCATGAGAAGTGCCGTTTTGGGTCAAGAGAAATCAAAGTGTTAGGACATCTGGTTACAGAAAGCGGCATTCGCCCTGATCCCGACAAAATCGAAGCAATTACAAATTTCCCGACTCCAAAAACAACAACTGAAGTAAGAAGCTTCATGGGGTTGTGTTCATATTACAGGCGATTTGTGAAAGATTTTGCAAATAAAGCAAAGCCGTTGCACGACCTCCTGAGGAATAACGTTAAGTTCTTTTGGTCGAACGAACAAGAACAATCTTTCCAAATATTAAAATCAGCCCTAACTACCGATCCTGTGCTTGGCCATTTTAAAGAAGATGCTGAGACACTTGTACATACCGACGCGAGTGGATATGGCGTCGGAGCAGTGTTGACCCAACTGGTAGAAGGAAAAGAAAAGCCTATCGCCTATGCATCAAGAACACTTAACGCCGCAGAAAGAAATTATTCCACGACGGAGAAGGAATGCCTAGCTGTAGTTTGGGCCATTTACAAGTTCAGGCCATATTTGTTTGGAAAACACTTCACCGTCGTCTCCGACCACCATTCCCTGTGTTGGCTAGCTAATGTAAAGGATCCATCGGGAAGGCTAGCCAGATGGGCCTTGCGACTTCAAGAGTTCGACATATCTATTGTGTATAAGAATGGTAAAAGACACCAAGATGCGGATTGCCTCTCAAGAAGTCCTCTCCCCAAATCCAACGAAGATAACATACCAGAATTGTCTTCAATTACCGACATAAGAAAAGAGCAAAGAAGCGATGTCCAGACCAAAAAAATAATTCAGGAAATTGATTCCAAAAGTGAAAGTGGATACAAAATAATCGACGTCATCCTCTACCGCAAAAACTACGATCCCATGGGCAAACCTTTGCTCTTAGTAGTGCCCAAACAAATGAGGGTTGACATTTTGAGGGAAGCCCACGATGCACCAATGGCGGGACACCTGGGATTTGCCAAAACATACGACCGCGTTAGAAGAAAGTATTTCTGGCCCGGCTTGCATAGATCTGTGCGAAAATATGTGGCACATTGTCGAGAATGTCAACGGCGAAAAGGTTCTACCGAACGTCCACCAGGGCAACTTGTGCCAATTCCGCCGGTATCCCGACCTTTTGAGAAAATAGGGATAGATTTGTTAGGAAGATTCCCTACCTCGAACGATGGTAATAAATGGACCGTGGTCGCGACAGACTATCTAACAAGGTATGCTATGACCAAAGCCATACCAAATGGAAGTTCGGAAGAAGTTGGAAAATTTATAGTAGAAGACGTGATCTTCAAACATGGAGCCCCCAGAGAATTGATTTCAGACCGAGGTCGAACGTTTATATCCCACACAATACGGGATATTAACAACCTCTGTGGAACCGCACATCGCTTTACTTCTGCCTACCACCCCCAGACAAATGGCCTGACCGAGAGACTCAACAAGACACTTGGTGACATGCTGTCTATGTATGTTGATGTAGACCAAAGAAACTGGGATTCAGTTCTCCCTTACGTAACTTTTGCCTATAACACCGCCAAACAGGAAACCACCGGGTTTAACCCTTTCTATCTTGTACACGGACGCGATGTCGAGACCCCATTGGACACCATCCTGACGTATAGAGAGGAAGCCAATCTGGAAGACTACGTGGAGAGTTTGGTCACAAATGCCGAGGACGCACGCCAGCTGGCCCGTTTGAACATCTTAAAGGCGCAAGAAAAAGACAAATCTCGATACGACAAAAGCCATAGACCTGTCCAGTACCGCACGGAAGACCTTGTGTGGGTGTACACACCTGTGCGTAAACAAGGACTGTCGGAGAAGCTACTTAAAAGATACTTCGGCCCCTATAAAGTTGTGAGACAACTGTCTGAAGTAACTTATGAAGTAGAGGCCTTGGAGAGGAGACCCAGACAACGGAATATCAAAGACATCGTCCACGTCCTGCGGATGAAACCATACAGAAGCCCAGAAGAACAAACACAGGACTGATCACATAGTGTAGAATTGTTTTTTTTTTAAGCAGCGGGTCGCTGCTTATTTTTGAAAAGGGGAGTAATGTCATAACCAAAAATGTACATAGCTTGTAACTGTAAATAATACATCGGCAGCTTGGCGAATGTTATGTACCTAAGCCCCGATAGGTGGCGCGCGCTGTCAGCTCGGCAAGTGTTATGTACCTAAGCTCCGATAGATGGCGGGCGCGCTAGGCGGCAAGTTTGTAAACAATAGTCGCCATCTTGAGGGGTGTAGCCGAACGCCAGCCGTTTGGGTCTCTGACATTACTTCCTTAATTTACTATTATTTTTATCCATTTAACTTAGTTTACCTCTATTTCTTTGTATCCCTCAAACTTATTAACTATTTAAAATCATCTAATAAATTATTATTTTATTCTACCCAAACGACTCGTCACCTTCATTACTGTGACAATATTAATCTTAATGTATCTGGATTTTCATACAGACACAGGCGTGCTTTCACCTTCCAAGATTCATACTTTGTTTCGGGCTTTTAATAGGCACATCAAAATAATAAAGCCACGTTTCATCACCTGTTATGATGTCAATTTCAAATTTTTGCAACTAAGGAAACCTTTGATAACTACAACTAATAGATAAATTCTAAGTAATAAATAAAAAGGTCAAGACATGCTAAAAAAAAAGGCAAAATATTGGAACTAAGGAAAAGGCTAAGAAAATTTTCAGTTCAAAATTAATTGCTAATGAAGGGAATTTACAAGACATACTAAAGATGCAAATTATTGGAACCAAGGAATCTATTGAATACAAAAACTACCAGATCTATTTCAAGTATTCAAAATGAAAACACTATAAGAAATAGTAAATATTCAAAATACTGCAAACTAAGGATACAATTAAGAATGAAACTACTCGATTGATATGTACTACTATATAAAGAGTCAAACTACTATAAATACTAAAAAGGCGAAATATTCGACCAAATAAATATTTTTAAAAAACGAAACCTATTGATTAGTGGGAAATACTAAAAAGACAAAATAAAAATATATTAAAGAGGTAAAATACTGAAATTAAGGAAACCAATAAAAGCGAAATCTCCTTGTTCAGTCATAATTTTAAAAACGAAAATTATGATACAAATGATGAAAATTTCTTGAAGAAATTACTAAAAACGAAAGCTAATAGATCACTTTGAAGTAGTAAGAGAAATTGAACTATAAAAATATTGTAACATGGATGACAAGGTCAAGATACTAGAGTAAAGTTGGGAAAGAGGGGTGGACTCCAGCTGCTCCCGCTGCCATGTGGCAGGCACCAAACACAGCATTCCTGTGTGGGGGGGGGGGGGGGGGAACAGAGTCTGGTGACATCTGCGGCGAAGACGAGGACAAGACGTGGCGACTTGCCTCCGGGCGTGTGGATGATCCTGTACGGCGGTGCCAGGAGAGCCTGACATCGGAGCGGCCTACAGGACTTGTATAGTGTGGAGCGGAAGGTTTCACAAGAGTGACATCCACGGCGCCAAGGATTCTTCTGACGGGGAGGTTCGAACTCACGTGCGTATCTTTGTGGCATCCTGATTATACAAAGAACACGAGCAGGGTCCTGGGTAAGACATAACAATACTAATAAATATAAGCTATTTTTGATGCTTATGATTCTTTTTTTAATTAAAGCACCCTTCTACTGGCCTTACTGCGATGATAAAATGATGGGATACATAATAAAAGCCAGGCCCTCTCATTGTTTTATCATTGCAGTAAGGGCAGTATAATATTGTTTTAATTCAAAAAAAATCATACGCGTCGAAAATAGTTTACATTTCTTATAACAGATGGCGCGCTAATACATCATATGAAATATATGGATGCAAATATTGGACCTCAGACTACTATATCAGTGAATAGTACTCTGAAGGCAAACTACAAGGAAATACTAAAAATGTTTAAGGAAACTACTATTAATAAAAATTATTAGTTCATTGAGAAGTACTAAGAATTCAAAATACTAAAGATGAAAAATACTATAACTATGGAAAATACTCAGAACGAAAACTATTAATTTAATAGGAATTACTGAATATATTAAATTACAAGAAATACCAAAAGGCAAAATATTACAACTAAGGAAACAGCTAAGAATAAAAACTACTAGATCATTGTAAAGTACTAAGTAAACAAACTACATGCTAATGGTGAAAAATTGATAATAATAAAACTTATATTATCTACCGAATCAATGTGCATTACCTGAAGGATAACTAAAAAAGTTATAAAGATACAAAATACTAGAACTAAGGAAACTACTGAAAAGGAAATCTACTAGACCAATGTGAAGTACTATGATAGTGAACTAAAAATGACAGTTAATGCAGAATATTAGAATTATGTAAACTACTAAGAACATAAATTTTATTTGATTGGCTTGAAATACTAAGAAATCAAACTACAAGAAATACTAAATATGCAAAATACTGGAACTAAGGAAACTACTAAGAATGAAATTTTCTTACCAGTGAGAAGTATTAAGATATGAAACTGCAATCTCTTCATATATAAAAGTCAACGTATGTATGTATATTTGTTTGTCGGTTATGCAGGCTTTCAATACGTAACTAATCTGGTTGATATTTTAACAGTATATAGAGTTGAATCTGGAAAAACATATAGTCAAATTTTCAAATCTCAAATATCTTTGAAGTTATTTACAAATTTGCCAATTTCACTCGCAACCAGCGCCCCACTGTGGCAACTAAGAGAATTACGTCAAGGACATGTGCAGTGACCAAAGTCAGAGAAATTTTTTTTTTGCAGAAAGCCTGCTGCATTTCTTCTACCTCGCGTCTCTCAGGTATAGTACTTCATTTAGAAAAGATTTACTAATTGTTTTAAAACGATATATAAACGAATATAAGGTAAAAATCAAAGGAAATAATGAGTTTATAGTGTAAATATATAATTCTAATGAATATGAATGATTCTCTAAATATATTAAATTGCCATTAAATGAAGGCAATATTTCATACTCTATCTCTCTCTCTCTCTTATAAAGAATAAATAAATCATGTTAAATTATATATTGTACGTTAGTTATAAAATGTATTGAATATTAATATTATGTATGAATATTTTGAGGATACAATATAGGATATACGATTTAATAAATATAAGATTTAATATACATATATATATTAAAAATAGAGAAGGCATCTCCTGACCACGAGCTCATGTGCTTTTTAGATGGCAGAGCGCCATCTAGTGGAGCAAAAATAAACTAAACGCTTATTTAGCTTGCTCCGTGATATTTGGCCAACCCAATTTCTTGATAAATCAAGAAAAGCCATCCACGAACGCGTTTCGCGCTGTTGGCGCTCGTCAGCGTGGAGAAGGCTGTAACCACTGCGACCAAAAAGATTTTTGGTCCCAATGGCTTCCCGAAAAATAAAAAAATGGGTATGTTTTTTTCATGTGTTAAGCGTCTTCACGCAAATTTGGCCTTAAATACCCATTTTTTTAATTTTTCGGGAAGCCATTGGGACCAAAAATCTTTTTGGTCGCAGTGGTTACAGCCTTCTCCACGCTGACGAGCGCCACCAGCGCGAAACGCGTTCGTGGATGGCTTTTCTTGATTTATCAAGAATTTGGGTTGGCCAAATATCACGGAGCAAGCTAAATAAACGTTTAGTTTATTTTTGCTCCACTAGATGGCGCTCTGCCATCTAAAAAGCACATGTGCTCGTGGTAAGGAGATGCCTTCTTTATTTTTAATATCAACACCTGACCCACTTATCTTTTATTTTTTTATTGTTTTTTTTATATATATGTATATATATATTAAAAATAAAAAGGCATATCCTGACCAGGAGCACATGCGCCTTTCAGAAGGCAGAGCGCCATCTGGTGGAACAGAAACCAACTATTCATTGATTTAACCTGTTCCCTGATATTTGTCCAACCCAATTTCTTGATAAATCAAGAAAAGCCATCCCCGAACGCGTTTCGCGCTGTTGGCGCTCGTCAGCGTGAAGTAGGCTGTACCACTGCGATCAAAATAAAATTGCAACGAATATTTATTTCAAATAAAATTCAAACCAGAACCCTTCCCAGTAGTATAGTAAATATATATAACTTCCTAAAGTTTCACGGCGATTGGATAATCTTACCTTTTAAAAACATTCATCGTGTAAACAAACTAACAAACTACGTGTAAAATTATTAACCAATCAAATTCATTTATCGTCGCGACCAGTGCGGCGCCAAGCGGTAAAAGGCTGGAATTAACGCTTTTTGGTTTTACATTAAAAAAAAAGCACATTAACCTTTTTAGTTTTGTTAATTATCTATATGTTAAACGAAATCTTCAGCTACCTACATGCAAATTTCATAATGATTGATTCTGTAGATTTTGCGCAACGCGATAACAAACATCGATTTTGGATTTCATTTTTATAGATATAAATGTAATACACAAAAAGATATATATATTGGATATATAATTTATATTTATATTGCTCAATCTTCAATATATATATACTAGACGAATGAACCGGCTTTGCCCGAGAATTCCCCCGAGTGCAATTTCCTTCATAGTGAAAGTACATCAATAATAAATAGTAGAAGTTCCATAGAATAGCAATACAGAAGTAACGCATAAACCACAGGCAAAAAGTGTGTGATGGCAAAATTTTAATTATATTAGTGTTTAGATATTTGATTTGATTATTTTTTGCAATCCATTTAGTTTTTTCAAAGTCAATATACACTGGTGTCCAAAAAATAAGAAACTTAACCAATATTGAAATTTCTCAAAAGCTAATTTATTAACAATTATAAAATTTAGTATACAAATAGTTTAAACTGTGGAGAATTAGACTAGCTATATGAAAATAAAAAAATATTTGAAATTATGAAATATGCAAATTATTACCAACATACCCAAAGCTGAGGTTCAAGATCTTAAAGAAATAAGATATCAATAGGGAGTATGATCACCTCTAACAGCTATCAAGGTCTCACAGCGAGCCCTCATACTGTTTACCAGGCTTTGGAGGAGGTCCAGGGATAGTAAACCCCACTCCTACAATAGAGCAGTTCTTAGCTCAACGAGGGTTATGGGAGAGAGATGACGAGCTCCAATACGCCTCCCTAGAGCATCCCACACACGCTCTATTGGATTCTGGTCCGGAGATCTGGCTGGCCAATCCATCCTTCGAATATTCTCACTCTGGAGATATTCATTGATTAGCCTAGCCCTATGCGGACGAGCATTATCGTCCATAAAAATAAAATCGTGACCAATTTGATCTCTATAAGGTCTTAGATAGGGCTCAAGGATCTCGTCCCTGTACCTTTGGGCAGTTAAAGTGCCCCCAGAAAAAATGTGGAGGGGTGTGCGTCTGCTTGAACTGATGCCAGCCCAGACTAAGAGACTGCCCCCTCTAAAACTGTCTATTTCCCTGATGTTACTGGGATGATAGCGGGTTCCAGGCTCCCTCCAGATGAAAACTCGTCGAGAATCTGTGTTTAAACTAAATCTTGACTCGTCACTGAAGAGAACATTGGCCCACTGATCATGAGTCCAGTAGTGATGTTCCAAGCACCAATTCAAGCGGGCTCTCCTGTGAGCAGAGGTTAAAGGGATACAGACCATTGGTCGTCTTGCATAAAGAGCACCTTCGTGAAGCCTTCGGTAAAAAGTTTGTTTTGAAATTCTCGTTCCAGTAGCACTTGAGAGTTCATTAGAGAGTTGAATAGCTGTCATCTCCCTATGGCGCTTGGCAGTTACGACCAGATAACGGTCTTCAGAGGTAGCTGTTTTTCTTTTTATACCAGAACCTTCTTTTCTTTTGATGGTTCCTGTCTCAATGAACTGTTTCCGTATTTGCTGACCACAGATTTATTCACATTTAGCCATTTTGCTACTTCAACTTGTGATTGCCCTGCCTCCATTCTTCCAACAGCTCTCCATTTTAAATCATCTGCTAAAATTTTTGTAAACTCATAATTAACTAAGGATTAAATAAAATTATAATTGGACAATTCTTAGATGGGGTAAACGACACACGCCAAATAGCACACTTATAAAGACAAGCAAAAATTTGCATATTTTCAATTTTACCGCATCGAATGGTTGCGATAAATAAATTCTACGACGTAAAAATACCTAAATAAATTACTTTTTAGCTTTTAGAGAGAGAGCGTTGTATATTTTAAAACATATCATTTAAAAACAAAATGTTCTTATTTTTTGGACACCAGTGTAGTTTAAATAGATGGCAGCTTTTCCTCCCAACCATCGAGGTACCCGCCCCAGCGCATTAACCCTTGAAATTGCCTTAGTTGAGTGAGTGACTGCAATAGATCTAGACTGCAATGCCCATCTTCTCAGTAATAATAAAAAAAAAATAGGTTTATAAAAATTAATCCAAAATACTGGCATGTAAATATTTTTCTTAAAAAAAAAGAGTACATAGAAATTAGGCAAACATGTGTGTTTTCTAATGCCTGCGACTGAATTTAAAACAATTTAAAAAATATAGATAAAAACAAAGGCCAGAACAAAAATTAATAAAAAAAGAAAGCCATTATTTACCTATAGTAACGCTAATTTTGTTAATTTTTTTTAATTGCATTGTGTGCACTTACCGTAACTTAGTAATAAATATTTCTCTCTCAATACTAAATACTTTTGTAAAAAAAATAACAACTCGAAAAAAAAAAGATATTTAAAAAAAAAGTACGCAAGCACTTGAAAAGAAATGTAGAACGCTCATTGGTCGCTTAATTGGCCTGGTGTTGTTACTTCGCCTCGTAATTACTCCGCGTTAAAAAAGATTTCTTCAAATGAAAAAAATAAATAGCAAAAATACTAATCAAAATGTAGCCGAAAATTTTCCTTAGTTTTATAAAAAGCGACATTAAAAAAATATGGTACCAATTGGTTCAGTAGTTTTTGAGTTTATCGCGAAACAGAGAACAGACATTGACTTTTATATATAAAGAAGAAAGATAGCTATACTAGCTATACTATCGTATATACAAATTTTCGTAAATACGCTTAACACATGGGAAAACAATAGAAAAAAATCCTCTGCCATCTAAAAAGCACCTTTTAATATCAACACCTGACCCATTTATCTTTTATTTTTATATTGTTTTCTCATATGTTAAGCGTATTTGCGCGAATTTGGCCTTAAATACCCATTTCTTGATTTCTCAAGAAGCCTCTGGGACCAAAAATATTTTTGGTCGCAGTGGTTACAGCCTACTCCACGCTGACGAGCGCCAACAGCGCGTAACGCGTTTGTGGATGGCTTTCTTGATTTGTCAAGAAATTGGGTTGGCCAAATATCACGGAGCAAGCTAAATAAACGTTTAGTTTAATTTTGCTCTACTAGATGGCGCTCTGCCATCTAAAAATCACATGTGCTCGTGATCAGGAAATGCCTTTTTTATTATATATATATATGTGATGAGGTCCTGTTGACTCTTATAGAATTCTGTGGACTAAATCTGAGATGAGGTATCCAGTCGACTTAAACTATGATGTGAGTCCCTGTCAACTCTCGCTATACTGTGTTGACCGAGAGGAACAGTCAGGATGGGGAGTTTTCCAGTACCTCTCTGCACCTTGTAAGACCTTTAAAAGTTCTCACAGAGTACAGGCAGTCGTGGTCGAGGCAGAGTGGAAAGCTTGGGAATGTCCACACAAAAAAACGAAGACACAGTTGCACTGAGAAAGTTCCCGTGAACAGATAAAAGTTGAGCTAGGAGCGAAAGATGGAGATGGAAGAGTTCTTACTGGTCTACATGGTGGATCAGGAGGACCTTGGTGACAACCGACGAGGGCTTGCGCTGTCAAGTGACTGTATTTATAGGTTAAGACGGGGGCCTTATGCGACAGGGGCGTGGATCGTCTGGTGAAATTCTAAACTGGCGCCGTCCTGACAGTTTCCAATCTATCTTTTGATTTTGTTTTGTGACCTCATCTATCTCGATTTTAGACGTTTCTGACTTCAATCTCTTGCTTCAGCTCAACTCTTAATCCATTACAGAGTTTTATTTATTTACCCTCAGCTTGTACAAAGTACATTACATATGGTGATGTAATGACACATGTCAATAATGCGTATAATCATTTACAGATGTGTTTTTAATATACAACATGAAAATCTTGTTATAAGTTATATATAATATGGGGTTGTTGGCTTAAATTACCATAGATGGGCCCCGGGAGTGAAAGGGTTTATCCGGGTTTAAGCGGGTAAAGCCTCTCTAACACAGGTAAGTAATTAAAATTTCTTTTAATTAATTTAAACTGTGAGGATTAAAAAGGACTATAACAAGATGATTTGTTTGGATATATAAAAGTGAAATAATAATGACATCTTTGTTTGACTTTAAAAAAATGATGATTAAAATAAAATGTTGACATAAAAATTCACATTCAAAAAGAATATCGGCGGGCGTTGGAAAGGGTTAGTAGTTGAAGAATATGCAATTGTTAGGAGTGCACATGTAAACCAAATACTTAGATCCAGGTGCAAAGCGAGGAAATAGACTTGACGTCTTCCTAGATAATGTTTCACTTGCGATCCTATATAAGGGTTACCGTGCTTTGTCACAATTTTAGGATTATTGGGTTGAAAGTTGTTGAAGAAATTTGCTTATTAATATGATTGAAAAGGGTGGTAGGGCCATGCGAAAAGTAGATTTGTAGCGACAGTAGGTGATCTGACTTGACTTGAAATCAAAGGCTGATTGTGGTCCCTCTAGAGCTGAAAAAAAAGTTGAGAGTTGAAAAAAAGTGAACGCTTTGTGCATTCCCTGGTGATTGTGCTCTGCGGATGATTGAAATTAACTCTTGAAGCGTGTTCAGGCCAGAAGTTGGGATTTTTAAATCTGGGGAACTGTGTTCAAAGAGTTTGTTGAAACACGAAATAAAAAAAAATTGTCAAGCAGTACTGCCGCTTTTTTACGATGGTTTGAAGCAATGGCTGAAATAGATATTGATGAAAAAGTGTAGGGAATTGGTTAAAGAACATGATTGTTGTAAGCGATTGTTGCATGCCCGATAGTTGATGATAAACCTTGTCATATAAAAAGCTATTTAAACAAATATAAAATATAGTGAATAAAAAGATAGAAATATGATTACGGGTAAAAAAAAGTTTAAGTGGAAAAAATCAAGTATGTAATATGTGGTGTTTTGCATAACAATAGTTATGTTTAGATAAATTGTCGAGATATGCAAATAAGGTTTTGCATAGTGTTTGTTTGTTTGTATGTTAATTATTTTTATGTATATATATGTATCATTAAATTGTAAATGTTCAGTCATATTAGTGTTATGAGCCAATAAAGGTTTTATCTCTAACTTAGTGGATCTCGGTGACCTGGAGTAGTTGTAGAGACACAACATTGGCGACGAAGGAAAAGTGAGTGAACAATGATGAACATTGAACAATTCAACCCAAACAATGGAAATGAAATCTCAAGTTATTTAGAGCGCTTTGAATCCTATTGCATAGCGAATGATATAGTAAAGGTCGTTAAAAAAAAGGCAACATTTTTCTCGCTATGTGGAAGAGAAACGTATAATATAATACGGACGTTGACCTCTCCCAAGAATCCATTGGAAACAGAATGGGAGGAGGTGGTAACAGGGATTAAAAAATATTTTGATCCAACGCCAAATATAATAGTGCAGCGTTTTAAATTTACGAAAAGGCTTCAAATGCCAAATGAAACAATATCTGAATTTATAACAGCTCTAAAGAAAATTGCCGAGAAGTGTGACTTCCCTGATTTGGAGGATAGGTTGCGTGATGCCCTAGTATGCGGTATTCTAAACGGGGAGATACAATCAATGCTGTTAATAAACAGTATGCTAACATTTAAAGTGGCTCAAGAGATGGCATTGGCACATGAGGCTGCGGTAAAGAACGTTGCAGAAATTAAAGATGGAAAACCTCAGGAAGAAATGAATGTAATGGGAAGAGCTGTTAAGGTGAGACTGAGGAATGAGAAGATTTTTAAATGTTTCCGCTGTGGATACACAAATCACAGAGAAGAGCAATGTTTCTTTAAAGATAAAAGATGTTTTAAATGCCAGAAGTTAGGGCATATATCTAGGGTCTGTAAGAACGGGAACTGGAGGAGCGATCGTAATAATTGCTCGATAGATGAGGAGGCAGAGGCAACTAATGGCCTTTTTAATATAAATCAAGTGAAGGACACAAGTAACATGCGGAATTATATGGTAAAAGTACGGACTAGCGGTCGAGATATGAATATGCTCATTGACTCAGGAACAGGGAAAAATATTATTTCTGAGAAGACGTATATAGAAACTTGGGTGAAGTCAGAAAGGCCTAGAATAGAGAAGGATTCTACAAAGTTGGTGCAATGGAACAGACAGAGGTTATCCATTCTGGGTAAAATAAAGGCCGACGTAAAAGTGAACAAAAGAAGTATCACAATGGAATTGCTTGTGATCGAAGGTCCGGGCCCAAATCTGATTGGAAGGGAGGCGTTTGACCAGATTGGAATTGGTCTTGAATGGATAAATTATGGCGACAGTGTATGTCAAATCAATGAGGTAATTATGGAAAACGGAGTGACAGCAAAAAGACACCAGGACCAATTGATGAGAAGAGTCAAGGAAGAAGTATCGGAGGATGTGGAGAAGGAGGAGGAGTGTAACACCGAAAGAAGGGGGGAACAAATGAATGACCCAAACGAATCACCGGAAAGGCTGGAGGAAACACCTGGGCCAAGTAGACCAATAAGAAACCGGAGACTCCCCGAATACTTAAAAGATTGTGTAACAAATTGGGGGTGAGAAGATGTGGTGTTTTGCATAACAATAGTTATGTTTAGATAAATTGTCGAGATATGCAAATAAGGTTTTGCATAGTGTTTGTTTGTATGTTAATTATTTTTATGTATATATATGTATCATTAAATTGTAAATGTTCAGTCATATTAGTGTTATGAGCCAATAAAGGTTTTATCTCTAACTTAGTGGATCTCGGTGACCTGGAGTAGTTGTAGAGACACAACATAATATATAAAAAATATAATATTGAATTGAAATTGATTTTTGGAAAACAATGTTTTTCAATACTAAATAATATTATGAAAAATAAAAGTAAATTTGATTAAAGTTTTTTTTTTTTAAATCATGTTGGATTAAAAATTTGATTATATAATTGAAAAGTAATAATTAATTATAAAAAACACTTTAAAAAGCTTTTATTTAAAATGCACTAAAAATAACAAAATAAATATTTCTGAAGTATTGCTTTTTTTTCTGAAGGTACCATTTAACAAATAAAATAATAGACTTAGAAATAAAAGCGATGGATGATGATAATCATTTATGCAGCAAATAGGTATAAATTTAATAAAAGGCATAATATTGCGAATCATTTGCTTCATATAAAATCACATTGATCTGAAATTTATCATTATTGTACCCCACCGCTTTTATTTCTAAGTCTATCATTTTATTTGTTAAATGGTACCTTCAGAAAAAAAAGCAATACTTCAGAGATATTTATTTTGTTATTTTTAGTGCATTTTAAATAAAAGATTTTTTTAAAGTGTTTTTATAATTAATTATTCACGCTATTTTTAGTCGTATATATGCCAGTCCAAAAAAAAAAGCCTTATCACTGAGACGACGTTGGCCTTAAATAGCTGCAAGCCTGCTCGCAGCAGATTGGTCAATTCCTCGTGGGAGGTTGGAAGTGACGTAAGCAAAATCCGTTACTAACAGAACTGCGTCTCTTTGCTTTTGGGAACCCTAAATTTATTGAATTATATTACAAAGTTAGAGACACCCAGTGGATTATTGTTAGGGGATAATTGGTACATATAAAATTTGAATTATAATTAAACAATTGATTAAATAGTTAAAAGTAACAACATACTAATTGAAAAAGGGGAACTATTTAAAAAGGTGTCGTGAAATGTATGGTGGTATATTGTTACACACACACCTATATATATATAATGAATATAAATATATGCGTGATGATATTGGAATAAGAAGACTAAATTATAACAGATGAAATTGATATATTTGTTGGCTTTTCTCATTTATTTGCTTGTAATTCCAAGGACGTTTTATATAGGAATCTGAATATTTGGATTTCTAATTCCTTCCATGGCTTGAACATTTATTGAAAAAATCCTTTCGAAACCTCCAGCATTGTCGCATTTTTAGCCAAGAAAAATTTAAATTGACAGGTTCTGGAAAAAATAGTTGTTTTTTAGTCAGAAAATGATAATGAAAATATTGCTGTATCATGTTTGATAATCAGATACAAAATTATATAGGGAAAAAATTCCAAAAGAGCAGAGACCACGGGTGAAGCGAGTTCACTTTTAGTATGCAGAAACAAAATTCTAACAGAAAACATTCATTCTAGTAGAAGACACAAAGCCAGATCATCTATATATATATAAATGAATGTATGTGTGTGTGTGGTGTGTCTGTCCTTTATGCCTGACCAAACCACTCATTGGATCGCCATGAAACTTTTGGAAGTTATTTAGTATAGTACTGGGAAGGTTTCTAGCAAATAAAATTTTTGAAATAACTTTTCGCCTAAAAATAATCAAGATAAATATTCTGATTTATCTGTTATAATTCAACAATCTGCTCTAAATATTATCATGCATATAGAAAAAAATGATTATATGCCTCTTCTTTATGCCGGACCAAACTACTCATTTCATCGCAATTTAACTTTGAGAAATTGTTTGATATACTACCAGAAAGGTTTCTATCTAATTATTAGTTTGAAAAACCTTTTTTTTCTAAATAAGGATAAATATTAATTAATCTGTTATATTTTCAGCAATCTGATTTATTATCTCTGTATTATCTTTATATATATAAAAATCAAAATTTGTCTGTCTGTTTGTCGATAAACCCAGAAACTACTTAACCAAATGTCACCAAATTTTCCACATAACTACCAATGACCCTGAAGATGAAGAATTTACAATGCATTAAAATTAAGTTTTAAAAAAATATTTTAAAATCTATATTTTATCTTTGTGTAACTTTATTTATATAGCCACTTGCTATTTGACCATTTAGAACTTTGGGGAAAGTTATAAAGCTATTTTTTGTCAGATTTACTTTTTTCGTGTTGTTTTATTTCGCAAATTCCATTACATTTTTATCAAAAAATATCATCATTATTAAGGTTTTCAATGTGTCTGTATTCAAATTATTAATGACATTTTGAAAGTAAAACAGTGTATGCGGTATTATATATGTATAATGGAACAATGGCTTAAAATATAATAGAAAGTAAGCTGAATGAAGACAAAAAAAAGTTAAGAATTCCCTATGAATTGAATTGAAGTGATTTTGCCTATAAAATATCAAAAAATAGACTGGATTGATACATATTCAAAATGGTTAAAATGGCATTTATTAAACCAAACAGTTTGAAAAAGTAGATAAAGTAGAGCTTCCATTGAGAGGATGCCTAAAATCGTAGCTTAACCCGTCTCTCCAAGAGGCAGTCTCTTATTAAAGGTCTATTAAAGATTCTTTAATATAAATTAGAATCTCCAATGAGAGACCACCTAGAGGAGAAACAAGTTGAGTCATGTTTTTAGGTGGTCTTTCTTAAGAGACTCTATTTACATATATTAAAATCAACATTTTCTTACTGTTACGTTTAATTACTGCTAATCTCTATATATAAAAATGATGTCAATTATTAATTGGACTGAGCGAGTATTGTGAGTTTCATTATTCTATATGGTCTGGAAGCATATTAAAATTAAATATACAAAATTTAAAAGGAAATTTGTCCGTTCTTGGCCAACCTGACAACCCAGAAGTCTGAAAATTGGTCAGCTAGCATTGTCAACAGGTTTGAACATGTGTACCAAATTTCATATTTCTAGGTGCCATATAAGTATATTAAAAATTGATTACAAGATTTGGCGACAGACATCCAGACAGACAGACAGATAGGCAAATTAAATAAAAGCTTTTAAAATAAAAATAATTATTCAAGATTTTATACAAAAATTAGAATATAATTAAGGGTTATTAATGATTGGATAAATGATAGGTAGTTGAAAATTGAACAAAAATTGTCTCTTTTGAAGAAAAGTTACAACTGTGGTGTGTAACTAGATCATATTCCTTTGGTAAACATCGGTGTTTCTATGACTCTCTGAAGCTGGGAATACGTGAAATGACATTTTCATTTGTCCAAAATGGTGATATGTAGAGAATGATTTCTCTTTTGCGTCATAAAGTCTATATAAGACTTAACCAAATTGTTTTAATTGGTGATATTAATTAACATGTAAAATGTTTAATGTATGTTGTGACAAAAATAACAAACACCCCGCACAAGTGACCATACCAGAAATAGAACCACCGACGATACCGAGAAAGATAGAGAGTGGACGCCCTTTAGGCGTCGCTCCCCCAAGTCGAATCTATTTCAGTTACATGTCCCCGCTCAAGGCAGATGTAAATGACCGCTATCTTCATGATCGCCATTTTTGATTAAGGCGTTGGGGAGATTTGTAAGAAAACCTAAATGGTTAGTGTGAAACATGTGTTTAAAAAAATGGCAATCATGAATATAGCGGTCATTTACATCTGACATCTGTCTTGAGCGGGGACATGTAACTGAAATAGATTCGACTTTGGGGAGCGACGCCTAAAGGGCGTCCACTTTCTATCTTTCTCGGTATCGTCGGTGGTTCTATTTCTGGTATGGTCACTTGTGCGGGGTGTTTGTTATTTTTGTCCTTTACTTGAAACTGACTTTCTTCTTTTGTTGAGTTTGGCATATTCCTTGCCTATTTGAAAATATAGTTTTCTCGATGTTCGTAGTTGTTGTGTTTCGAAGTTAGTTTAGACTTAGTAAAAATGCTATTCAGTGATTTTAGATTAGATATCTGTGAAATGTTTGACTTTCGACGTGGACACTCTTTGAGGTGAGATGTGTCACAGGCATGAAGGCGTCTTTAGCCTGAAAAGTGAAAAGGTTTTGTGGTGTGGCGCTGTGACACGAAGTGAAAAATTGTGGATGAAAAGGTGTCACATGAATTCGCTGTTTGGTACAGAATCTAAGCTGTTTCACCATGAATAACAAATTTACTAGAGTCATGGGTGGTGGGACGAACACATATCGAGAACATTTTTGACTGTTAGTGGATGTGGCATGCTTAATGTGAAAATATTTTATTGTGGCGACGATATAGAGCTAAGTGGAGCTTGTGTGGCTCGAGATTTGGATTTTTTTGTGAAATCGCGCATTAATATTTGTTGCCAATTGGATAAAGTGATGTGTGAGTGTTGTAACGTTTGTTGAGAGAGATTTGTTGATTAATTATGCATGTAAAAGGAAGGTAGGAGAGGATGTATTTATCCTCAAATATTAACGATTGTAATAGGTTTGGCAAGTTGTGACCTAATTTAGCTACTGGCGTGGTAGTTGATGGGATTTTTATTTTTAACTTGTTTTGGGAAAGATAGTTGTTTTTCCTATTTGTGAATTTGAAGATATTGTCTCTCAAGAGAGAAATCACAAAAGATTTCTGAAATTACGAAATTTTTTTCACCTATGTTAATTTATATTTTAAAATTTAGATTTTTTATCGTTGATTATGGTTGCTAAAATGATTCTTGTAAAAGGGCAATGCCATGATAGTGACAAGAAATTTTTGAATTGTGGCGTTTACTTAAAATGGTGAATATGACTATTATTTTTGAAAATTTTTAAGTATTTGATTAAGAAATGGGTGTTTTGGTATAAAGATAACTAATAATAAAAACAAAAATAAGTTTAGAAATATGATGAATGAGAGTTTTTTTTAAATAATAATAATGATTTTTTTTAAGTTGTAGTAGATTTGGATAGTACGATTTTAGGTAAATTTTGAAAAGACATGTAAAATTAGTAAATTGGTAAAAATGTGTGATTGAAGTTTTTTTTAAAGTAAAATTGAGAATAATACCTTGAAATTTATAATCTGATTAAAAATTAAAGTAAAGTTGATAAATGAGAGTGTGAAAGTTTTAAAAATTGAATAAAATATGATATAAAAAAGGTAAAAATTGATTTTAAAATGCTTAGAGTGAAAATATAAATACAAAATTAATGGGGAATCAAGTTGTGAACTTGAGGATAAAGTTAAGGTAGGTTTTTTAAAAAACTTACAATTGTGTGATGATTGTTCAGTCAGGAAACTTGGTCTCTGGTTGTTTTCCTGATGACGTGGAAAGCGCTCCATGTAGGGCTTGTAGAAGCTTGTAGCTTCTTCAACGTTGATTTGCAGCTTGTCGCTTTGAACATTGTATCGTTGTCAGGTCCAAGGTGGAGAACTTGTCACCGGTTTTTCTTCATTCTGCTCCTCGATTTCCATGACTCGCGGGAATTTCGGCTGTGCCGCTGGGGTGGTCAGCTTGCTCCTGGCGTTGGCGCTCTGTGTTAGCGGGCCTGCGGAGGTCCCTTGGGATGTCGTTTCTTCCGTAAATATATCTTGTTGGGGAGAGATTGCTTGGTCGTTTCGTTGGAATGGCGGGTTTGTTCCTCCATCTTCGCTCTTTCTCGCTTCTATCTGGACAGTCTTCTTACCTTCTTCGTTGTGTCATTCTTCGTTTTGGTTATCCTGTCGACTATAAATGTGATGAGGTCCTGTTGACTCTTATAGAATTCTGTCGACTAAATCTGTGATGAGGTATCCAGTCGACTTAAACTGTGGTGTGAGTCCCTGTCAACTCTCGCTATACTGTGTTGACCGAGAGGAACAGTCAGGATGGGGAGTTTTCCAGTACCTCTCTGCACCTTTTAAGACCTTTAAAAGTTCTCACAAAGTACAGGCAGTCGTGGTCGAGGCAGAGTGGAAAGCTTGGGAATGTCCACACAAAAAACGAAGACACAGTTGCACTAAGAAAGTTCCGTGAACAGATAAAAGTTGAGCTAGGAGCGAAAGATAGAGATGAAAGAGTTCTTACTGGTCTACTTGGTGGATGAGGAGGACCTTGGTGACAACCGACGAGGGCTTGCGCTGATGGTGAAATGTCAAGTGACTGTATTTATAGGTTAAGACAGGGGCCTTATGCGACAGGGGCGTGGATCGTCTGGTGAAATTCTAAACTGGCGCCGTCCTGACAGTTTCCAATCTATCTTTAGATTTTGTTTTGTGACCTCCATCTATCTCGATTTTAGACGTTTCTGACTTCTATCTCTTGCTTCAGCTCAACTCTTAATCTATTACAGAGTTTTATTTATTTATCCTCATTTTGTACAAAGTACATTACATATGGTGATGTAATGACACATGTCAATAATGCGTATAATCATTTACAGATGTTTCTATTGAGAATTCTATTTGTTTTATATCGAGAAGTCCATATAAAATATCTAAGGACAGAAGACTTGTATTGCCAACTATGCAAAAATAGAACCGAAAATGAATTAGAACATTATATATTGGAATGCATGCCTCTTTACACGGAAAGAAAAATACTTTTCTCTAAGATAGGCCATACACACCTCACATTATATTCTTTATTATCCAACTTTATAGACAATAGTTCAGTAGCTTTGAATCTATATAACTTCCATAAAAAATGCTGTAAAAAAGAAAGACTTAACCGAACATCCAAACATACCAAATATTTCTGTTTGATGAGGAGGACAGAGCCAATATCCAATTATTTGTTTGGGCAGGTACGATAATCCAACCCCCCACACCGATAAAACGGTGTTTACAACTCTGAACACTCGGATTTTCCTGGAAAATCTCTTAAAGAATTTTTTAAAAAGCCATGGGACACCTGTGCTGTGTGAGCAGAAGAGCTTAAATTGACTTGTTCCATTATATGTATGTTTCATATGTAAATACCTGTTTTCTTTCCTCTTTTCGCTCTCCACTTCTCCCATCCACATTTCCAATTTTTTTTCTTTCTTATTTTCCATAGGATTATTCAAATAATCATCTGTATTTATTTACCACTAGCGGATGTACCCGGCTTCGCCCGGGTTTTACCCTAGTGAAAGTTTACCTAACGAACATTTGTTAAAACAATTCTAGAAAACATCCAATCCCTACTGAATCTATACTTGTCAAGATAACTTTATGTTTGATTATCTGCTCCACCTAGCTGTACCCGTTCAAACGTTGCTGTCTTTGAACAAAAAGGCAGTTTTAATACCTAAATAATAATTTATTAATGATCAAATGTATACAATACATCAAAATGAAAATTAACAATAAAATTATCCCTACATAAATGTCATTTAAATATAACATATGTAAAAATAATAGATATATTTTGATAATTTGAAACTCGTAAATTTAAATTTCTCGATAAAGTGACCATTTTTCCCGGTCCCTTGAAAAATACTCGATAAGTTGAATAAAATCAATATTAATTATCATTATTCTTGTCTCAAATAAATTGCCGTGTCATCCTGAATTTTGTCTTTTCTAATTTTCTACATTACAAAATCATCATTTTATCTATACTCCCAATATATATGTTGTAGATAAATGATAAAACTAACTTTGACTTGTACGCAATTAATAGGTAGAAAATCTTATTTTTGATAAATAATCATCATCATTTAGTTAAATCTACAAATCTGCAAATAACTCTAAGGATATTCAAGATATTCAAGAAATTATTTTTCAAAAACCTTTCCGGGGATATACCTAATAATATCCCAAAATTTCACGGCGATTGGATGTATGGTTTTTGAATCTATAGAGTACAGACAGACAAACATTCAATTTTATATATATACGAATGACCCGGGCAACGCCCGGGTTTTTCCCGATTAAATGTTTTTATTCAAATACTATTCGTTACAATTATAAATTGGTGCCGTGGATGTCACTCTTGTGAAACGTCCCGCTCCAAACTTTGTGTCTGAGAAGCGATATTTTTATAGAAAGACTAGCGGATGTGCCCGGCTTCGCCCGGGTTTTACCCGAGTGAATGTTTGTCTAACGAACATTTGTTAAAACAAATCTCTTTAAACTTATAAAACGTACTCGGCTTCGCCCGGGGTTTTACCCGAGTAAAGGTTTGTCTAGCGAACATTTGTTAAAACAATTCTCTAAAAACTTATTAAAAAATAAAAAAGATATATTTTGATAATTTGAAACTCGTAAATTTGAATCTCTCGATAAAGTGAACATTTTTTCCCGGTCTCTGTGTGCCTTGTCATCCTGAATTTTGTCTTTCCTAATTTTCTACATTAGAAAATCATAGTTTTATCTAGTGAACATTTTTTCCCGGTCCCTTGAGAAATACTCGATAAGTTGAATAAAATCAATATTAATTGGTTCCCTCGGTAATTGGAAGTTAAAGGAATAGTATCTTCGCCTTGGAATTGTATCATTATTCTTGTCGCAAATAAATTGCCGTGTCATCCTGAGATAATCTTACTTTTGATAAATAATATTTGAGATAACAAACTTAGTGATAATAAAACTTGTTATTATCGTCACAAAGGGAGCGCTGCTTGCGAGTTAAATCTACAAATCTGCAAATAACTCTAAGGATATTCAAGATATTCATGAAATTATTTTTCAAAAACCTTCCCGATGATATACCTAATAATATCCCAAAAATTTCACGGCGATTGGATGTATGGTTTTTGAATCTATAGAGTACAGACAGACAGACATTCAATTTTATATATATAAGATAATATAAATGAGTTTTAAAAATTGTAAAAAAATAAATGCATCGGCCGGGAATCGAACCCGGGCCGCCCGCGTGGCAGGCGAGCATTCTACCACTGAACCACCGATGCTTAAAAAAATGGCCATATTTAGGTATTCATTCCATTCCGGATTAGTCCGCGTAAAAAAATAGTTCTTCAAATGAAAAAAAAGAAATAGCCAAAAATACTAATCAAAATACAGCCGAAAATTTTCCTAAGGTTTATAAAAAGAGACATTCAAAATTTGGTACCAATTGGTTCAGTAGTTTTTGAGTTTATCGCGAAACAGACAGACAGACAGAAATTGACTTTTATATATATATATATAATATTATTATATATTATATTATATATAATCTAAAAATATTATATAATCAAAAAACTCAAATATTCCTTTATTTTAAAAATATATATATTTTATTTTATTCATTGATAATTTTACTTTTGTTATCATCGTTTTTAAAAAGACTTTCAGTTTTAGTTGTATAATTTTGTTGTAAATATGCGTAGTTAACCAATCAATCCTTTTAAATCACTAATATAGGATTAAATTATAAATTCTATATAATGTGAAACTAACAAATGTGTAATCTTTCCTCAAGTAATTGAAAATAAAAGCTACTTGACGGTAAATAATTATCTTTTTTTATCACGACTGCACCTCAACCCTTTACCTTATCGATCCTTTGTCTTATCAAGCCTAATCTAACAACAGCACAAAATATTCATAACATATATATAGAGATTTACTCTTCATTGTTGGCTTTTTATCTTACATTCATTCTTCATTGTTGGCTTTTTATATTACATTCACTCTTCATTGTTGGCTTTTTATCTTACATTCACTCTGTTGGCTTTTATATTACATTTACTCTTCAGTGTTGGCTTTTTATCTTACATTCACTCTTCATTGTTGGCTTTTTATATTATATTTACTCTTCATTGTTGGCTTTTTATCTTACATTCATTCTTCATTGTTGGCTTTTTATATTACATTTACTCTTCATTGTTGGCTTTTTATCTTACATTCACTCTTCATTGTTGGCTTTTTATCTTACATTCATTCTTCATTGTTGGCTTTTTATATTACATTCACTCTTCATTGTTAGCTTTTTATCTTACATTCATTCTTCATTGTTGGCTTTTTATATTACATTTACTCTTCATTGTTGGCTTTTTATCTTACATTCACTCTTCATTGTTGGCTTTTTAAATTATATTTACTCTTCTTTGTTGGCTTTTTATCTTACATTCATTCTTCATTGTTGGCTTTTTATATTACATTTACTCTTCATTGTTGGCTTTTTATCTTACATTCACTCATCATTGTTGGCTTTTTATCTTACATTCATCCTTCATTGTTGGCTTTTTATATTACATTCACTCTTCATTGTTGGCTTTTAATCTTACATTCACTCTTCATTGTTGGCTTTTTATATTATATTTACTCTTCATTGTTGGCTTTTTATCTTACATTCATTCTTCATTGTTGGCTTTTTATATTACATTTACTATTCATTGTTGGCTTTTTATCTTACATTCACTCTTCATTGTTGGCTCTTTATCTTACATTCATTCTTCATTGTTGGCTTTTTATCTTACATTCACTCTTCATTGTTGGCTTTTTATCTTACATTCATTCTTCATTGTTGGCTTTTTATATTACATTCACTCTTCATTGTTGGCTTTTTATATCATATAGAAAATCATAGTTTTATCTAGTGAACATTTTTTCCCGTGTCACATTGCCGTGTCATCCTGAGATAATCTCACTTTTGATAAATAATATTTAAGATAACAAACTTAGTGATAAGAAAACTTGTTAACATCGTCACAATGGGGGCGCTGCTTGCGAGTTAAATCTACAAATCTGCAAGTAACTCTAAGGATACTCAAGATATTCATGAAATTATTTTTCAAAAACCTTCCCGGTGATATACCTAATAATATCCCAAAATTTCACGGCGATTGGATGTATGGTTTTTGAATCTATAGAGTACAAACAAACAGACAGACATTCAATTTTATATATATAGATGATCTGGCTTTTGTTTTCTGCTCGAATGAATGTTTTTCTGTTAGAATTTTGTTCCTGCGTACAAAATAATGAAATGATTTCACCCGTGGTCTCTGCTTTTTGGAATTTTTCCCGATATAATTTTGTATCTGATAATCAAACATGATACAGCAATATCGTCATCATCATTTTCTGACTAAAAATATAGAGTTTTAATAATTGATTTATATATATTTTTAAATAGCCTATCGTCTTCCCCGTATTTTTTTACCTATGTATGGAAATTTTGGTTTGAATTAGTGAACTACTGCGAATTTGTATACGGACATACAAACAAACATACAAACAAATTATAAAACTATTTTAGAGGCGTAATATTCTTTTTAAAATAAAACTGTTTCTACTGTCCTTACTGCGATGGAAAAATTAAAGGAAAAATTTTTCCATCGCAGTAAGGACAGTAGAAACAGTTTTATTTTAAAAATAATATTACGCCTCTAAAATAGTTTTATAATTTGATAACAGATGGCGCTCTAGTACATCGAAACATACAAACAGACAAACATACAAACATTCATTTTTATATATATAGAGATTTACTCTTCATTGTTGGCTTTTTATATTATACTAGCGGATGTGTACCCGGCTTCGCCCGGGTTTTATCCGAGTGAAAGTTTGCCTAACGAATATTATATATTATGAAGTATAATAAACAATGTTAAAGATTAGTTTTAATTATTAATCAAGATTGTGTGTGAATATGTGAAAAAGATGTAATATCGTTGTTGTTTTCTTGGCCGACTGTTTTACATATGGTGTTATCTTAAAATTGCTTGTTTTGAATATTTTTTTAGATTGAGTTGAATGAATTGCTGAATTTTTTTTGTATTTATATATAAATGAAATTAACTCTGTTGATTTTTTTTGTATTTAATCGATAACAGCGAAGTTACGCATGTTAAAGTTAGGAAAAATATTTTGATGTTAAGCAAAACCTGCTCCATCTCGTTTTACATAAATGTTGAAAATTTGGTCGAAATTGATGCATTGTAACGAAAGTTTTTAGTGAACAACACTTATGAAATTTGCATTTTATTAATATAGATTTACTCTTCATTGTTGGCTTTTTATCTTACATTCACTCTTCATTGTTGGCTTTTTATATTATATTTACTCTTCATTGTTGGCTTTTTATCTTACATTCATTCTTCATTGTTGGCTTTTTATATTACATTTACTATTCATTGTTGGCTTTTTATCTTACATTCATTCTTCATTGTTGGCTTTTTATCTTACATTCATTCTTCATTGTTGGCTTTTTATATTACATTCACTCTTCATTGTTGGCTTTTTATATTATATTTATTCTTCATTGTTGGCTTTTTATCTTACATTTATTCTTCATTGTTGGCTTTTTATATTACTATACTCTTCATTGTTGGCTTTTTATCTTACATTCACTCTTCATTGTTGGCTTTTTATCTTACATTCATTCTTCATTGTTGGCTTTTTATATTACATTCACTCTTCATTGTTAGCTTTTTATCTTACATTCATTCTTCATTGTTGGCTTTTTATATTACATTCACACTTCATTGTTGGCTTTTTATCTTACATTCACTCTGTTGGATTTTTATATTACATTTACTCTTCATTGTTGGCTTTTTATCTTACATTCACTCTTCATTGTTGGCTTTTTAAATTATATTTACTCTTCTTTTTTGGCTTTTTATCTTACATTCATTCTTCATTGTTGGCTTTTTATATTACATTTACTCTTCATTGTTGGCTTTTTATCTTACATTCACTCTTCATTGTTGGCTTTTTATCTTACATTCATTCTTCATTGTTGGCTTTTTATATTACATTCACTCTTCATTGTTGGCTTTTTATCTTACATTCACTCTTCATTGTTGGCTTTTTATATTATATTTACTTTTCATTGTTGGCTTTTCATCTTACATTCACTCTTCATTGTTGGCTTTTTATATTATATTTACTCTTCCTTGTTGGCTTTTTATCTTACATTCATTCTTCATTGTTGGCTTTTTATATTACATTTACTATTCATTGTTGGGTTTTTATCTTACATTCACTCTTCATTGTTGGCTTTTTATCTTACATTCATTCTTCATTGTTGGCTTTTTATCTTACATTCACTCTTCATTGTTGGCTTTTTATCTTACATTCATTCTTCATTGTTGGCTTTTTATATTACATTCACTCTTCATTGTTGGCTTTTTATATCATATAGAAAATCATTGTTTTATCTAGTGAACATTTTTTCCCGTGTCAAATTGCCGTGTCATCCTGAGATAATCTTACCTTTGATAAATAATATTTAAGATAACAAACTTAGTGATAAGAAAACTTGTTAACATCATCACAATGGGGGCGCTGCTTGCGGGTTAAATTTACAAATCTGCAAGTAACTCTAAGGATATTCAAGATATTCATGAAATTATTTTTCAAAAACCTTCCCGGTGATATACCTAATAATATCCCGAAATTTCACGGCGATTGGATGTATGGTTTTTGAATCTATAGAGTACAAACAAACAGACAGACATTCAATTTTATATATATAGATGATCTGGCTTTTGTTTTCTGCTCGAATGAATGTTTTTCTGTTAGAATTTTGTTCCTGCGTACAAAATAATGAACTGGTTTCACCCGTGGTCTCTGCTTTTTGGAATTTTTCCCGATATAATTTTGTATCTGATAATCAAACATGATACAGCAATATCGTCATCATCATTTTCTGACTAAAAATATAGAGTTTTAATAATTGATTTATATATTTTTTTAAATAGCCTATCGACTTCCCCGTATTTTTTTACCTATGTATGGAAATTTTGGTTTGAATTAGTGAACTACTGCGAATTTGTATACCGGACATACAAACAAACATACAAACAAATTATAAAACTATTTTAGAGGCGTAATATTCTTTTTAAAAAATGAACTGGTTTCACCCGTGGTCTCTGCTTTTTGGAATTTTTCCCGATATAATTTTGTATCTGATAATCAAACATGATACAGCAATATCGTCATCATCATTTTCTTACTAAAAATATAGAGTTTTAATAATTGATTTATATATATTTTTAAATAGCCTATCGTCTTCCCCGTTTTTCTTACCTATGTATGGAAATTTTGGTTTGAATTAGTGAACTACTGCGAATTTGTATACCGGACATACAAACAAACATACAAACAAATTATAAAACTATTTTAGAGGCGTAATATTCTTATATATATTATTATAAAAATGAATGTATGTGTGTCTGTTTGTTTGTTTGTTTGTCCTTTATGCCTGACCAAACCACTCATTGGATCGCCATGAAACTTTGGGAAGTTATTTAGTATAGTACTGGGAAGGTTTCTAGCAAATAAAATTTTTGAAATAACTTTTCGCCTAGAAATAATCAAGATAAATATTCTAATTTATCTGTTATAATTCAACAATCTGCTCTAAATATTATCATGATGATACGATGATTTTGTAATGTAGAAAATTAGGAAAGACAAAATTCAGGATGACACGGCAATTTATTTGAGACAAGAATAATGATACAATTCAAAGGCAAGATACTATTCCTTTAATTTCCAATTACCGAGGGAACCAATTAATATTGATTTTATTCAACTTATCGAGCATTTTTCAAGGGACCGGGAAAAAATGTTCACTTTATCGAGAGATTCGTTAAACAAACCTTTACTCGGGTAAAACCCGGGCGAAGCCGGGTACATCCATACAAGAATAATGATACAATTTAAAGGCAAGATACTATTCCTTTAACTTCCAATTACCGAGGGAACCAATTAATATTGATTTTATTCAACTTATCGAGTATTTTTCAAGGGACCGGGAAAAAAATGTTCACTTTATCGAGAGATTCGTTAGACAAACTTTTACTCGGGTAAAACCCGGGCGAAGCCGGGTACGTCCGCTAGTTTTAAAATAAAACTGTTTCTACTGTCCTTACTGCGATGGAAAATTTAAAGGAAAAATTTTTCCATCGCAGTAAGGACAGTAGAAACAGTTTTATTTTAAAAAGAATATTACGCCTCTAAAATAGTTTTATAATTTGATAACAGATGGCGCTCTATTACATCGAAACATACAAACAGACAAACATACAAACATTCATTTTTATATACAGTCTACTCTCGTTATAACGCCACCATCCGGATTTTGCAAAAAAGCGGCGTAAGGCGAGGGTGGCGTTGTATCGAACACACACGTTTAAAATGTGAAATTTAAAGATACAATAAATTATTTATAACAATTACTAAAAACAACTTATACCCTAAGTCAATATATAGAATGCCGGCATTAATTAATTAATATGACAAATAGGAATAATTAATTTATAATTTATTCATAAAAAAGTAATTACATTTTCTTGAAGAAGTCTGTGATCACAACTTGTGTTTTCTCTTCCTCACTTATGGCATAGACACGGCGTAACAAATCCTCAGATAGATTGACGTCGTCAGATGTTGCTCTCTTGGAGTGCTCAAGAAACAACAAAACTGTCTCAGCAGCTGTTCTGGCTTCCCTTAACGATGGTAGGCGCTGGGTCACTGTTGTATCATCATCCTCGCCAAGTTCTTCTTTCGCTGTAACAGTGGACACTAGCAAATTGTCATCTGTTAGCTTCATTTACGCCTCCTGGGAATCATCAACCAGTTGAAACTCCCTTTCAGTCATCAAATTCTCTGGTGTAATAGCGAAGATGTCGCGAATGCGATCGAACAGATTTTCATATTTAAGAGGCTCAACTGCAGCAGTAGAAGTGAAGCGAATAATGCCTGTGTGATTCCAGCAGTTGCTGATGGAATCAGGGCTCACAGAATCCCAAGCCATTTTACAATAGCGCACAGCGTAATCCAGACGTAATTCTGTGGGTAGATGGGCATCCGCCAATTCCACCATTTTCTGGAGTTGAAGCTTGCGATATTGAGCCTTGAAACTTTTGATGATGCCACTATCCAGTGATTGCAGACTGGCAGTCATATTTGGTGGAAGGAAGTGTATCTTTATGTTGTTGAGACCATCATTAGGGACGCAGTGAGACGTAGAGTTATCTAACAACAGTAGGATACGACGTCCTTCAGAGACAAGCTGCTTGTTGAACTGCAGTAACCATTCTTGAAAGATACTAGAGGTCATCCATGCTTTGCTGTTAGATGTGTAAGTGCAGTAGAAGTGTGGACTAAATTTTCTGAAGCATCGAGGCTTTGCCGATTTTCCAATAATCAGCAATCGCCGCTTGTCTGTTCCAGTAGAGTTGCAGCACAGTAGAACAATGATTCGTTGCTTCATCCTTTTGACACCACGGCAGCTTTCATCTTTGTGAGCAAGTGTTCGGTCAGGAATGAGCTGAAAAAATAATCCTGTTTCGTCTGCATTGTATATGTTAGCTGGATCATATCCGGAGTTCGCCAGAATACTATTCAAATTTGTAAGATGTTCATCAATGATAGCTGGAGAAATCGATGCACCTTCCCCACAGAGCCGTCGTTGCGAAATATGGAATCTCCCTTTAAATCGCTGCAGCCACCCACTGCTGTACGCGAAATTTTCTGGTACGTCCAAATGCTCGCCAAGTTTTTTTGCCTTTTCTCTTAAGAGATCATCAGTAATAATAATATTATTGGCACGCTTTTGGGTAAACCAGTTGAAAAGAGCGTCTTCCAAGTCACTAAATTTTCCGACTCTTTGTCTCTTTGAAGAACCAACAGTATAATTTTCCCACTTCTCAGCCTGAGTGAGAATATCACGGACAGTTGTTCGTGGAAGTGAGAAACGCTTTCCAATCTCATTCTTCGACATCGTAGGGTTATTTCTTGCCAACTGGCATATCTCCTTCTTCTTTTCAATGGTGATCGACTCACGTTTACGCTTTTGGGAACTCATGATACGACAATAAAGTTGTTGTGTTGACGTTAGCAAAGGATGAAGCGACTGTGTATGTCCCAGGAACAAGCAGGAAAAGGGTCTGCTGGCTGTTCACACAATCTGTTATCTTTTGTGTCAACAGCAAACAACGTCCGGCGCCATGAGGGAGGGGGGGGGGGAGGGACGTTGTGAGCGGCGCTATAACGAGTGGTTTTTGCTACTTGGGATATGAAAAATCAGCGGCGGAAGGCGAACAGCGAGGGAGTGGCGTTATATCGAGAAAAATACATTGATGTCGATTGGGACAAAACGAAAAAGCGGCGTAAGGCGAAAGTGGCGTTATATCGAGTGGCGTTATAACCAGAGTAGACTGTATATAGAGATTTACTCTTCATTGTTGGCTTTTTATATTATACTAGCGGATGTGTACCCGGCTTCGCCCGGGTTTTATCCGAGTGAAAGTTTGCCTAACGAATATTATATATTATGAAGTATAATAAACAATGTTAAAGATTAGTTTTAATTATTAATCAAGATTGTGTGTGAATATGTGAGAAAGATGTAATATCGTTGTTGTTTTCTTGGCCGACTGTTTTACATATGGTGTTATCTTAAAATTGCTTGTTTTGAATATTTTTTTAGATTGAGTTGAATGAATTGCTGATTTTTTTTTTTGTATTTATATATAAATAAAATTAACTCTGTTGATTTTTTTTTTGTATTTAATCGATAACAGCGAAGTTACGCATGTTAAAGTTAGGAAAAATATTTTGATGTTAAGCAAAACCTGCTCCATCATGTTTTACATAAATGTTGAAAATTTGGTCGAAATTGATGCATTGTAACGAAAGTTTTTAGTGAACAACACTTATGAAATTTGCATTTTATTAATATAGATTTACTCTTCATTGTTGGCTTTTTATCTTACATTCACTCTTCATTGTTGGCTTTTTATATTATATTTACTCTTCATTGTTGGCTTTTATCTTACATTCATTCTTCATTGTTGGCTTTTTATATTACATTTACTATTCATTGTTGGCTTTTATCTTACATTCATTTTTCATTGTTGGCTTTTTATCTTACATTCATTCTTCATTGTTGGCTTTTTATATTACATTTACTATTCATTGTTGGCTTTTTATCTTACATTCATTTTTCATTGTTGGCTTTTTATCTTACATTGTTGGCTTTTTATATCATACTATCAGAGAAAAGAGAAACCACGGAAGGTGAACAGAAAAATGCTTACAATGGATGTTATGTTTACGATATCAAGTTAAATAAAAACAAAGATAAAATTTGCATATGTTGGTCACTATAAATTTGTATATTTGTTAGGCGAAATTGGAAACATGATAAAACAATTGGGTATTTAAAAACAAATGTGGAAATAAAAGTTGAAGTATAATAAACAATGTTAAAGATTAGTTTTAATTATTAATCAAGATTGCGTGTGAATATGTGAGAAAGATGTAATATCGTTGTTGTTTTCTTGGCCGACTGTTTTACATATGGTGTTATCTTAAAATTTCTTGTTTTGAATATTTTTTAGATTGAGATTATTAGCTAGTATGTAAAAAAATTAATCTGTTGAAATTTAATTTTGTATTTATATATAAATAAAATTAACTCTGTTGATTTTTTTGTATTTAATCGATAACAGCGAAGTTACGCATGTTAGACAAAAAATAATATGCTACCGATTGTAATTAAATCGACGATCGGACCAACCGGCGAGAAACTATGCATAATCGAAGCTTCCTCAATAACGAAGATCCTAGACAAATGTGGAATCGAGTATAAACTTGAGGAAACGGTTCAATCAAAGAAGAGAATTCGCAGCTCCCAATCGGATGACTCAAGATCGCCAAATAGGAGCGAGCGTAATCTGAAGACGCCTAGAATGGACATCGATGAACAAAGTCCCGCCACTGGAATTTCTCAACAAATGAACGCAGCTCACCCATCGCAAGACGATGAAGAAAATAACGGCAACGATGGCCCATGGACCACAGTCACTAACGTGAAAAAACCGAGAATTCCTCCTGTTATTGCAGAAAATGTAGCAGATTGGAAGCTTCTTTGCCAAGAACTAAAAGGCTTGTGCACGGAACCATTCCAAGTCACGATTTCTGGCAAAAAGCACATAATTAAATCGAAAAACATAGGCGACTTCAAAAAAATCAGGGAGTATGTACAGAAAAATAATGGAGGATATTCCTACAGACTACAGGAGGAAAACCACTGAAAGTAGTATTGAAGGGGGTAACAACAGCCTTCAAAGAAGAAGACGTCGTAACTGAACTGGTCTCAATGGGCTTCACTGAGGTTATTGTCAAAAGACTCCATAGACAATCGACCAAAATACCGATGAATATAGTCCTAGTAGAGCTACCGAAAAATGAACAAAATAAACGAATCTCTATGGAATAACCGAAATCCTTTACCAAAAAATAGTCGTGGAATCATTCAGGACTACAAAACGAGTGACTCAATGCTTTAACTGCCAGGGTTTTGGGCATGGCCAGCTAAACTGTTTTTTGAAGCCCAAATGTGTCAAGTGTGCTGAAGAACACCATTCGAAGGATTGTCCAAGAAAGTCGAAACAGCTCCCACCAAAGTGCGCTAATTGCGGAGAGGCGCACACAGCCAATTACCGCGGGTGCCCAAATTTTCCGAAGCCACAACAACAGCAGCTAAAGCCTCCTAGACAAAACTCCCCTAACACCATACCTCAAGCAAGCTCCACTGAAACAGAAGAAGCAACTGTTGAAAAACAAAAGGCAAGTTACGCTGAAACTGCAAAAAAGAAAACTACTCGTTCTGACACCAGGGAACTGTGCGAAAAGTTATTAGAAATTATCAAAAATTACTTACAATGAAAGGAAAATTACCTTTAAAAATCGTTTTCTGGAATTGCAACGGAATCAAACTCAAAAAAGAAGAATTTCTACAGTTTTTAGAAGAAAACTCAATAGACATGGCACTGCTCAGTGAAACACACTTAAAACCATCTGTCGACCTCAAACTCAGAAACTATCAGACAATAAGAGACGATAGAATCGTTGGAAGGGGCGGTGGAACGGCAATAATTCTAAAAAACTATCTTAAATATAAAAATGTGCTGATTCAAACATCTAACATGGAAAACACCACAATTCTAATGAAACCAGATGGAAGGACAGTAGTGCAGATATCGTCAATCTATAAGAAACCCGATCTACCACTCCAGGAGGAAGATCTGAATCTCTTGTTAGAGAATAATCAATCAGTAATCGCTGCAGGAGACTGGAACTCCAAGCACCCTCTTTGGGGCTCAAGAACCTCCAATAATAGTGGAACCGTGCTTCATAATTTTTCCGAAAAAGAAAACCTGGGCATTGTCGCACCTTCTTCACCCACGCACTACAGTCCTTTGGGAAATCCAGACTTTCTAGACATCGCAATTCTTAGAAACATCCCCTGGACTTCGATGATTAAGACCCTGGATGCCTTATCTTCAGATCACCTCCCAGTAATCCTAGAGCTGACCTGCCCGAAGGATGAATTCACGACTAGGGCTTGCCGACTCACTAACTGGGTACACTTCCAACAAGACTTAATTTCCAGTACGCCTCCTAGAATACCTTTGAAAACAGAAGCCAATATTGATTCAGCAGTGACCTTACTAAATGATAAAATCTACAACAGCTACTCAAAAAACACAGTTATATCATCCTCTTCATCAAAACAGAACCCCTCGACCAAGGCCTTGATAAAAGAAAAGAATAAAGCTCGTAAGAGATGGCAAGCAACCTGGGATCCAGCCCATAGAGCCATTTATTTAAATTTACAGGGAAAAGTTAACAAAGCCCTCAAATCCGACTCCACCGAGAACTGGAATCAATTCATACACAAGATTGAATCAAGCCCAAAGGACTTCTGGAGAAAAACAAAACCCATCAGAAAAAAAACGGAAAGGATCTCAAGTTTAGTAACGAACGGCAAAACCTTATTGACCGACAAAGAATTCGGAAATGAACTTGCAGAACACTTCTCCAACCAGTTCTCCAAGGAAAAAGAAGAAGACCAACCAAATATAACTTATAATCACCAACAAGAAAAAATGCTAACAATGACGACACCAAATGAAGTCAAAGAAGTGATTAAATACTTAGCTAATCACAAAGCTCCTGGCCATGACAATATCACTCCGCAAATGGCCAAGAATCTTCCCATCAAATGGATTGTATTTCTAGCTGGAGTTTTCAACGCCGTAATGCACTTGTGTTACTACCCCAAAGTCTGGAAGCATGCTATCATAATTCCAATTCCAAAAAAATCCGCTAAATCCCCTGAAGATCTAAGACCTATCAGCCTCCTCCCCACCATCGGCAAAATTTACGAAAGAATTATTTTACGTAGACTTCAGATGTACTTGGACAACTCTAACTTCATCATCCCGCAGCAATTCGGATTTAGAAGGGGGCATTCAACAACTCACCAACTCATTGCAGTTCTGGACTACATCCAGATAAGAAGATCCAACAAGGAAGTGGTAGGTGCTGTCTTTCTAGATTTTGCGAAAGCATTTGATAGAGTTTGGCATAATGGCCTTATAAAGAAACTCACAAAACACCAGTTTCCAAGTGACATTATCAATTTTATGCAGAATTATCTACAGGGCAGGACATTTTCAGTCAAGCAAGGAAATTTTATAACTGAACCAAAGCCAATCCAGACTGGAGTACCTCAAGGCTCTATCCTCGGACCCTACCTTTTCAATATTTACATTAATGACATCCCACTGCACTCTAAATGTAAACTTAAGCTCTTCGCAGATGATACAGCAATTTTATTTAACTCTAAACAGTCAACCTATTGGTTACTCAGCTTCAGAATTACCTAAATGACATAATCAAATGGTGCGATGAGTGGAAGCTAGACATTAACCCAACTAAGACTCAAGCAATAGTTTTTCCCCCAAGAGATAACAAAAAATTCAAGCCACAAACCAACCTGACAGTAAACTCAAGCACTATTAGTTGGGCCGACCATGCCAAGTATCTTGGTGTCACTTTGGATTCGAAATTAAAATTTAACCTACATGTCCAAAACACCATAAGAAAGGCAAAGATAGCCAAAATATCTCTATCAAGCCTGCCTAATTTTAAAAGTAATTTAACAACAAAGCATAAATTCACGTTGTACAAAACCTGTATTCTACCCATCATCACGTACGCACTACCAGTCTGGGGCAAATATATCACACCTACGGATAAAAAAATAATAGATGCCTTCATGAGGATTTGCTTACGAACCACTATAGGAGCCCCATTCAATCTTTCAAACAAAATTCTCAAAGAAGATCTCAACCAGCCTAATATAGAAGAGATGTATCAAGACTCTGCGACAAGACTATTCTCGCAATTTCGAAAATCATCAAATCCAACTATACAAGAAATTGTTCAAAATCAAGGTGACCTCAGCCACCGAATCCGACGACCTGGACCCAATGGCTAGCTGACAGCCAAACACCCAACAACTGCCCTCCTGTAAGGTTCGGGGGACCACTCCAGCATTACAACTCGCCATGTGTAAATAATCTGGACAAGGTGACTCGCGAGCTGTGCTCGAATGTAACACCTGCAAATTGAGATGAAATAAATAAATTACGCATGTTAATGTTAGGAAATATACACTGCGTGACATTGAAAATGGAACACCAAGAAATAGTGGCCAGAAAGTGATGAAATTCGGCAGACAGAGAGAGACAGGGACGAACAATAAGTGATCTTTATTTCAAAATGATAGTCATAATACAGAGCGAGAACGGCGTCGGCTTAGTAGCAAGTAGGACCACCGCGGACGGCGATGCACGCAGCAACATGTCTAGGTAGAGAGTCAATCAGACTACGGATGACGTCCTCAGGGATGGCTCTCCATTCCCTCTCAACCATTTGCCACAGTTCGTCTTCTGAACGCGGCTGTGGCAAGGCATGCAAACGGCGTCCAATGATTTCCCAGACGTGCTCGATTGGTGAGAGATCAGGAGAGTACGGTGGCCAGGGAAGCATCTGTACATCTTGCAGAGCTTGTTGGCTAATGCGAGCAGTGTGCGGTCGGGCGTTATCCTGCTGATAAAGGGCATTGGGTACCCCCTGAAGGTAGGGGAGTGTCACCGGTCGCAGCACATAATCAACGTATCGTTGAGCCGTCATAGTGCCCTGAATACGAAGTAAAGGTGACCTGAAATCATACGCGATTGCGCCCCAAACCATGATTCCACGTTGTCGCACGGTGGGGCGTTCCACAATTGCTGCCGGATTGGACCTTTCTCCACGTCGACGCCACACGCGTACACGGCGATTATCACTGGACAAGCAGAAACGCGACTCATCTGAGAACACGACCCTGTGCCATTCCGTCATCCACGTCGATCTAGCCCGGCACCATTCCAAACGTTGGCGCCTATTCGGTGGGGTCAATGGCAGTCTTCTTAGCGGACGGCATGAGTGCAAGCCATTAGCAACCAATCGACGGGAAATGGTTCTGGTCGAGATGGAATGATCTAGGGTGTCTTGCACATGTTGCAGGATGGCGGTACAAGTGGCTTGTGGGGCCGCCACTGCTTGTCGAAGGATACGCCGATCCACACGTGCTGACGTCACTCTGGTTGCACCGACATTCCTATAAATTGCCACATTTCCTTGTTCCAACCATCTTCTCCACAGTCGGTGCACTGTGGACGCACCAAGGTGTGTATCAGCTGCGATTTGACGTATGGACCAACCTGCCTTTTTCAGTCCGATCACCATGCCCCTCGTAAAAGCGTCTGTCTGCTTGAACTGCCTCCGTTTACGATGACCTGGCATTCTCTGTTATTACACGTGTCTTTTGACACAAGAACAAAATTTCTACAATGATTTTCCTTGAAGAAACAACGACACGAATACTGTCCTTTCTGCAAGTTCCTTCCCTTATATCTCACTCCATGTGCGCACGAGAGCTGCGCATTTTACATCGTTTGCATAACTCGGTTAGGCGCGTCTACCCTGAAATTTGCATAATTTTCTGGCCACTATTTCTTGGTGTTCCATTTTCAATGTCACGCAGTGTATTTTGATGTTAAGCAAAACCTGCTCCATCTCGTTTTACATAAATGTTGAAAATTTGGTCGAAATTGATGCATTGTAACGAAGGTTTTTAGTGAACAACACTTATGAAATTTGCATTTTATTAATATAGATGTGTATATAATCTTTCTCCATTTTTACCCCTTTGTATATTTCCCACTTTCATAGGTTTCTCCGTCTTGTAACCCCAAGGAGAATCCTCTGTAAGACCTGTGTGTCTTAATAGAACCGAAAATGAATTAGAACATTATATATTGGAATGCATGCCTCTTGACACGGAAAGAAAAATACTTTTCTCTAACATAGGCCATACACACCTCACATTATATTCTTTATTATCCAACTTTATAGACAATAGTTCAGTAGCTTTGAATCTATATAACTTCCATAAAAAATGCTGTAAAAAAGAAAGAATTAACCGAAAATCCAAACATACCAAATATTTCTGTTTGATGAGGAGGACAGAGCCAATATCCAATTATTTGTTTGGGCAGGTACGATAATCTAACCCCCACACCGATAAAACGGTGTTTACAACTTTGAACACTCGGAATTTCCTGGAAAATCTCTTAAAGATTTTTTTAAAAAGCCATGGGACACCTGTGCTGTGTGAGCAGAAGAGCTTAAATTGACTTGTTCCATTATATGTATGTTTCATATGTAAATACCTGTTTTCTTTCCTCTTTTCGGTGGAGGGCGGATCCAGGGCTCCTCTCCGCCGCTGCTGTTGGCGAGCCAGCCGAAACCATTTCTGCCCCCGCGGAGCGCGACCTGCAGCCCCTTGAGGCAGGCGAGCTAGAGCTGGGTCGCGAGGTCGAGGAGGCCGAGGCCTCCGATGGCAACGGGCCTCGTCATGACGTCGGCGGGAAGCCACTCCGTATGTTCTGGCCCCCAGACGAACCTCGCCAGTCGGGCCTGCAGCTTGGCGATGGTCGGGGTGATGGTAGGTATCCATGCAAGTGATGCTGGATGGTGGACCCCACCAGCGAGTTCGCCGCTCTAGATCGCTCGACGAGGGAGAGGCCGCGGGTGAAGGGCGTCCATCTGCGGCAGGCAGTGTCCAGGAGGGCCAGAAGATGCTGCTCCCGGTGGGCGACGGTGCTCCTGGGGGCGATGTCGAGCCCGAGGACCCTGATGGAGGTGGTCGACCATGAGGCGCCGAGAGGGGAGTCGCCGCGGTTACGCCAGGCGCCGCACCAGAGGCCAGCGCTATTTCGGAGGTTCACGCCGATTCCGGAGGCCTGCCTGTAGTCTTCGAGGACGGTCGCCACCCGCTCGAAGTCTCCGTCGCGATTGAATAGGAGGACGATGTCGTCGGCGTAGGCGATGACGTTGCCCACGCCGAGGGTCAACTCCAGGCGACGTAGCAGCGGCCCCGTGGCGATACTGAAGAGTACGGCGCTCACGGCGCACCCCTGCCTGAGGCCGTTGAGGAGGGGGAAGGTGGTGGTATAGAAGCCTCCGGCCCGGATCGTGGCGTACAGGATATTAATCCAGGCGATGAAGGCCGGCGGGAGGCGGAGGGACGTCAACTGGGACTCCAGGAAGCCGCGGTCTAATGAGTCAAAGGCGGACTCCAGGTCGACAGGGCGGTGGCCTCCTCGACGGCGTCCGTCACCATTGCGATGTTCCAGGACGGGGACCTCCCGGGGACGGCGTATGTTTGGCAGTCTGGCACCAGGGTTCGCAGGTGGGGCTTGAGGCGCCGGTGAAGAATGGCGGCAAGCACCCTGTAGTCGGCCGAGGGCAGCGCGACGGGCCTATAACCCTCAAGGCCGCGACCGCCGTCGTCGTGGGCCTTGGGCACCAGGCGGATGGAGCTGCGGCGCGTCGATGGAGGCAGGGCACCGCCGAGCCGTGAAGCCGCGAACACCCGGGCCAGAGCTCCCGCGAAAAAGTCCTCGTTGAAGGCGACGAGGAGCTCGCACGGCAAGCCGTCCCAGCCGAGGGCCTTTCCGCGAGGGAGGTGCTGGATTGCGTAGGCGATCTCGCTGGGGCTGATATCTGGCCTGTGGAGAGGGTCCTCCTCGCTCAGCTCGCGGATGGTGAGCGCGCTGCTGGCGATGAATGCGGCTCCCGCAGCTGGGTCGCTGGTGGGACGGGCGAAGCGGGGCTGGAAGGTCGCGTACGCCCTCCGCCGAAGCTCGGGGCCCTCGATGATGTTGTCCTCTTCGTCCCTGATGACCCTGACCGGGCGTCGGAGACGGATGGCGCGTGCCAGGTCCGACAGCGACGGGTAGTCGGCCCGATGGAGGAGGCCTCGAGCTGCGCCGCGATGTAACGTCTCGCCCTGTAGACGTAGCCGTCGCTGGCAGCGTGGCGTGAGTCGTGAAGGGATCTGGCCTCCGCCAACAGCCCCGCCTTGATGGTGGTCCACCTGTCCCATAAAATCCCGTCGTCGTCATCGTGCGCTATGTCTTCCTCCAACTCCCGGATGTAGCCAGCCAGATGTTCCTGTGCAAGGCCCGAGCGGAGCATCGCGGCGGTATGCTGGCCCACCTGGAGCAGCACGAGCAGCACCTTGGCCTTCCGGAGGGTCTTGTAGACGATGCCCGTGGAGCCTTCGCACGTGGCCAAGATGGCGGTGGCGGCGACCTGGGCCTTAGGTAGCGAGGGCAATTGCCTCGTCAAGTTGGTCATAGAGGTGACGAGGCCCATGGCGTCCTCCCAGTCTAGGCCATGCAGCTTGGACTGGTCGAATGAGAAGGTGGGGGACTTGGAGAGATGTTCCCGCAGCTGGCGGATTGCGGCCCTTTTACGGGAAGGCGTGGAGGGAGGTGAAAGTAGCTCCTCCTCCTTCATCTCGAGGTCGAGCGGAGGGATCCCAGGCTCGAGGGGCCGCGGGGCAGTCAGAGGAGCAGGGTGGGCAGCAGGGGCGGGCTGGGCCAGATTTTCCAGTTCGGCAGGCTGGGGCGCCGAAGGGATCGCTGGAGCCTCGGTTGATTTCTCCGCAGGTGTAATAGGGGACGCCGGTGTTGCGGGCGCAGGTGCCGTCTTCCTTGGCTGCTGAGGAGGAGGAGGAGGGGGGAGCCTTGCGTCGGTGGGAGACGATGCTTGCCTGGGGCTGCTAGTCTGCCTGGCGAGCAATGGGCAGTTAGCTCTGCGGTGGCCCTGCTTGCCGCACTTGGAACACTTAATTCCAAAGGAGAGGAAGGCCGGCAGGGTGTCTCGTTTGGACTTGATGTTGATTCGGGTAGGCAGCGTTTCCAGCTTCACGCCCTTGCGGAGCAGGATGAAGGCCTCCCGGCGGCCGTCGGTGAAGGTGTATTCCCCCATTTTGATCATGATGGGGGCAATGGAGGTGACGTTTCCAATGGGGCGCAGGGCTTCCACGATAGTACTGTCCTCCACGAAGCCGGGCAGATTGGCTATGATAATCCGCTCTGCCCTCTTGCGGAAGGGAAAGACTTTCAGGTGGGTGCCCTCGATGTCCAGGCCCTCCTCCACCAGACGGTTCGCAAGATCCTTGCCCGCGAGGCCCACGATTTAGTGGCCATTTATCCTGTTGAATTGGGTGATCTTTCTAGGCCCCCCAACCAGCTTGTCTATCGCCCTGAGGTAGGCGTAGGACGGGATCTCAGGGCATAACTCCACGAAGATGTAGTTCTCGTGGTTGGATGTTGTCTGCCTCGCTTTGGCGTCGGCGATGTTGGCGCGCGTCGCCTTGATCTCCTGAGGCGGCACTGTTCTGGGCCCCGTTGGCTGCTGGGAGCTGCGGTTTACACCAGGCCTGCTGGGCTGCTTTGCGGCGTGCTCAGAAGAATTTGAGCCGCGGCGCCTCTTTTTGCTTCTCACGACGGTGAAGCCGTCGTTGGAGTCCACCTCCGCCATCTCGCTGTCTCCCCAGTTGCGCGAGGCCAGGTTGGCTGGAGTAGCGCTGGTCGTAGCAGCAGTCTTCGGCGCCGTGACGTCACCACGCGCGGCGGTCAGATTTGCATGCGTAACGCCTGCCTGCGAATTTGCATAGTTTTCTTATTCAGAGTTTTCTTTTGATATTATTCTCTTATTTTCGTTTTTCGGCGATAACTCCTCGCCCGTTTGTGACAGGATGCTGGGCCTTTCAGGCACTTGATCAGCAGAGACTGGGCTACCTTTTGGTACCGAATTTGCCATATTCAGCGCCATCCACACGCACTCCAGAGGCGTAAACGGCGGAGCTCGCGAAAGCGTGGCCGCTCGCTCGAGTGTGTGTGTGTGTGTGTAATTCATTTATGCCAGAACGATACTTGTCATGGAATCTGTCATTGAAGAGGAGTCTCTACCTCAGCTGCGTTGAGCCGATTCTCCTGTACGGTTCTAGAGCTTGGTGGAAGAGGAACCGCGACAGGAAAGTCGGAACAACTTTGGAGCCAGTGCAGAGAGTAGCGGCTCTGAGGATCACTGGGGGGTACTGTACTACTAGTACAGAGGCTTTGCTGGTGATTTCGGGTCTGACTCCTGTTTCTCTAAGGCTGGAGGAAGAGAAATTGAGGCAGCTTATCTGGGTCGACAGAACTGAGAACGATTTGGGCATTGCGCCTGAGGAGCTTGAATGGGCGAAGGACCCAGATAAGGAAGTGAACTGGGTGCCAAGATGGAAGTGGTCAGTGGGCTTACCGTCTGGTCTAGAAATTGAGATTTTCACAGACGGAAGCAAGTATGGTAAGAGAACTGGGGCCGGCATCGCCATTTTCAGTGATGGATCGGTAGTGGGCCGACAAACACTGAAACTAAGGCACGATGAGCTGGTATATTCGGCAGAACTGGTCGCGATCAGAGAGGCTCTGATCTGGTGTAGGAGAGACTGTCTGTCTCCCAAGGCAATCTACTCGGATTGCATGTCCGCCCTCGTCTTCATTTGCTTGGAGAAGGGACAGATGGCGCATGAAGTAGCGGATCTGCTAAGTGAAATGGATAGGCCCCCCAAATTGTACTGGGTGAAAGGGCACTCTCTAATTGAGGGCAATGAATTGGCTGATGAACTGGCAAAAGAGGGATGCTGGTCTGGAAGGGATGCGGTGACCCCAATTCCAAAAAAAGAGATTTTCAGGCGTATCCGGGCGCATATTAATGATTTATGGAAGGAAAGATGGGAGGAAGCAACAAACGGCCGGGAATCCTTTAAATGGGTTAAAGTTCCAAAAAGGAACGGTCGAATCCTCTCACACAAACTGAATAGGATGATCACGGGACACGGCCCGTTTCCTATTAGTTTGGCGAGGTTTGGAATCAAAGCGGACGACAAATGCGTATGTGGGAGCCCTGGGGCAGACGCCAAACATTTTATAATGGACTGCCCAAGGGTCCCAAGAGGGGATGAGGAGAGTAGAAGAGTTAAAGGAGCAATTGAACTGGAGCTCCTGAAATCCCACTGGAAGTTATCTGAAAGAGCTCACGATGTCGCTAGTGAGCTCTTCCTCAAATGTTAGATGCTGCAGTTGACTACAGTGGATAGCTTGCCGATGATCTGGCGGAGAGCGCTAGTGAGGCTGAAAGGGAAGGAAGAGTGTGTTAGCCGATGACCTAGTGGAGTACTGGTGAGGCTGAAAGGATGGGGTTTAGAAACTCTTGGGTCTTCGCTCTGTGTGTGCGCCATTGGGAGCGTCCTTGCCGTGCGCGCCATGGAAAACCAAGGGGTACACACAGTAGTACCACCCTCCCGCCTCCGCGTGGGTTCCCCGCGTCAACCTCGGAACATCAGAGGTCCTGATTCGACGGCAGATTCAGGAGTACTGTGACCAAAGGGTACGAGGGCCAAAGGGGGGAGTCCTATTGGAGCGTAGGACGGATTAGACCAAGTCTGAACGGGAGGGCTAGGACAGCAACCTTGCCATGAATTCTCGGAGACGCCTGTGGGTTGAATGGTCGTGCCCACGTAGCCAGACAATAATGGCGGGCGCGGGGGCCAAACAATGGCTACTCGGTGCATGGAGAATGCACCTTTCCTACGGCACGGCGGCTATATGGCAGCAATGGGTGCATGCTACGCATGCGGGCTTATGGACCTTCGAGGTCTGGGTAGCCATTACTGCTCCAGGGATGTCATTGAAGATAATAGCCTTCATTGCACGGACTAGAATTACTTCAACTCTAGATAGAGAAAGTCATATTCTCATCATTAAAAAGGAAAACATTCACTGCAGGATTTGTGGAAATATGATATCTGATGAAATCGCCCACTATATCATAGAATGCAAATATTTAGGTGAAGAAAGAGAAAACTCTTAAAAACACCTTCTGGAGATTTAGCAACCCACTGCAGACGCTGAGAACAATTTCAGAAAAGAAAAATATAGCAATAGAATTCTATAATTTCTACAGATCAATTGTAAATAGATTTATACGCAAAGAGGTAGTGAGGAAAGTTTTAGAACAGATGTGTAAATAAATCCCTTTTCAAACAAAGGCTCACGTGCACATGGGGAAAGGGAGAAAAAATTACTGTATTATTTTGTTGTTCGATACAGGGCAATGGGCCCTAATAAGAGCCTGTTTGTTGTTGTTAAATAATAAATATCGTAAGATAGAATCCTCTGGTATACAAGTTGCAGCAACGCATAAAACTCCGAGGATAAGTTTATTTTATTTTATTTATTATCCTCGGAGTTTTATGTGTTGCTGCAAAATAATAAATATATAAATACTAGACGAATGGCCCGGGCAACGCCCGGGTTTTACCCGAGTGCGTATATATTTTTAAAATGTTTTAATTAAAATACTATTCGTTACAATTATAAATTGGTGCCGTGGATGTCTCTCTTGTGAAACGTCCCGCCCCAAACTGTGTGTGTCTTGAAAATATAAAAATAAAAATGTGAACGGAAAAATATGTCCAGGGTAGCCTAGTGGTCATGGCATCTGCCCGGTAAGCGGAAGGTCGTGGGTTCGATTCCCATCCCTTGACACTTTTTTTATTTTATCCATTCTGACCAAAATCTATCCGTGAACTTCACACAGTGAACTTCACACAGAGAGAATAAGGCAATTATATAAGTAGATAATCCAAATTGTGCCTTATCACACACTATTTTTTTATTTGGCCTTATTACCTTGTGTTTATAATCTATGACGTAATGCCGGCGGCGCGCGCCCGTTGGCTGCCGGCGAGCACGTGACCTCCCTGTGCGCGCGCATCCGTGACAGAACCGGCCGGCCCATGACGGTCGTGACTTTATATGTTGATGGATGGATAATAATAATAATATAATAATAATAATTATTATTATTATTATCATTAGATAATGATAATGATCATAATGATGATGCGCGCATCCGTGACAGAACCCATGACGGTCGTGACTATATATGTTGATAATTGTATAACGAATCAAAAATTTTACGAAGGAGCATCTTTTATTATACTTGTGCTAGCTTTCGAACCTTTCGGTTCTTCAACAGGCGTGGCTAGTATGACTATACTAACAGGGTATAAGCGCGCTTGAGCCATTATATACAACACTAGACGAATGGCCCGGGCAACGCCCGGGTTTTACCCGAGTGCGTATATATTTTTAAAATGTTTTAATTAAAATACTATTCGTTACAATTATAAATTGGCGCCGTGGATGTCTCTCTTGTGAAACGTCCCGCCCCAAACTGTGTGTGTCTTGAAAATATAAAAATAAAAATGTGAACGGAAAAATATGTCCAGGGTAGCCTAGTGGTCATGGCATCTGCCCGGTAAGCGGAAGGTCGTGGGTTCGATTCCCATCCCTTGACACTTTTTTTTATTTTATCCATTCTGACCAAAATCTATCCGTGAACTTCACACAGTGAACTTCACACAGAGAGAATAAGGCAATTATATAAGTAGATAATCCAAATTGTGCCTTATCACACACTATTTTTTTATTTGGCCTTATTACCTTGTGTTTATAATCTATGACGTAATGCCGGCGGCGCGCGCCCGTTGGCTGCCGGCGAGCACGTGACCTCCCTGTGCGCGCGCATCCGTGACAGAACCGACCCATGACGGACTTGACTAAATATAGGGATATTAATAATAATATTGTGACGAAGAAATATTTTGTTATTTAATTTAACATTATTCAATGAAAATATATTCAACAGATTATAAAAATATATATTAATCTGTATTTGTGAAATCATCTTTAAAATATTTCTTTGCTTGCTTGCTTAAGATTCTCTAGCTGTAGTTTTGGGGGGGCTGACCTGTTAATAATTGTCGACTCGTCGCTGTGACGTCATCAATAAATACTTTTACATCTTAAGATATTTCAAGGCTTGATTTCTACGCTACAACTGGTGGAGAGACTGGACCGATACCCATTAAGAAATAAAATAAAAATTGATTCTGTTGAACCAGAAGAAACTTCTATGAATGTAAAGAAGGAAGGTACTCAGGTAAGCAACTACGTTGTTCAACATCTACCAAGGAACCCTTCCATTTTCTCCGGGGAGGATGGTGAAGATCTCCAAAAATGGTTAAAAGGGTATGCACGTGTGGCAAGGTACAACCATTGGGACGAAACCCTTTGTCTTACTAAAGTTTATTTTTATCTGTCTGGAACTGCTCTCAAATGGTTTGAGAACAACGAAGAAAGCATACAGACTTGGATGGAATTCACATCTCAATTAGAGAATGTGTTCGGAAAAAGAGAAAATTCAAAATTGCAAGCGGAGAAGAAACTTAAAACACGGGCACAATTAAAAGGTGAAAGTACCCAATGTTACATCCAGGATGTCCTGTGCTTGTGCAAAGAGGTTGATCCTCAAATGAGCGAGGAAGATAAAATCTCCCACCTCATGAAGGGGATAGCTGAGGAGCTTTATCAAGCACTCCTACCGAGGGATGTACAGAGCACCGAGCAATTCATTACAGAATGTCGCCGTGTCGAAGCGCTCCGTTGTAGGCGAGTTACCCCAACCAGGTACGAGCGCCTACCAAATGTAGCGTCTCTCTGTGACCAGGATGACGGAGAAGATCTGTCATCTATGATTAGGCAAATTGTTCGTGAGGAGGTACAGCGGGCATTAGGCTCTCCTCGGGAGGAACCAAAAATTGCTACAATCGAAAAAATGGTAAAGGAGGAGATTGGAAGAACCCTGGCGCCAATCTCAAAGTCTAGGAGAAGTCCCCCTCAGAAGGAAAAACCCCGAGAGTTTTTAAATACCAGATATGAGGCCGAAACGATAAGACCGCACCCTGAACCTCGATACCCAAAACAAGGAGGAAGACGCGACACCAATGATTGGCGTACAACTGAGGGAAGGCCAATCTGTTTCTACTGCGTACGCCCAGGTCACGTCATCCGCTATTGCCGTGACAGGAAGAGACACAATGAGGAAAGGAGAAATGAATATTTTCAAAGAAAGCAAGACGCAATGGTATCCTACAACTCTCGAGCTGAATCTCAGGACCCCAATGACGAATCATCGAGGAAAACTTTCACTCGCTACCGAAGCCTTACTTCTTATCGCGGTCGAAACAGACAACATTTCTCACCTGCTAGAAGATCTAGCTGGACGCTCCGCAATTAAAACTAGATGATAGACCACATTGGAGGTGAGGCCGCAAAGTTATAAAATCCCCCCTTACCGACCACAGTAGAAATGAGAAAAAGCTACCTTGACGTAAACATAGACCTACCAAGTCCTCATGAAGAAGATATCTCAACTGAAAGAAGACATCCACCGCAGTCACCTGAAAATATCCCTGGCCATAGTACTAGTTCTTAAGACTGACGACATAAGTCTCCTGCTGAGCATCGGGTCGATGCTCTCTATAGGAGGAGGCTATGTGACGAAGAAATATTTTGTTATTTAATTTAACATTATTCAATGAAAATATATTCAACAGATTATAAAAATATATATTAATCTGTATTTGTGAAATCATCTTTAAAATATTTCTTTGCTTGCTTGCTTAAGATTCTCTAGCTGTAGTTTTGGGGGGGCTGACCTGTTAATAATTGTCGACTCGTCGCTGTGACGTCATCAATAAATACTTTTACATCTTAAGATATTTCAAGGCTTGATTTCTACGCTACAATATAATAATAATAATAAAAATTATTATTATTATTATTACCATTAGATAATGATAATGATCATAATGATGATGCGCGCATATCCGTGACAGAACCGGCCGGCCGGCCGGCCAGCCGGCCCATCACGGTCGTGACTATATATAGGGATATAAATTTACATGCGAAGTGATATTTCAAATATAATTAAAATAGAAATAGGAATTATGACTATGAAATATAAAAATAAAACTATGCAAATGAACTTAAAGATTTTTAAAATTTAGATAAAATTTTGGAAAATACTTTTATACACGCTAAAAGTTAAGTAAAATTATGATATTCACTGTATGCAAGTAGTGTGACACTTTAAAATTTTGTAAAGTTTAAAACCAGTATAATTTAAAACACCTCAACACAGAAAAGCCAAGCGGGGGTCCACTCCAACCCGACCACACACCCGAGCATATCACGGGATAATTATTGAGATATTATATGATATATTTCCGGTAGATCTATTTTCCTATTGATGCTGTTTGTTTGTGATGATATGATGGATTCCAGTACCAATCTGTGCTGCTTATTGTTTATGTGTTGATATAGGACTTTGGGATGATCTAAGTTTTCAAACACTGGCCATAACTTTAACTTAGATCATCCCAAAGTCCTATATCAACACATAAACAATAAGCAGCACAGATTGGTACTGGAATCCATCATATCATCACAAACAAACAGCATCAATAGGAAAATAGATCTACCGGAAATATATCATATAATATCTCAATAGTTATCCCGTGATATGCTCGGGTGTGTGGTCGGGTTGGAGTGGACCACCGCTTGGCTTTTCTGTGTTGAGGTGTTTTAAATTATACTGGTTTTTAAACTTTACAAAATTTTAAAGTGTCACACTACTTGCATACAGTGAATATCATAATTTTACTTAACTTTTAGCGTATATAAAAGTATTTTCCAAAATTTATCTAAATTTTAAAAATCTTTAAGTTCATTTGCATAGTTTTATTTTTATATTTCATAGTCATAATTCCTATTTCTATTTTAATTATATTTGAAATATCACTTCGCATGTAAATTTATATGTTGTATATAATGGCTCAAGCGCGCTTATACCTGTTAGTATAGTCATACTAGCCACGCCTGTTGAAGAACCGAAAGGTTCGAAAGCTAGCACAAGTATAATAAAAGATGCTCCTTCATAAAACTTTTGATTCGTTATACAATTATACCAATTATACGGAGTTTACCTATAAAAAATATATAAATAATATATGATACTAGCCGAATGACCCGGGCAACGCCCGTGTTTTACCCGATAAATTGGCGCCTTAAATAAATGCATATCCTAATCCTAATCAATCAGTCATAGGCCGCCTCTGTCACGGATGGCCGGCGCCCTCCTATTGGACGGCTACGATCACGTGCCATCGTTGGCGCGTAGGTGACCTTGAGTGACGTAATGTCCCGCCCCCCCCCCCCCCCCCCCCTGCCGGCGGCGCGCCTCGTTGGCTGCCGGCGAGCACGTGACCTCCCTGTGCGCGCGCATCCGTGACAGAGGCGGCCGGCCAATGACTGACTGATCAGGAAAGACTCTCATGACTATATATAGTAACTAGCCGAATGACCCGGGCAACACCCGTTTTTTACCCGATTGAATGTTTTTATTCAAATACTATTTGTTACAATTATAAATTGGAGCCGCGGATGTCACTCTTGTGAAACGTCCCGCTCCAAACTTTACATGTACATTAGGTCAGCTGGTATTACCCCTCATTTTCACCGCTAGAGGCGCGAGCGAATTGACTTTTGTAAATATACATAATTATAAAGATAGAAGCTTCTATAGAAGATAATGATCATAATGATGCGCGCGCATCCGTGACATGAGAATTTGAGGAAAGACGGTCGTGACTATATATGTCGATAATAAAATAATAATAATAATATTATTATTATTATTATTATCATTAGATAATGATAATGATCATAATGATGATGCGCGCGCATCCGTGACAGCGATGAGGAATTGAGGAAAGACGGTCGTGACTATATATATTAATAATAAAAAGGCATATATATTGAATTGAATAAGAGATGTATTTGCCAATATTTGCCTTTTTTTAATCTAATGATTTTAAATTTGGATTGTTCTATTTTGAAAATATAAATATATCTATATTAATATGTGAGAAATGATATAATTATTTGTTCAAAATCTTAATTTATTAGTTAGGTATGAGTATATTTTGTGTAGAAATAGGATTAGTTGACTTTATAAGGTAAACTTATTCATCGGTTTGTATCCCTCGATAGCTCAGTTGGCAGAGCGGAGGACTGTAGATGTAATTAAGCGGCGATCCTTAGGTGGCTGGTTCAAATCCGGCTCGAGGGAGTTTTTTTTTTTTGGTAGATGCGCGCGCATCCGTGACAGAGGCCGATGAGGAAAGACGGTCGTGACAATATATAGTAATAATATAAATATATATTATTATATCAACTATATTAATTAAATCAAATACCTAAACACTAATATAAAACAATTTTTGCCATCACACACACTTTTTCCTGTAGTTTATGTGTTACTTCTGTATTGCTATTCTATGGCACTTCTAATATTTATTATTGACTAGCCGAATGGCCCGGGCAACGCCCGGGTTTTACCCGATTAAATGTTTTTATTCAAATAATATTCGTTACAATTATAAATTGGCACCGTGGATGTCACTTTTGTGAAACGTCCTGCTCCAAACTTTGTGTCTGAGAAGCGATATTTTTATAGAAAGATGATCTGGCTTTTGTTTTCTGCTCGAATGAATGTTTTTCTGTTAGAATTTTGTTCCTGCGTACAAAATAATGAACTGGTTTCACCCGTGGTCTCTGCTTTTTGGAATTTTTCCCGATATAATTATGTATCTAATAATCAAACATGATACAGCAATATCGTCATCATCATTTTCTGACTAAAAATATATAGTTTTAATAATTGATTTGATTAATATAGTTGATATAATAATATATATTTATATTATATTTTGGCACCTGGCACAGCTGTGTCACCAACGCCAGGACCGCGCGCGGTGGGAACTCGAAATGGCCAACCGGCCGGGCGATTCCATTATTTCGGAGGGAGGGGGGTGCCCGGCGGCAGGGAGGTCACGTGCTCGCTGGCAGCCAATGGGCGCCCCCCGCCGTCAAAACGTCACGTGTTCTAGAGGGCGATGCTCGTGAGCTAAGTTGAATAATTTAAATATATAGTTTTAATAATTGATTTATATATTTTTTAAAATAGCCTATCGTCTTCCCCGTATTCTTTTACCTATGTATGGAAATTTTGGTACCAATTGGTTCAGTAGTTTTTGAGTTTATCGCGAAACAGACAGACAGACAGAAATTGACTTTTATATATATAGAGATATAATATATATAAATATTATATAGCGGATGTGTGTGTGTGTACCCGGCTTCGCCCGGGTTTTATCCGACTGAAAGTTTGCCTAACGAATATTATATATTATGAAGTAGAATAAACAATGTTAAAGATTAGTTTTAATTATTAATCAAGATTGTGTGTGAATATGTGAGAAAGATGTAATATCGTTGTTGTTTTCTTGGCCGACTGTTTTACATATGGTGTTATCTTAAAATTGCTTGTTTTGAATATTTTTTTAGATTGAGTTGAATGAATTGCTGATTTTTTTTTTGTATTTATATATAAATAAAATTAACTCTGTTGATTTTTTTTTGTATTTAATCGATAACAGCGAAGTTACGCATGTTAAAGTTAGGAAAAATATTTTGATGTTAAGCAAAACCTGCTCCATCTCGTTTTACATAAATGTTGAAAATTTGGTCGAAATTGATGCATTGTAACGAAAGTTTTAGCGAACACCACTTATGAAATTTGCATTTTATTAATATAGATATACTTTTAGTATGAAGGAAATTGCACCCAAGTGATTTCTCGGGCGAAGCCAGGTCATTCGCCTAGTGTTACATATATTTTACAAGGGGGATGATGGATGGAGACCTCGACGCCGGAGGGTCCCGGACCAGGCGATGAGCGGGTCCTCCGCCGCTTCTCCGAGCCCAACCTGGACAAAGTAGCGATAAATTCGTAACTTTGCCGACCCCAGGATGGAAAGGTCGTCGTCCTCAAGGCCGGACCCGCCGAAGATCCAAGTCTGCAGGTCAGGGGGCCGCCCTATGATGTTGAAGGCCTCTCTAATGAGAGGCCTGATGGAGGGACAGCACCAGTAACGATGGCTGAGGGAGCGGTCGATGGACCCGCAGGAAGGACAGGAGGGGCCGACCGAGGCAGGATGGGCCGGATGGGGCAGGGCGTGGAGGGCCAACTTGAGGGCCGCGTCGGCCTCGTGGCCCGAGTGGGCGCAGCGCCGCAGCGAGGCCCAGTCGATCCTGGATGGTGGTGGACCGATGATGGGCGACCATCTCGAGGTGAACCTTGAGATGGGCGTGGCGGCGAGGCGCGGGCGATCCAAGGCCCGTCAGGCTGAGCGGGTCGTGAGGCCGTTGAGGAACGGCGTAGCCGTCCCTCGCAGCACCACTGCCGCAGCTAAGGAGCTAGATGAAGGCGTAGACTCCGCCCCGAAGCCCACGGCGTTCTCGGAGGTCAGCCTCCGACAGAAGGCGCCCAGGGCCGCGGCGTCAGCCAGGGCCGAGCGCGTTGGGCGGGCGATGAGATGTTCCTCCACGATGAGGTCCCGGACTCGGGCTCCGCGCCAGCGGGCGGGGGGCCAGGAGGTCGGGAGGGCGGAGGAACCGGCAGCCGCCGATGATGGGGAGGTCCAGCAGCTGAGCTGTGGGGAGCGCCCGGTGGCTGAGGCCCAGGATGTTGGAGGCCTCCTCCCAGAGCTTCAGCAGCCGGAGTCGGCGGGGCTGGAGTCGGGTGCCGTCCGGTGGAGGGTGGATCCAGGCCTCACCGCTTTTTAACCAGCCAGCTGAAGGCATTTATGCCCCCCGCGGAGCGCTACCTGCACCCCCTTAAGGCAGGCGAGCTGGAGCTGGGTCGCGAGGTCGAGAAGGCCGAGGCCTACGATAGTGACCGGCCTCGCCATTACATCGGCGGGAAGCCACGCCGTTAGGTCTTGTCCCCAGACGAACCTCGCCAGTCGGGCCTGCAGCTTGGCGATGGTCGGGGGTGATGGAAGGTATCCATGCAGGTGGAGCTGGATCGTGGACCCCACCAGCGTGTTCCCCGCTCTTGCTCGTCCGACGAGGGAGAGGCCGCGGGTGAAGCGCGTCCATCTGCGGCACGCAGTCTCCAGGAGGGCCAGGAGATACTGCTCCCGGTGGGCGACGGTGCTACTGGGGGCGATGTCGAGCCCGAGGATCCTGATGGAGGTGGTCGACCAGGAGGCGCCGAGAGGGGAGTCGCCGCGGTTGCGCCAGGCGCCGCACCAGAAGCCAGCGCTCTTCCGGAGGTTCACGCCAACTCCGGAGGCCTGCCTATAGTCTTCGAAGACGGTCGCCACCCGCTCGAAGTCCTCGTCGCGATGGAATAGGAGGACGATGTCGTCGGCGTAGGTGGTGACGTTGCCCACGCCGAAAGTCAACTCCAGGCGACGTAGCAGCAGCCCCGTGGCGATGCTAAAAAGTGCGGCACTCAAGGCGCAACCCTGCCTTAGGCCGTTGAGGAAGGGGAAGGTGGCGGTGTAGAATCCTCCGGCCCGGATCGTGGCGTCCGCCCCGGCTTAGAGGATATTGATCCAGGCCCTGAAGGCCGGCGGGAGGCGGAGGGACGTCAGCAGGAACTCCAGGAAGCCGCAGTTCTATGAGTCAAAGGCGGACTCCAGGTCTACGCCCATGACGGCCAGCGGCGAGCCCAGGGCGGTGGCCTCCTCGACGGCGTCCGTCACCATGGACGATGTTCCATGACGGGGACCTCCCGGGGACGGCGTAAGTCTGGCATTCCGGCACAAGGGTCCGCAAGTGGGGCTTGAGGCGCCGGTGAAAGATGGCGGCCAGGACCCTGTAGTCGGCCGAGGGCAGCGCGACGGGCCTGTAGCCATCAAGGCCGCGACCTCCGCGGGCCTTGGGCGCGAAGCAGATGGAGCTGCGCCGCGTCGACGGAGGCAGGGCGCCGCGGAGCCGTGAAGCCGCGAACACCCGGACCAGAGCTTCCGTGAAGAAGTCCTTGTTGAAGGCGACGAGGAGCTCGCACGGCAAGCCGTCCCAGCCGGAGGCCTTTCCGCGAGGGAGGTTCTCGATGGCGTGGGCGATCTCGCTGGGGCTGATGTCCGGCCGGTGGAGAGGGGTCCTCCTCGCTCAGCTCGCGGGGTGGTGGTGGTGGGCGCGCTGCTGGCGATGAAGGCGGCTCCCGCAGCTGGATCGCTGGTGGGACGGGCGAAGCGGGGGCTGGGAAGGTCGCGTACGCCCTCCGCCGAACCTCGATGATGTTATCCTGCTCGTCCCTGATGACGCTGACCGGGCGTCGGAGGCGGATGACGCGCGCCAGGTCCGGCAGCGACGGGTAGTCGGCCCGGTTGGAGGAGGCCTCGAGCTGCACCGCGATATAGCGCCTTGTCCTGTAGATGTAGCTGTCGCTGGCAGCGTGGCGCGGGTCGTGCAGGGGATCTGGCCTCCGCCAGCAGCCCCGCCTTGATGGTGGTCCACCTGTCCCATAGGATCCCGTCGTCGTCATCGTGCGCCGTGTCTTCCTCGAGCTCCCGGATGTAGCCAGCCAGATGTTCGAGAACGAGGCCCGAGCGGAGCATCGCAGCCAAGCGAGGCTGGGTGGGGGAGGAGACGGCGGTGGTGGGCGGGCCCACCTGGAGCAGCAAGAGGCGGTGGTCCGAGAGGTGGTAGTGGCTGGTCGCGTAGATGGGACAAGCGATCCAGGACTCCAGCAGGGACGAGGATCCGGTCCAGGCGGCTGGATTCGACCTGGTCGCCGTGCCTGGCGACTCTGGTGGGCAGGTGGGCGGCGTCGAACTGGGTGGGCCACGTCGGACCAGCGCGGCCAGGTCCAGTAGAGCGGCGAGGGCATCCGACGATGATGATGACGAGGGGCCCCAATCCCTGATGTTAAAATCGCCGATGATCCAGCAGGCCCCCTCCTCCTCCTGTGCCGCTGTTGCCGCCAGGAGCTCCAGTTGCCGGTTTCTCTCCCGGGGTTCATGCGCCAGATGAACGGCGATGGCCGTCATCTCCTCGCCGTGGACATCTATGGTTGCCAAGGCGATGTGGCCCGGCACAGGATGCGCTGTTGTAGCATGGCTACGCCTGGTCCGAAGACGCAGGCGAGTCCGGATCCCGAATGGCTATGGGATGGGCCAGTACAACAGCGTTGTAGCCGAGGCAGAGGTCTTGGCCGCTGCCCAGATGAAATGCGTTTGTCCTCCTGGACAACCGCCGATGTCAACGCGATGTTGCCTGAGGAGATGACAAAGGGCTAGGCTCCTCCCCCGAGTGGCGAGCCCTCGCGCGTTTGATGCTGGCGAGACGGTAGCTCATTGTTGCCGTCCCTTAAGCAGCAGCACCCCCTTGGTCTTCTGAGGGTCTTGCGGATGGTGTGGTTGGAGTCTGGAATCGAGGCCTTGATGGTTTCGGCCACCTCGTCGAGGGCGGCGACCTGTGCTTTTGTCAGCGAGGGCACTCGCTTCTCCATTTTTTTAAAGAGGTAAAGTAGCTGCTGTGCGTCCTCCCGGTCTATACCGGGCAGCTTGTCCCAGTCGATGGAGAGGTTTGGGGACTGCTTGAGGTGCTCCTGCAGCTGGACGAGTGCGGGTTTTCCCGGGAGATGCGGAGTGAGTTGAGGTCAGCTCCTCCTCCGACATCTCAATGTCGAGCGGAATGTTCTCGGGCTCGGGGGGCCGCGGGGCAGCCAGAGGAGCAGGGAGGGCGACAGGGGGCGGGCTGGGCAAGATCCCTCGGTTCGGCAGGATGGGGCGCCGTGGGGGGCCACTGGGGCCTCAGTTGAAGTCTTCGCCGGTTGGACAGGGGGATGCCGGTGTTGCGGGCGCAGGTGTCGGCCTCCTTGGCTGCTGAGGAGGAGGAGGAGATGGGGGGGGGGGGGCTTGCGTCGGTGTGAGACGTGTCAAATTATATTGACAAATATTTGCACTCTATCATATCTCAGGTTTTTAGTGGAAAGAATTTTGTTGTTTATTTGTTGAGTGAACTGATCTCCCACGCCTTCTCATTGGACGAATGTGGCCATGTTTGTACATAAAAGAGAGTTGAAAACGGAATGCGAGGAGTCGTGGAGGTGTGTTCGAGTTGAGACGCTTAAAGCGTTTTCTGTGAGCTTTTCTGGTTACCTCCTCGCATACCTGTGAAATCCCGGTCCGCTCCTATCAACGCTCGAATAAAAGATAAGTACTGTTTTTATTTTATTTAACATATCGTGTTTTTTTTTATTTCTCCCTCTTTTTGTTGTTGGTGTTGTACTTTTGAGTGTACCTTTTTGTGTGTTTATGTCACTCTTAACTGTAGGCCCCAGTCTATTCCATTTTTGTGTGTTAACCGCGTATAGTAACTTTTGTCATTGGCGAGCCTGCCAGGATTACTGGTGTTTGCACGTGTAAATTCCTGTAATTTTTATGTGCGTTTTTTTTCTGTTTGAGTGGTTTATTATTATTATTATTATTATTATGTACTCCATCATGTTTTGTGAACTCTATGCTTAACTTGTCAGTGTTTAATGGGGTTGATATCGAGTCTTTCATTCGGGAAGTCGAGCTTAAAGCTCCAGTAGGCAAATGGATCCTGAGGTCAAAGCACTGCTCATGTTCGAGGCTCTATTCCCTGAAGTTAGGTTGAGCTTAGAGGAGATGGGTATCCGTAACGATAGCAGTTTCGAAAGTATTGTTAGTAAACTGAACATATTGTACCCTAAAAAGGGCGCTTGGTATTAGGGAACCTTAAATTAATAGAAGGTCTAAGCAGAGAGTTGGGGAAAGTCCTATGGTTTTTAAAGAAAGATTCCTGGCCACTAGAGATAAAGGTAGAGTACAGATTTGACGATAGCCTAGTGTTCGAAATCTTCCTCGAAAATGTGCTGGATAAGTTATAGAGAGGCTATTGTTTGCAGTGAGGCTAAATCAATAGACAAAGCAGTCAGTGTCATGGCCACGGAGGATAGTGTAGAACACCGTTGCAGCTTTATGAAAGGTGTAATTTTCAGTAGAAGGGGTTGAAGAAATAAATATCATTAAGGGTGAGATGAAGATGCTTAGTGCCAGTGTAAACAGGATGAAGCACGAAAATAGCAGTGTATTAAAGACCTTAGAGGTGAGATAGAAAAACTAACTAAATTGGTGGGCGAAATCAAGCTAAATCCACCTGAGTGTAGCTTAGGACATATAGCTAGTGATTGCTCAAGACAGTCTTCTATGTTTGCCACCGCAATACTCTTGACAATGCTGAGATGTGAACATATGTCTTATGGCAGAGATCAGTTTGGAAATTTGCCAATAGTTAAGGTGAATATTAACGGCAATATGTTGCTTCTGTTATGATACAGGAAGCCAAGTCAGTATTATTGATTCTGAAAAGTGCAATGTCTTGAAGGAGAATTGAGACGATGCACTTAAAACTTTACTATAGTGTCAGTTACAGGCCACGAGCAAACACTTACACGTGTTAAAACCTGTAGAGTTGGTAACGAAAACGGCAGCGACCTGGGAGAGATAAGGTTTTGGCTAATGTCACTTGGAGATAAGGGCTACGACGGGATTCTGGGAATCAATGATATAAGGAGATTCAATATCCCGTTGACTCCAATACGGGAACGTGGCAACATGATTTTCTTGAAACCAGAAGACCGTGATTATGTAGACTTTAGTTACGTTGCCGGTGCATATAGACCAATGGTTTCAAGCTCCTTAGAGGAGAGATCAGTGAAGTGCATTGAAAACGAGGCTGTAAAGTTGCCCCCTACTGAGTTTAACAGAAACTGTGAGTGTAGCGCCTGGTCTGTTAATAGTTTTAGAAAGCCTACTTGGGCCGAGAGGTTAAGGGTGATGCGGAAAGCAAAGGAAACTGTCAGACAGTTTATGTCAGGTAATTCTGTTAAAAAGCTTATGAATCCTAGGCCACCTTATTCCAGAAGTTTCGACAAAGGAGACCTCGTAATGCTAGCTGTTTCTAAGAAAAGGTTACACCAACCTCTATGGGCCTTTCCGTGTAGAAGCTAGGTCTCCGATGTTAACTTCAGAGTAAGAGGGGTCACCATGAACGATGTGAAAGTTGTACATGTCGATAGGATGAAAGCGTTTAGAAACAGACGTTAAGAAGAGCTTTTAGCTCTTGGACTTGAGAGAACTGAATGGAATTGGATCGTTCGGTTTCTCATCAAGTGAGAGTCTGTCAGTACCCTAAGTCTCTACCTAACATACCCAGCCAGTCCAGATGAGAGCTTATTTGGTCCCCCATTAAACTCTGTCTGCTAAAGCATAGTATACATGTGTGTGCTTGGTAATCACTCATGGTAACTCACGTAGTTTGCGCAGATTTTTTTTTTAAGTTTCTGTTGGGAAGAACAAGATGAAAGGTACCTTTATGGAACGACCCGGATGTCTTCTTCTCCTCTCTTTAGTTTTTTTTTTTTTTGTACTCTATAACATGGCTCCCGTGAGCTTTTTCCCTCCCGAACAGCGGGAGGTTTTCCTTACGGACAATGGGAATGTTTGGGAGATTGTTTAGTTGCTTTTTTTCTTTGGAAGGATACCTTTTGTCAAAGTATATTGACAAATATTTGCACTCTTATCATATCACAGGTTTTAGTGGAAAGAATTTTGTTTTTTATTTGTTGAGTGAACTGATCTCCCACGCCTTCTCATTGGACGAATGTGGCCATGTTTGTACATAAAAGAGGGTTGAAACGGAATGCGAGGAGTCGTGGAGGTGTGTTCGAGTGGAGACGCTTAAAGCGTTCTCTGTGAGCTTTTCTGGTTACCTCTTCGCATACCTGTGAAATCCCGGTCCGCTCCTTATCAACGCTGCGAATAAAAGATAAGTACTGTTTTTATTTTATTTAACAAATTGTGTTTTTTTTTTATTTCTCCCCTTTTGTTGTTGGTGTTGTACTTTTGAGTGTACCTTTTTGTGTGTTTAAGTCACTCTTACTGTAGGCCCCAGTCTATTCCATTTTTATGTGTTAACCCGCGTAACGCTGCTTGCCTGGGGCTGCTGTTCTGCCTGGCGAGCGATGGGCAGTTTGCTCTGCGGTGGCCCTGCTTTCCGCATTTGGAAACACTTGATTCCAAAAGAGAGGAAGGCTGACAGGGTGTCTCCCTTGGAATGGATGGTCAGTCGGGTGGGCAGCGTCTCCAGCCTTACGCCCTCGCGGAGCAGGATGAACGCCTCCCGGCGTCGTCGGTGAAGGTGAACTCCCCCATTTTGACCAGGATGGGGGCGATGGAGGTGACCTTCCCGAATTGGCTCAGGTTGTTCACGATGATGCTGTCCTCCACAAGCCGGGCAGGCTGGCCACGACTATACGCTCCGCCCTCTTGCGGAAGGGGAAGACCTTGAGGGACGATCCCTCGATTTCCAGGCCGTCCGCGACCAGACGGTTCGCAAGGTCCCTTGTTCGCGAGGCCAGCGATGTAGTGGCCGTTCATTCTATTGAAACTGCGTGATGCCCTTCGGCCCCCCGAGTAGCGTGCTCATTGCCTTGAGGTAGGAGTACTCCGGGATGTCTGGGCACAGCTCCACGAAGACGTAGCTCTCGTGGTTGGTTGTGGCCTGCCTCGCCTTGGCGTCGGCGATGTTGGCGCGTGTCGCCTTGATCTCCTGAGGCGGCACTGCTCTCGGCCCTGTTGGCCGCTTCTTCTGCTGGGAGCTGGGCTTCTCAGCAGGCCTGGTTGGCTGTTAGCGGCGTGGTCAGGTGACGGTGAGACACGGCGCCTTTTCTTGCTCTTCACGACTGTGTAGCCGTCGTTGGCGTCCACCTCCGCCATCTCGCTGTCGGCCCAGTTGAGCGAGGCCGGTGGCTGTTGTAGCGCTGGTCGTAGCAGCAGTCGGTGGCGCCGTGACGTAACCACGCGCGGCGGCCAGATTTACATGCATGTCGCCTGCCGGCGAATTTGCATATTTTTGATTTTCATAAGAAATTGCATTTGTTTTCTTCATATTTCTGTCTTTTTATAATTCTTCGCCTGTTTGAAGCAGGATGCTGGACCTTTCAGGCACTTTTCAGCACATCCTGGGCTTTCTGCCAATACCACACTTGCCAGATTAAGCGCCTTTCACACGCACTCAAAAGGCGAAAACGGCGGAGCTCGCGAAAGCCTGGCCGCACGCTCGAGTGTGTGTTTGTGTGTGTCCTTTATGCCTAACCAAACCACTCATTGGAACGCCATGAAACTTCGGGAAGTTATTTAGTATAGTACTGGGAAGGTTTCTAGCAAATAAAATTTTTGAAATAAATTTTCGCTTAAAAATAATCAAGATAAATATTATAATTTATCTGTTATAATTCAACAATCTGCTCTAAATATTATCATGATGATACGATAATTTTGTAATGTAGAAAATTAGGAAAGACAAAATTCAGGATGACACGGCAATTTATTTGAGACAATAATAATGATACAATTCCAAGGCAAGATACTATTCCTTTAACTTCCAATTACCGAGGGGAACCAATTCATATTGATTTTATTCAACTTATCGAGTATTTTTCAAGGGACCGGGAAAAAATGTCCACTTTATCGAGAGATTCGTTAGACAAACCTTTACTCGGGTAAAACCCGGGCGAAGCCGAGTACATCCGCTAGTTAATATATATTTAAAGAAAAAATCTTATTTAAAATTTAATAAATGTTTTCAAAAGAATTATGTATTTCAAAAATATATTTAAACGCCTTTAACAATATTTTATATGTTTATAAATCTATATATAGGTGGATTGGATGTTTTATAGAATCGTTTTAACAAATGTTCGTCAGGCAAACTTTTACTCGCGTAAAAACCGGGCAAAGCCAGGAACATATATATTGTTTTGTCGGCTATGCAAGCCCTCAATATTTAACTAATCTTGCTGAAATTTGAACAGGACAGAGAGTTAAATCTGTTAGAGCTTTTTGACGCACTTTTAACCAAGAAAAAATATAATTAACCAAGTACTGAGCAACAATTATTTTTTAGTCAGAAATGATTATGACAATATTGCTGTATCATGTTTGATTGACATAAACAAAATTCTTTAGGGGAATATTCACTAAAGCAGACCACGGGCGAAGCCAGATAATAATTTTTAGTAGGCAGGAACAAAATCTACCAGCGAAACATTCACTCGAGCAGAAGACACACGAAGCCAGGTCATCTCTATATATAAAATATTGTTTCTCGGCCTTTTGGCCAAGATCATGTAGTATCAAGATTTTATTAATTATATATATATATTTTTTAAATCTATTCAGTAGAGAGAGAGGATATGTTTTCTCGAAAAATATATTTTATATATTATATAATGTAACGAATATCAATATCATTATTATCATAATATTCTGTGTGTTCCGGAATATTATTATCAATAATATTCGTTAGGCAAACTTTCACTCGGATAAAACCGGGCGAAGCCGGGTACACACCCGCTAGTTTATATATATAAATGAACTAGCGAATGTACCTGGCTTCGCCCGGATTTTACTCGAGTTAAAGTTAGCCTAACGAATATTTGATAAAAATATTTTTCGAGAAAATATACACTCTCTGCTGCTTCGATTTTTATGAAGACATTATATATATATGTCGTATCTGTCGTGGTCGAATGGAAGGGCGCGATCGTTGTGCATGTATGCTTCTAAAAAGAATTTTGTTCCACACTCGTGAGCGCGCGCACGCGGCGGCGTGCCGTAGCATTTGCCCGCGCGCGCTGGCTCCCACGTTTATTTTGTACAGATTTATTTATAGATGGATGAATTTGTATTTGCATTTTAATTTACTAATTATGGTGAAAATAAATTATATCTCTTTGGCATTATACAAATATAACATATATATGTGATGTGAAGTCCTGGTAGCCACTTGTAGAATCCTGTCGACTAAAACTGTGATGAGGTTTCCAGTCGACTTAAACTATGGTGTGAGTCCCTGTCAACTCTCGCTATACTGTGTTGACCGAGAGGAACAGTCAGGATGGGGAGTTTTCCAGTACCTCTCTGCACCTTGTAAGACCTTTAACAGTTCTCACAAAGTACAGGCAGTCGTGGTCGAGGCAGAGTGGAAAGCTTGGAAATGTCCACACAAAAAAACGAAGACACAGTTGCACTAAGAAAGTTCGGTGAACAGATAAAAGTTGAGCTAGGAGAGCGAAAGATGGAGATAGAAGAGTTCTTACTGATTACATGGTCGATGAGGTGGACCTGGGGTACAACCTAGTATTTTAAAAGTATTCTGCCTAATTATATCGATAGATGCTCCTGTATCAAGTAGTAGAGGTAGGTGTACATTATTGGACGGTTCAGCTCGAACGAGCAATTGTTCAACGAAAACTATGTATGGAGGAACCTACTGTTGTGCTGTCTTGTGGGTCGGGACAGGACTGGTCTGGTGCCGTGGTTGGAGTACTCTAGGGACAGCTAAGAGTTCACTCTGCTTGTGCTGGCTCGTGGTTTAGAGATGTTCGGGGGAGCAGGTAACATACGCTCGCGTACTGGTAACTCGGAGGGGTGCTTGCAGGAGGTTTGGTGGCTTTCTCAGCCTTTCGGTGTATTGTAGCTGGGCCCGATCTGCTTGGGCGTCGTAGTTGGTGAAGAAGCTCTGCGCCTTGTAGGAACCATCGTAGCGCGGTAGCTCAACATCTCCCGATAGTCCGGTCGCCGCGGACAGGCTGATGTAGCGTCCTCGCCCAACTCCCAGGACATCTGATACCACCGGTGGAGGCGTGGCGTCCTCCTGGCTGGGGGAACTTCCTGCGTCCTACCGAGGGTGTTTTCCATCTGGGAAAAGTGGTGTTTTCGCCACTTTCATAGTCTGATCGGACTCCATGGCTCCTTTGAATCCTCCTCGCTTCCCTGTTCCATCTTTCTGTACATACAGTGGTCTACTTACTTACTTGTACCTTGGCTTTCACTATCCTGTCGGCTCTTCGAACGGGGGAGTCTGTGATATCTTGGGACCTCTGGGACCAGTGTTACTGATGCTGGACGAACCTCAATGTCAACTCTACCGTGCAGTCGTGGTGTAAGGCGACACAGCTAGGCCAAAGGTGAAATAAACAAACAGAGATTTACTGAGAAGCGTCTGAACGTCAAGAAGGAATGGACGAGGAAATTTCTGGCAGGAAAGGGTTTACCTCTATCGGAGAGGCCTGCGGACTGGAACTGAAACAATGGACTGAAGACTGACTTACTGAGGCTCGGGGCCTCCTTTTATAGCTTAGCTGGGTCCAAACAGGTCAATGCCCTTTTCTGACGTAAACGGGGGAGGGGGGGAGTTACATCATCCAGGAGGGCCACGACCTCGTAAAAATTGGACTGGGGCTCGATAGGCCTTTTTTCTTAATCTCGCTTAGGCCTGATTAGTTTTAACCTTAATTTTCTCCTGTTATTCTCCATTCATTCAATCTGTACAGTTGCTATACTTTATTAGATTCTTACGTGGTACAGATTGTTGTTAGTTGAGGCTTTCTATTTGCAGTAAATAACAAGTTATATACAGTCACGTGGTGAAATATGTGGTAGTAGATATCTGGATTATGTACAACAATTCCATGGTCTTAAATCATAACATATATATATATATAAGGATATGTCCTCTTTGTTTTTAATATCATCACCCGATCTTTTTTATTATTTTTCTATTGTTTGTTCACATATATATGTGTGTGTAATTATATCCAGGTTCCTTAGGCCTTCAAAAGATCTCATTAAGCACTTGTGATTTCAGCCAAAATTAAGTCTTTTTGGTTTTATTTAAAATGTATGTGGATTCAAAAATATATTAGACGGTAAAACAACACTTAAAGTTTAACTGCATAAGTTTCTTTTCTGTGAAAAAACAATATTTATTTCAAAGAGAAATATCTACTATTTCTAACTTTTTTGGATGACGTATGAAGGGTGAAAATATGAAGAGTAATGGTCTATATATAATTGGATGACGTATGAAAGGGTGAAAATATGAAGAGTAATGGCGAACGGAAAAATAAAAGTTTCCAGGGGCGGGAATCGAACCCACAACCTTCCGCTTACCAGGCAGATGCCATGTCCACTAGGCTACCCTGGACGTATTTTTTCCGTTCGTAACTAATACTTAAAGTAACTTATAATACATTATAAAGGGACTGCGGCGTATGATTATAAAACAACACTTAAAGTTTCACAGCATAAGTTTCTTTTCTGTGAAAAAATAAACACAGAAAAGAAACTTATGCGGTGAAACTTTAAGTGTTGTTCTATAATCATACGCCGCAGTCCTTTATAAATATTTAGACAGTGCCAAGCAGATTTTATTTTTATTTCACTGATGCTAAATTGATATTTATAATTCATAGGATAATGGCTGTTTGAAATCTTTGTTATCGAGAGCTAAACAGATGAAAAATAGATGATACACTGTTTGGTCTTCATTCTAGTATTTGGGGTAAATTGGATCCTCTTTCAAAATTTAGTGGAATATTCTTTTTCGTGGCCATGGCCGTTATGATGGTTGTTGAAGTGCACTCATATTAGATTCTTGGAAGAATGAAGATAAAAATTCTTGACCTGGCTGTAAATATTCTGAGATTGCTGGTTATGTAATCCATAATGTATAGGTCTGTCCATAGATTGTTTGTGATCTGTAGGAAACGCTTTATGGATATATTTAGATAGACAGTAAGTTAAAAGGTGCAGCGGGCTTAGCTCTTTGGTCGATAGTTCATTTCTCAAAATACCTCTGTAACCCTTTAACAAAGTAGAGTTGAACAGTGGGTGAACAGTGAGATGGACTGCTAATGAAATTACACCCTGAAAAATCTGGCTAGCTTCAATCGCCTAAATAACCAGGGTTTCTTCTTGGAAGGTTGAATATTTGTGATATCAACCGTTCATTACTATACAGAAACGGCTGCGCTTATTTTACTCATTTTAAGGAAATATAAAAATTCTATTCTATGTTCTATACACCTGGCCACCACGGCTCCTGCTGCTTTTATTTTCACACACATGGTAGAAGATGAGAAATATTTTATTTTTCCTTTTTAATGCTATTAATTAAAGCTTTTAAAAAAAAATTTTATTATTAATTATTTTAAAATATACACTCAAAAAATTGTTGCGAATATTATTTATATTATAAAAGAGTATATTATTAATAGGTGAATAAATTTAGTCACACTGGAAATCTAGCAGACGTATATTTATTTCGAATCTTGTTTGCGGTTTAGGCAGCTTTTTGTTAGATATTCGTTGTATTCTGTTAAAAGTAAGTAATTCTTAAAGACTTAATTTAATTAAGGAAAAAAATTTCGATTTTCATTTGTTATAGATATTTTTCATATATTTATTATTCCATTTTAAAACTATATTCAGAAGGGAGCGGAATTCGTTATTATATATGGATGAAATAAAAAAAAAAAATATATATATATTTTTATAAGTTAGTGCAATATCCATTTAATATCAAAAGATCACTTAAAATTTATTATTAATATCACTTTAATTATTTGCACCCCAGTTTGTGGCTTAATACCATTTCATTTAAATAGGGTCAAGTGTATTTGGTATAACGGGTATTTGGCGACTTCTGTACGCACCAGGAAGATGTTTTTGTTTATAAATCTTTGAAAGGGGTGAATAAGTTCTGTTTGATGAACTTTATTTAGGGATCACAAGTTAGTCTTATATTATAAATATAAAAATATAATTTTATATTATATACTATATATCACCTCTCTAATCGAAACATCATCAACAATTCTTGTAACCTTTTAAACAAAAATCCTAACCAAGGATATGAAAAAAAAAAAAAAAAGCTAACTTGTATATATATAAATAAAATATATATATATATAAAATAGCTAGTGTGGCATTTTCTATGGAATTAGAAGTTATATATACTGTAATTTTTTTTTGTACTGCTTTATACAAATTTGAGTTTATATTTAAAGAGACCATTAATTAAGATTGAACCTTTATCTAAAGAAAAATGATGGTATGAGTATATTTATATTAAAATAATATATGTAATTTTTCTTAGTTCACAAATGTATTATTGCAATTTTATCCATCACTTAAAGGTAATCATGAAATATTCTGAAAAAACCTTCTAACTAAAAAGTCCCAATATGGTATCAAATTCATGTCAATAGCTAAAATATATTACAACGTTATTTTTTTATAAAAATATTATTTTAATTATATATTTGGTTATATCCTAGAAAAATGTCCACTAGCAGTAAATGTGATGAAATCATCTAATTTACTTTAATTCAACAGAAAGCTCAGAACCCTTGGGGCGTTGAATTAAAGAGTTAGACTATTTATTTTTTATGAATATTGTGCAACAAAACTAATAGGAATTTTCATTCTTCTTCTTTTATAAGCCAGTTGAAGAAGTTGTCTGATTTATATGAAAATACGGATACAAAGACCTTTCGACCAAACATGCAAATTTTTGAAATTTGGTGGCCGATTTATTCAAAGAAAGAGCTCCGGCACATCTGAACTGCACATCCAGCACGAGTATTCTAGACTTAATATTGATGCGGCACACGCTGATTTTCAAAATTTGTTTAATTTCTTTTCTTTTTTTTTTTGCAGTAAGCCTATTTCTCTACTGTATCAATGCCTTGCCGAAAGATTCATGCTCATTACGAACATATGTCAGAGTTTGAAAGAGGTTGTGCCATTGGAAAGAAAGATGCAGGTTGGTCAAATCGACGGTATGTGGATGATATGTATGTTGCCGTTCCTCTCACATTACCCCGGGCTTACTTTTCAACACGATAATGCCCGACCATATGCAGTACCTGTCACTATGGATTGTCTCCAATCTTGCCGAACTCTTCCATGGCCAGCAAGGTCGCCTGATCTCTCACCCATAGAGCACATCTGGGACGTGATGGGAAGGTGATTGCAACCATCCTGGAATGTTGACTATTTAGCCAGAGTGTTGGAAACAATTTGGCAAGAAATCCTGCAGCGCACTATCCAGATCTTTATTAGTTAATGTCACGCCAGGTGGCAGCCTGCATTCAGGCCAGTAGGGGTCCAATGACACATTGACTTTCTCAATTTGTGATGATCAATCTCTAGAATAGAATAATTAATTGTTTTGAAATTTTATCACTTTTTTCCCCATACCTGTTCTTCACATCCACCGATTTTTGTTCCAATCTGACAACTATTCCTTGATGTGTCAATTTTTTGTTTATAAAGTGTACATTGAATTTTTAAGCTTGCTAACAATTTATTGTTTTTGCTACCCTAACCCATCTGTTCTGTGATCATACTATAGTGCCATCTTCTATACCTGGTTCAATCATTGTTATAATAACTGTGCACCTATGTAATTGACAAGATGTCAATAAATCTTTCTTTATTTTCTATACCTAGGTCAATGACCCACTCTTGAAATCTTGTAGACTCAGGTTGGTAACAACACTAGCTTTGGCAAATTCAGAAATTGAGACCACCTTCTTCCAGGTAAAATATCGATTCATATTATGGATGTAAAAATTGGCCAAGTCAACTAAACACATCTTTTGGCCAACTCTCAAGATATCAAAAATCAAAGCTTGGCCTGGAATAATGAGGTCCTTAGCTCCAAAACATGTGAATGTTCTAGGTTGTCAAAGCTGGTGTTTTGACCTTGTCACTAACCTGAGTCATTGCACAATCTAAAAATGATGACTAACTATAATAGATGAGGCAGCTGATCTTTTTTGATAATCTAATTTTTATCACCACAAAGATGAATCTTTACTTCAATCAGATGTTTTATATTGCAATGTAGGATAAGTAAAAAAAAAAAATATTGCAATGTCATACCAATTTCTCTCTTGGATCCAACTATTGGACTAATACCATCTAAAGTAATACAATCATAACTTCTCACTGGGGGAACCAATTAACACATATATTTTAAACTACTCTTAATCTCTTAATATACATTGAGAAGTAAACTTTAATTAATGGGATTACTGATGCATAATTGAGATAATAAATTCTTGTTTTATCAGCAAGTTTCCAAATACTGACTAGAGAAAAAAATTGGATAGAGTACAGTTGTTGGGGCATGTATGTTTAATAATGTGATATGATGAAGCATTTGGCCAAACTTGAGCTGATTTTATTAAGGTTCTTGTTTCGGAGTTATCTGCACTCAGGTTAGAAAATATTCATAGAGATATTGGAATTGTTGGAATAATAAAAAATCTACAATTGCTATTTATTCTGACAGACCATCAGCAACTTTCAATTACATATCATTGCATTCTTAATAAAATAAATTCTATGAAAAATACCCAAATATGATTGAGTCCTTTACAGGGAGATTCTACTTTATAATTTATTTGAATATATTACCAGTAACACAAGTTTCACATTATATGGTGTGATGGCAGACCTCAGCACATTGGTACAAGTAGCGAAACAAACAATCTTGTTTTGGGCAGATAGCTATTAACATTTGATGACACCCAGGTGTATGTCACAGCTGTCTTCCACAAGGTTGGTTGCCATATGATGTTTATAGCTCATTATTTATACTGTATATAGGAAGCAATTAATTCTGGGAAATATTGAGATCCTAGTATCAAAAGAGTTCAAAAAGTTTTTTTTTTTTGCAAATGAGTTTATGTAAAAAAGGGTAACTTTTGAACTCTAGCTCTCCGACAGGTATTAAGTTAGGGTTATAAGTACACTCTAAATATTTATAGTGTACGGCCTTTTGGCTATGATCAAAGTGTAGTATATCTCTGTGGCAGGCTTCATGTGGTAGGAGGCAGGTTTGTGTGGCTAGGGTAATTGAGCAACACTGGCAGAATATCAACAGAGACCTTGGAGGCTTGATCAACAAATCTTTCCTCCAGATTAAAAAAAAAAAAACATTGTTACTTCCTACTTATGCAACATATATTGATGTGGAGAGAAAATTTTTCTCTTAATAAACAAACAACTAGTTTATTGCAAAACGACATTTAAAAACTATCCCGCATGAGTTTCTTTTCAACAAAAAATCAAAATTTATCTAAAGGAGAAATAACGATTATTTCTAACCTTAAAGATGAGGTATGAAAAGATGAATTGTGAAGAGTAATGATAAACCGAAAAATAAAGCTGATGAAAAAGCGGAACACTGTGGGTTCGATTCCCATCCCTGGACACTTTTATTTTTCCGTTTATCATTACTCTTCACAATTCATCCTTTCATACCTCATCTTTAAGGTTAGAAATAATCGTTATTTCTCCTTTAGATAAATTTTGATTTTCGTTGAAAAGAAACTCATGCGGGATAGTTTTTAAATGTTGTTTTGCAATCACAAGCCGCATTGTATTATAAACTAGTTTATTCACTGATTTCTATGTTGTCAGCCACATAGTTTTTTTTTAATACAATAAAACCTCTTTAATACGACACCCCAGAGGATGTAGAATTTAGAACTAGAAGACAAAGAGGAAAACCAAAGTATATTAGAACGGGAAAACCTGGCCGACCAAGAAAGGAGTACCCCTACTGCGAATTTGTCAACGCAAGAACTTTCAGAAGCAAAGTAGTTGCTAGATCCAAAATACGCAGAGGAAGCGCTGTCTGGAAGGGATTCTTATTTATAAGGAAAGCAATGTAGGACGAGTTTGATTCCTTGATTGGGAACAAAACTTGGGAACTTGTTGATCGCCCTAAGAACCAGAACACTGAACCAGGAAGGTGTTGCTGACATCCTTACTAAGTCTGCCAAGGATCTTGTATGAAAAACATGTCGCTGGATTTGGAATGTAGAAATCTGATGAATTGAGAGAAGTGTTGAAATGACAATTCTCTTCTGATTTCTAAATATAACAATATAAGAATTATTTTTATTGACCAGTGACCTGTTACGCTGTTGTGTTTCATTGTATATATATACAGTAAAACCCCTCTATAGTGAACCCCAATGGGACAGAGATTTTGGTTCACTATAGCCACGGTTTGGCTATTTTTTTTTTAGTTTTCAAAATTTTTAGACCATATAATTAAAGGACAGCCATACACACAAGAAGAGGCTGCCTCTTAATAGTGGTCACTTTGTTTTAATTTCCCTAATTGACCAATTTCCTTACATTAATACTGAATAATAATAGAAATCATTAGATGATAAGTTCTTCTTATCATTAACATACATGTACCTTTATGTCTAATTTAAAAATCAAGACAAATCCTAGGCAAAGTTTTATTAAATATATATTCAAAGATATAAAATGATTTTAAAACATCATTATCACATTATATAATACATTGTTTACTTGGAAAAATGGCTCTAACACCATGTTGCTTCAAAGCATTCTTCAAGCATTGCACCATTCAAATAAAGTTAGTGTTTTTCTTCCATGTTTCCAGATATTATTCTAGGTCTAGATTCGTTTTTTTTAACCTGTCATGCAAAACATTGCTGGCTTTAAAATCGCCACAGTTCATGACATAAAAATAATTTTTGTTTCAATCACGGGCCCCTTTATTTGGAGGTATTTTTTTTTTAGCCCTAACACGTACGATCGCGGCAAAAGTTGAGGTTGATTCCTCTTTGTAACAATTTTAAATAGACTTCTATTTTATCTCTTATAATAGAAAAGTTATATTTTCTTATTTAATATGTTCTTAACATTTTGCCTGTGTTGTTTCACTTTGAAAAGTTCTGAAAATAGCCTTTTAAAAAAAAAAAAAGGAATAACGTTTTTGTTTTTTGAATGCCTTTGTTTTCTTTATTTTGGAAGCCATTTGCATTTTTTCTATTTCAAATTAAATGGATGCAAAGATATTCTATTTAATAAAAAGTATGTGTAAAAATTTATACAACATACAGCAAAAATAAAATGTAAATCAAAACAAACAATGCCGCTAAATTTATTGTTTTGAAATCGGGATCCGTGAGCTGAAACATGCTCAAAATTTTGTTTTAATTTTTTTATAAATTACAATTTTAAGTTCGTTATAAGCATAGTATTTTAAATAGATTTTATTATTTGGGACCGAAAATAGTTTTGTTATAGAGGTAGTTAGTTATTTTAAAAATCGCAAAGTTCGTTATGACGATGTATTTTCAATTGAATGGAATTGGGAATCGCCTTAGGTTCGTTATAAGGGAAGGTTCGTTATATCCCGGGTTCGTATTAGCGGGGTTTTACTGTAGATGCCTTTTAGATAGTGTTTGGTTTTGTGTTATTTTACCTTTTAGTGTGACCGTTCAATAAAATCCTCTGGTGATCAGTCCCTTCTCCTATCTCCCCTCTTTTATAGATAAATGGGAAGCTAATATTTTGTTCCTCAGTAAAGTAGATCCACAGTTAAGGACTAACATTGCACAGTTATTCAGATCTTGTCATCTAATTTTTGAAATCTTCCATCTCTCTTCTTTTGTCTAATATATTAACAGAGAATGCAATGTTTTTTTTTTCTGCTGTGTCAAGTGAGAAATATGCGCAGTTGTTGTGTCTTCAGCAAAAATTTATCAGTCAGAACTTATCATTCCATAGCAGTGTAGGTTAGATTTACAAGGTACCTATCCTTGACCAACGGGTTATCTCCACCCTCTCTGTAAATATTTGCTGCCACAGATAGGATGCCTCACCTAATGGAATCACACCACAAAATATATAATGCACTTCCTTTATATGTAGTCTTCCACATATTTCCTTTTATAAAAACTGTCTTCTCTCTTTATAGCTTTCTTCTGTTTTTTTTTTTATATATTACATAGCTCTGATAAAGCACAATTTGGATTATAGAATATAAACACAAAGTAATAGTACCAAATAAATAAATAGTGTGTGACATTTCAGTAACAGTGTTGTTACCGAAACTTACACACTATTTATTTATTTGGCCTTATTACCTTGTATTAATACATAACTCTCTTTTTTTCTTTTTAATAGAGTAAAACCTGTCTTATAAACAGCCATCCTATGCTACCATTCGTTGTTTGTGGCTATTGTTACCATATACCCATGTTATCCAGGCTTGGACGCTCAAGTATCTGTTTAAGACGGGATTTACTTTAGCAAATTTTTGACCTTTCTAGGTGAATGCTAGAAGGGATTTTCTCACTTGTTGTAGACTCTAGAGAACCTCTCAAAAACATGGATTCTCCTGGAGGTAGTCTTTCATTGGAGGTTGATGCCCATCAGATGAATTACTTGTGTATGTGCATTTTGCACATTATTTTATGTATCAAGATTCAATGTTGGTAGATAGTCATTATAATGAAATATCACTTGTTCTGATTTGGTTGCGTCACCTTTTTAACTTTAATCCAAATTCTAACTTTATGTAATTTTACAGCATGTGGTCATTAAACATCCACACAAAACTGATTTCTAAAAATATTAAGTCTTTATTGCAAACAGGAATCTCATTATAACCACTTCCTTTATAACAGAAACTTTGTTCTAACATATTTCTAAAGTTCAAGTCCCAATTGTTTTAACCATGGACAACAATTAGGTTATAACAAAAATTTCTTGGTCCCAAGTGATGTTGTTATAAGGAGGTTTGACTAAGTGATGTGATCATATTCTTTCCTGTACCATTCTCTCAATAACCATACACTACCATAAAGACTTAATAAATGACCTCAAACACAATTAGCACCTAGGGTAAAAATTGACTCTTCTATTACGATTTCAACCAAATTACAATAAAAGCCTTTTTGGGGTCTTGGTCAAAAGTGGACTAAAATTGGAATAGCATTATATCTGAGATATTTAAAAAAGTTATTGGTATCAGAATAAGATAGTGGAGAATAAGCAGGGTATCATTATAAAGCAGAAGTGTTTATAAGTGGAAGCCATGAGGTAAACTTTTAGCAGGAAATAAAGGAAGTTCAATAGAAGAAGCCTAGGCCAGACCAATCCTGCACGTAAAAAGGCCTTCTCAACCTGTACTAAATGTCATCAAATGGAAACATCCCCTGATCATATTTTACTACAGTGTCTTGGAGCCACCATCCTCTTCAGAACATATCTGAGAGACTGTTTGATCATCAGGACCTGGAGTTAAATTTTATCTTCTTTATTATCTCCACTCATATTAGGGTATCAAGCTTGTAGAGCTTGAGAGTAAAATTGTAAAATAATAATTAGTTAATTGAAAGCTAGCTTTGCTGGCTGTTAATAAAGTGGAGGAAAGAAATCACAATATCTGATATAATAAAGCCTGAAAATATTTGATGGTAAAAAGAGATGGGCCAGACAACTGTTGGAGTATCACTGACATGTGGTGAGAAGTGTGAGGTGGGAAGACTTGTGGTGGCTGCTGGAGAAGGACATTGTGACGTACTAAGTGGAACATTGACTCTGAAATCACTGTTCCATCAAGTATATTAAAAAGAAAATGCTAACAGCTAGTTTTTAAACATGGAAGACTCAGAAGGGTAAAAAAAAAAAATTCCACTCTTCCACAAGCTAGATAACAGCCTATCTCCTATGTTGACATTCTCACATTCCCCCCCCTCCTGCTATCAAAATATTTACCTTTTTGATGGATAAAATCTGCTCTTTATCTTAGAGCACTTTAGTTTGAGAAAAATGGTAACTTTCATTCAGTGTTTTTCCACAGTCTCTTTATTGATTATGTTACAGCTTTCTATCTTGAACACTCCAATGCAAACATTGGAAATGTTAGCGGAATTCTGATATGATAGAGAGAAACAAACTTGAACATTTTATTTCAGAAAGCTTTTTTATAAAGATTAGAAAATTGTAATAACAGTAGCTAAACTGGCTGACCTTTGGATGCCACCACTGCTTTTGTGATATCATAGATTATTTATTTTATTTTTCTTGTTTTGCTACCTTTCAATTTTCATGTTTTCTAAATTGTGATTTTTTTTTGGCATGTGTAATTAAATGATAAAAAGGGGTATACCTAGATCTGTGATGTGAGGCAAACAATTTTACAGTTTCAGGTCTCTTTACAACAAATCATCTTTTAACTCTAATATACAGTCAAACCTCTATAATCCAGCACCCCAAGGGATAAGAATTTTTGGCTTAGAGTCAAGTCTTGAATTATAGTCAGTTGAAATAAAGATGTCATACTGTACAATAGAGTTGGCACTTTTATTTAGCCTTTTTGATATCTTTATGAAAGTAAACTAAAAACCTGTTGAGAAAATAGCAGGAAATCAGCTGGTATGGAGACCAATGTTTTACTTTAAAATACAATTGGAACTTTATAGAAACAAATCACCTGGAATGAAGCCATAAATGAAGACCGTTATCCTGATTTGAGCCATTAACTGGGGAAATTGGGAGACCTATAGTTATATAGTTGAGTTATTATACAGAGAAATACATATATAGTGACTTTAAGTGGAGAAGTATTGCATAATAGTACAGTCTTTAATTAAACTGACTCTAAATTCAATACTTACTATAATTCAACCTTTTTTAAATCCCAATCTGCATATTTACTTTTACCGGCTATAATCAACCTTAAGTGTTGACTACAAAATGTCCACTAGCACACAGTGTTGGGACAAGTTGATAATAAACTTAACTGATTATAATGCTGACTTCAATAAAAATACCTTGAATTAAAGTCTAACTCACACGGCTGTCCAGGAGAGAATGGCGGCACTGCGAGCATTAAGGTTGCTGGCTAGGCCAGCTAAACAGCTACTTCAAACCCCTGTCTTTCTCCAAACAAAGCCCCTTGCTGCAGGTATGGATTGTTTCATGGTTTGTTGGCAAACTGATATTTATTAGTGTTTTTTTTTTTTACACTATTTACTTTATATTAAAATAAAACAATGAATTTCAATATTTATTTATTTTTTAAACAAACATATTAAAATTTATCATTTTACTTTTATTACTAATTTGCAAATATGTTTATATTAATGATTAACTTTATATGTGGGGATTGCATGTATAAAATAAGGTGAAACAATCAATTAAACCAAAATAAATACCCACAAGGTAATAAGACCAAATCCAAATAAATAGTGTGTGACATTTCGGTTACCGAAACGATTTTGGTAAATTCAAGCAAAAGCTCACCTATTGTCAGAATTATGTCCCTCTTCAGCCCAGAAGTGTGGTGGCAGTAAAATAAAGCTACAGTACAGGCCTGGGAATATGCCACAACACCAGCTTCAGTGATTTTGAAATCTTTCATAAAAATTACATAGGCTATTTATATATACAGTAGAACCTCTCTTTAAAAAACACCTAGCTAAAGTGTCCTTTAGGGAGAGTTGTCCTCTTACTGGAGAGCAGCTAATGTAGTAATGATAAAAAATGTTAATTATGTTGATGAAAACTGTCCTTTGTAGAGAGTGTCCTCTTGGAGGTCCTTCTGTAATTCCCATATTTAAATTATCACTTGTCACAATTAACCAATATGTTCAAATTTCCTTAAATATTACATAAAATATAAACTTTTTAGAGGCTCACAAAACCAAATACTGTTAAACCTGCCTATAGCGCCCCCCTCCTGGGATTCACCAAAATAGGGTGCTATAGAGAGGGGGTGCTATAGACAGGTCACTTTTAATGTAAAATGTTTACATTTTAATGTTTTAAAATCGGGCGCTATTTAGAGGGGGCCTTATAGACAGGTTTAACTGTATTTAGTTTTTGGTACAAGCTGTCCTGTGAATTTAATCTAAATCCAAATTATACATTAACATAAACTGTCCATTGATTTATCATTATCTTCTTAGTGTCCAAGCAGACAGTTGAATGTGTATTTCTAAATCAAAATAGCCATTTTTAGAGAAGCTAAAAATTCTATGATATGAGGTTTCAATGCATGTGGTAATGAGTTCTCCAGAAGTGTTGTTGCTCCTTGTTTGTAACACAGTCATTTGGCACCAACATCCATTCCTACTGCCAACTTCCACTTGACTTTCTCTCTTCAACCCTAGTTTCCCTATGACTCTCCTATGTGTATAGACACAAGCTTCTTCTCATATGAAATCCAAGTTGTATAGTAGTTGTGTTTACATTGAAGAACTTGCAGAAGTATTAATATGGACAAAAAGAGCCACAACAAAGAAAATGCATATAAGTACACTATATTTGAACATCCCTACAAGAACAACCCTTGGAACTAAGATTTTATGTTGTTGTAGCCATGCTTAAGACTTGGGCGACCTTAGAATTATGATATTATAGCCAAATTGCTGTTATTCCACTGTACTATCAAACATTTTACCCTTGAAGGACCTCAGAAAGCTGGGTCAAATAAGTCTCCTAGTGATGGGAAAACACCTGAAATAGACTGGGTGGAGGGCAGCTCCTAATTCTATCTTTGATGATATCAATTGGTTTTGTCATGCAAACACTGACTGGATCCAGTATCATTTTTTTTTTGTCTCTATCAAATGGTTTCATTTCTGTTCATTTTAAAAGAGGGAAATGATTAGGTAGGTATACTTTGGATTATAGATCAGAAATACAGGTTTATTTGGATTTGGTCTTACTACCTTGTGTTTATAAAAGAGGGGGAATTTGCCACATATTAAAATTATCAATTCTGATTACCCCATGTCATTTAAATTTCCACATTTCCCTTTATTAAAAATGATGTTCCTAATAATGAAGATTTTTATCACCTGTTCTAAATTCAATCCTAACAAGACAGTGTACTGTGTGTTAGGATAATCTTGTTAAAACATTGTGATAGGAAAGACATTTTTTATCAAGTTACTTTTGTTTGTAGATACTTTTGTAGATTATTTATCTTCCCTGTGTGTGTTGTTTTTCACAGTGATGTAACTGTTTGTGGCTAGACATAAACAAATGGTATCAAATTGTTATTGCTTCAAGTCAAAGACCCCTTTTTTATCAGCACATTGTGATGTACTTGTCAAAATGGTACTGTTGCTGAACCCTGCCTTTTTGAAATAGAAAATACAGTGGAACCTAGTTATAACAGCCTCTCTTTTATAACAGTAACCTGGTTATAGTATCAGATTCTAAAGCCTGTGGTTATAACATCATTAATTTTTCATTCTTTTGTCTGATGATGATAATGCTGTTTTCAAAACGTCACACACTATTAATTTATTTGGATTAGGTCTTATTTTCTTGTATCATGAAATCATGTGGTCCCAAGTGATGTTGTTATAGCAAGGTTCAACTATAATAAGAAGAATCAATGGGGAATTCTCTTCTTAGTATCTATTTTGACAGGAGAGGTAACCTTTATTTTTATAGACATTCAAGAGAATGGGGTATTTTTCATTTAAGAATACAAACAATTCAGAAAAATGTTTTTCTATAAACAAAATAACTTCCATCTTTTACTCCTCAGAAAAAATATTGGGAGTGCCTCAGTGATGAACTCTTCCAGCAGTTTCTCCAGTTTAATATACCATTGTATTGGGCTGTTCTACCCTTATAGCCAGCAATTTGTAGGGATTCTTGGGAAAGGTGTTCAAGGAAACTGTCAACATAAGAACAATAGAAATATGCTTATAGAAACACACATGGGTCTTCTGATAACAACTAAGTTAAATGGTTGCCAAAATGACAAGGATGTCATATCTATATATATAAAAATGAATGTTTGTATGTTTGTTTGTATGTCCGTATACAAATTCGCAGTAGTTCACTAATTCAAACCAAAATTTCCATACATAGGTAAAAAAAATACGGGGAAGACGATAGGCTATTTTAAAAAATATATAAATCAATTATTAAAACTATATATTTTTAGTCAGAAAATGATGATGACGATATTGCTGTATCATGTTTGATTATCAGATACAAATTTATATCGGGAAAAATTCCAAAAAGCAGAGACCACGGGTGAAACCAGTTCATTATTTTGTGCGCAGGAACAAAATTCTAACAGAAAAACATTCATTCGTGCAGAAAACAAAAGCCAGATCATCTTTCAATAAAAATATCGCTTCTCAGACACAGTTTGGAGCGGGACGTTTCACAAGAGTGACATCCACGCGCCAATTTATAATTGTAATGAATAGTATTTGAATAAAAACATTTAATCGGGTAAAACCCGGGCGTTGCCTGGGTCATTCGGCTAGTTTCTAATAAATTGAGCCTTTTTTTTTTTTTAGTTCAGCATATTTGAATGAATGCTGCATTAAAAATTTCTTTTTTTTCAAAGTTAATATAAAGATTTTATTTTTAAAATGTGCTGTATCTACAAATTATTGGTATAGTACATTAAAATTCCTCATTTCAGAGCAAATAAAATTGACTAGTTGTTACTCCACAGGTCTACTAACTTTAAAAAACTGCTGCAGTAACTTAAGTACTCTTGTCTGATGATATTACCAAAGTATATCATAACACCCTATTTCATAACAGCAACCTGGTTATAACATCCTAATTGTAAGGTTTCAAGTTCCACATGTTTTAATTGTGGTCCCTAACATTGTTGTAATAAAGAGGTTCAAATTTATACGTATATGGTTACACTTTGTCAACTAAACTGTGATATTTATAAATAAGAGGATCACACACATCAGGAGATTACCCATACTGGAGGGATATACATACATGCTCAAGGGAGAGGTAGACCAAGGAAGGATAGATGGCACAATGATGGAATACCTCCATTTAAATAAATAAATAAAACGTTGAGTCTATTCAGCTGACCCACACACAAGTGTCTCATGTTTCTCACCAAGAAGTGTATCAATTTACACACAAAATATGGTATGATATTCCATCTCTCCCTGTTTCCCAGCTCAATTCTTGACTCAATTGTTATCAGCTGGTAGTAGTTTGAAAGCAAACATTGTTCCAATCAGTATCCCCAGTTTCCAAGTTTGTTTTCCTGAGAACTTGTGAAAGGAGAACCAGAATATTTTAACTTTCTCACAATTCTTTACTATTTAGAGCTTTTTATAATTTAATGGCTAATATAAGCAGAAGGGTTTTTGAAGTTCTAACAGCCCACTTGAAAATTCTTAAGACAAAAATTATAAAATATACAGTAGTGCAAAAATAAGAGATCCTCTCTCCTAGTGTGATCATCATGGAAGTTGAACTAAATCGGGTGTAACCTTTGTAAATTTTACAAAAGTGGTCATTCATCAGAAGTGGAGGGTTTTACTGTATTTGCATATATTCAATAGTGTAAGATCACACATGGTGGGGGTAGAGGTTCATTGCTGCATGTAGTGCAACTTTGTTTATAATTGTAAATTCTATCTTGACTTGGTGCTTGTCAATAAACCTGTTTAGTTAATCATGGTCTAATGTATCATAATTTTTTGTCAATAATCTTTCTTTCACAGCAATGGAATGAGTAACATTTAGCACACAATAACAAATATTAATATAAATATAAACTCTTTAATTTAACTGACTTCAATGGTTTTTCAAATCACAACCAAGGGATAATTCAGCACCTACTTTAATTCAACAGAAAGTACCTTTCCCTTTGGGTTTAGAATTAAATATTGGCTGTATATATAAACAAGAATATATATACAAGAAAATAAGACCTATCCAAATAATTTAATAGTGTGTGAAGTTTCAGAAACAGCATTGTCACCATCATCAGACAAAAGAATTAAAAAATATATATATTTTTTTTATTCTTTTGTCTGATGATGACATTGTCACACACTATTAAATTATTTGGATTAGGTCTTATTTTCTTGTATAAAATCTATAATCCAAATTGTACTTTATCAAGAATATAAATATAAGGCTCCACATAATATACTAAAAGACCCACCCATGTGTTGCAGCTGTCCACTTTGACAGACCAAGCCATTTCCCCACTCTTGGAGGTATCAGATACCAGAACTCCAAACTTCGGCCTGATCCCCAGCCTATCCGGCAGGTTCTGCCCCCTGGTGCCCATAGCATGAAGGTCATCTTCAATGACCACCAGGCCTCCGACTTCAACTTTCTTTGGGTACGTATTGCTTAGCTGGGAGGATGATAGTTCTTTTCTCAATGTTATAACATTTTATCTCTTCATTCCTTAGGTTGCCAGACAAATTATGAGGTTTATAATTTTAAACTCTGCATTTACCATTTCCAAGTCAAGACTCAGAGGGGACAAAGCAATTATAAGTTCAGTGGAAAACCTCAACTAATAACATTCACATTTGGACAATATAAACAAGATGCATGTCATACACTACGTGTCATATATTTTAGGAAATTTGAACTATTTATGCAATTAAAAAATTTCGGAAGGGCAGTAGAAAAAATATTTCATTTAAAAAATCATAGGCGCCATAAATAGTTGAAATTTCTCATTACATTCAGTAAGGGACTTAACTAAAAGAGAAAAGTTTTTGCCTCAGAAGGGGGATCTTTTCCCAAAAGTAGATGCTGTGATATTCCATGTTAGGAATAGTAGCCTAGGGTTGGAATCTAGCTGACATTGAGTAGACAGATTATGGTTCCAAGTTTTAAATAATCAAGGTTAGATATTGTTGATGTTGTGGCAAGCGAGAGGGCTGATACAGTGGTTGGTATGTGTAGCTGAGGGACAATTGCTCCTGCAAGGAATGTGTGGAGCCCAACAGCAAGCAGAAGCTGGTGGACACAGCCCTGCTGGATGCTGGCATCAAGCCCTCCTCCTACTCCATGGAGGATGGTGATCTCCACATTACCTGGAGTGACGGCCATCTCTCCACTTATAACTCCAAGTGGTAAGTACTCTCTCTACAGTGTGTGAGGGGGATTCTGGAAATCAAATATAAGAGACCATGTAAACCTACTTCATGCTATATTATATCAGAAAATACATTTGAAGTTTGTAGAAATTGCTTCCAGTAAATCAGATCCAACAACCTTGTAGGGGATAAAGATTTCCCAGGGGAAGACAACAGTTGTCATTGAAATGTTGGGAGCTTTAATCCCCTACATGGTTGTTGTGTCTGAGTTACTAAATTTGGTGATACCCGCTTTACACATGTGTAGACATGTGGTGCACTTACAGTAAAAGCAGCTGCCTACTTCTACCCACCATGATTATCATGGCCTGTACCATGTGTACTAGGAATAAGTAAAAAAAAATTGTTGATAAACTTTAATTATATTTTATTGCCATCTATCGTTAAAATTTTACACAAATAAATGTAAAATTTTAATTATAACCTTGTTGTTAGATTGTTACAGTAACTATTTTTTACCTTTTTTCTGTTTTGCATGACTTACTACTTCCTTACTGCAATGAGAAATTATTAGGAGTGCCTGGCTCATCAGTGGTGAACCCTTGCAGTGTTTTTACCAGTTTAATCTACCCGACTTTTCTAATATTGCATTGGACTATTTTTCTTATATATCTGACACTTTTGAGGTTTTTATTGACAAAGTTATTTTAAGGGGCTATAAACATTATCTTTCAGGACAGTAAAAATTTATACAAATGTAAAAATATTTATTTTTTAATAAATTTTTAAAATATTTTTTCATTGCAATAAGGACAGTAGAAAGTTGTTTTATTTTAAAAAAAGAGAAAAAAATGGAGCAAATAGTTTTAACTGTAATGAAATTTAACTGTTAATCCAAGGTAATAAGACCAAATCCAAATAAATAAATAGTGTGTGACGTTTCGGTAACAGCATTGTTACCATCTTCAGACAAAAGTACTGAATGAGAGAATTTTGTTGTTGTTGTTGTTGTTGAGACTAATTGGCCATAAGAGAATGGTCTTCTAGTCCGAAAATGAGAGAATGAGAGAATTTTACCACAGCATGCTTTTAAATAGTTCCTGTTATCAAGTGTGTAAACAAGATAACAGATAAGAAGATATTTATCTGATAAACAGATGGGAAAAACACCTGCTGATTAATATTCTTAGAATTAAAAGTTTTTTCAAATATAATTAAAAGCATATCTATAAATATCATTTATATTTCCTCTTTCTTCCATTCTGTTAATTGTAGCACATTTCTTTTGAATGAAAAATGCTTCTTTAAATTTTCTCTTAAAATAATTTTTCTCATAATCTAGTATCTTTGTTTCTTTTAGGTTAAAATTATTATGTCCTGTGATTTTTCTATGTTCTACAAGTGCAGAATTCTCAATTTTATCCCATTTCAGAGCATATTCATGGTTTTTCATTCTTTCTTTTAAAGTTCTGGATGTTTGTCCTACATAACATTGGTCACATTTTTCACATTTCACTTCATAAATTAAACCTGCTCTATTTGGTATGTGAGTGTTATTATGGTTGTTGATATATTGAGAGATAGGGTTACATGGTTTCCATGCAAAGAAGCCAAATTTATCACATTGCCATTTATAAACCAAAAGTTTGCAAGAAAATTGACTAATATATTCAAAAAGTATGAAAAAATAAACATTGCATGGAAACCATGTAACCCTATCTCTCAATATATCAACAACCATAAGAACACTCACATACCAAATAGAGCAGGTTTAATTTATGAAGTGAAATGTGAAAAATGTGACCAATGTTATGTAGGACAAACATCCAGAACTTTAAAAGAAAGAATGAAAAACCATGAATATGCTCTGAAATGGGATAAAATTGAGAATTCTGCACTTGTAGAACATAGAAAAATCACAGGACATAATAATTTTAACCTAAAAGAAACAAAGATACTAGATTATGAGAAAAATTATTTTAAGAGAAAATTTAAAGAAGCATTTTTCATTCAAAAGAAATGTGCTACAATTAACAGAATGGAAGAAAGAGGAAATATAAATGATATTTATAGATATGCTTTTAATTATATTTGAAAAAACTTTTAATTCTAAGAATATTAATCAGCAGGTGTTTTTCCCATCTGTTTATCAGATAAATATCTTCTTATCTGTTATCTTGTTTACACACTTGATAACAGGAACTATTTAAAAGCATGCTGTGGTAAAATTCTCTCATTCAGTACTTTTGTCTGAAGATGGTAACAACGCTGTTACCGAAACATCACACACTATTTATTTATTTGGATTTGGTCTTATTACCTTGTGTTTATAATCTACAATCCAAATTGTGCCTCATCAACTGTTAATCCAATTTATGCCATCCTCACTTCTTTTACTATAAGTATACTATATACAAGGTAGGATCAAATAGTTCCTGAACTTTTTAAAAAATTATTTATTTATTTATTTATAGTATAGTAATTTAAACATCTAAATTTTAAAAATAGGAGCCTTGGTTATCTACACATTTTTTTCCAGCCTGAAAAAAGCTGTTGAAATGCTAGTTCAAAGTTTGCAAGTTTTTCTAAGCTTGTTTAGCTCCACCGTCGCATTTTCAATTACTTCTGAAGACGATGAAAAGCGCCTCCCTTTTAACGTCATTTTAAGTTTTGGAAAGAAGAAGAAATCACATGGGGCGATATCAGGAGAGTAAGGAGGATGCGGCAAGACAGATACAGAGTGTTTGGCTAAATAGTCTTGAACAATAATGGCTCTATGAGCAGGGGCATTATCATGTAGCAATTTCCACTGTTTTGATTTAAAGAGTTGGTTTCTTTTCTTCTTATCGCATCACGAAGGCGCACAAGTATTTCTTTGTATGCCTGTTTATTAATAGTAACCCCCTCTTTAATAAATTCATAATAGACAAGTCCTTGATAATTGAAAACACTACAAGCATTACTTTTCCTTTGGACTTGTCAAGACAAACTTTCTTCTTCCAAGGAGAACTTGGTGTGTGTCATTCAAGTGATTGTTTTTTGGTTTGTGGATCAAAAAGAAAGCACCAGGTTTCATCACCAGTTATTATTGTTTTTAAAAACTCAGAATCATTATTTTCAGCTTCAATTAAATATTTGCAATTGATAATCTGGTTTCTCTTTGTTGATCTGTTAAATTTCGTGGGACAAAATAACCACAGAACTTTTTCATGTTTAAATGTTCACCAATAATTTTTTTGGAAACTACCATACGAAATTCCAAGTATTTCTGATATATTATCAATAGTGATTTTTCTATCAGCAACAATTAAATCATGTACCTGTCCAATATTGTGACCTGTTATTGACGTCAATGGCCGACCTGACCTTGAATCATTTGCGATGCTTTTACGACCATTTTTAAAACGTTTATACAAGAATAAACTTGTTTTCGTGACAATTTTTCGTCTTCATAAGCTTCATTCATTAATGCTAATGTCTCTGTGAAATAAATTTTTAATTTTACACAAAATTTAATATTTGCCCTTTGCTCAAATGATGACATTGCAGAAACTGACATGAGCTAATATGCCTAAAATGAAAACTACACATGCGCATTTACTGGCGTTGCTAAATTAAATTATAGTTTAGGCTTTGTTCTTCACAGTAAAATTGATTTTACATTTTTTGAAAGTTGTTTCATATTTTATTTATTAAAAGTTTGGGAACTTTTTGATCCTACAGTATATTATATTTTACTATAAATTAATAAGCGAGAACCCATCCACAAGACCAAATATATATTTTTGTATTATCCCACCTACTCAGTATAATCAATCATTAAAATTTGTAACAAATAAATTCACTGACAATGTGTTTCTTTTCAATAATATCATCAAAAATTATCTTTTTAGGGTTACTGCAATGGAATAAGTTATTGAATGAGAGAGCTTGTTTCATCAGTAGTGAACCCTCTCAGGGGTTTTTCCAATTTTTTTTTTTTTGTCCCAGTTTTTCCAAATTAATCTCTAGACCGCCTTCTACTATTGTATTGGATTGGATTGGTTTGGGATATACCCTGCATTTTCTATGGAAGGCAGCTTATGGGTGTTTAGTGAACCTATGGACATAAGCTTATAGGTCTGTAGAGGTACATACACAATAATCAATCATGTTGGTGGATAGATGGTTATGTCTGGCTCATTTATTGTAATCTCATTAAATATCTATGCTTATACAGTAAAACCCCTCTATAGTGAACCCCAATAGGACAGAGCTTTTGGTTCACAATAGCCACGGTTTGGCTATTTTTTTAATTTTACCTTTCAAAATTTTTAAACCGCATAATTAAAGGACAGCCATACACACTGGAAGAGGCTGCCTCCTAATAGTCGTCACTTTGTTTTAATTCCCTAATTGACCAATTTCTTTATATTAATACTGAATAATAAAATATATTATTTGACTATAAGTTTTTCTTATCATTAGCCTACATGTACCTCTATGTCTAATTTCAAAATCAAGACAAATCCTGGGCAAAGTTTTATTAAATATATATTCAAAGATATAAAATGATTTTAAAACATCTTTATCACATTATATAATACAATGTTTACTTGAAAATATGGCTGTAATACCTTGTTGCTTTAAAGCACTCTTCAAGCATTGCACCTTTCAAATAAAGTTATAATGTGTTTTTCTTCTATTTCATGTTTCCACATATTCTTTTTAAGTCTAGATTTCATTTTGTTTTGAACCTGTCATGCAAACCATTGCTTGCTTTAAAAACACCATAGTTCATGGCATAAAAAATAAATTTTATTGCATCACAGGCCCGTTTATTTGGACTTTTTTTTTTAGCCCTAACACATACGATCGCGGCAAAAGTTGAGTTTGATTCCTCTTTGTAAACAATTTTAATAGCCATCTATTTTATCTCTTATAATAAAAAAAATATATTTTCTTATTTTAACATGTCCTGAAATTTTGCCTGTGTTGTTTCACTTTGAAAAGTTTTGAAAATGGCCTTTTTTTAAAAGTAATAATGTTTTTGTTTTTAGAATGCCTTTGTTTTCTTTAGTTTGGAAGCCATTTGCATTTTTTCTATTACAAATTTGATGGTTGCAAAGATATTCTATTTAATAAAAAGTAACGTGTTAAAATTATACAACATACAGCAAAATGAATGTAAATGAAAACAAAGAAGGCCTCTAAATTTATTGTTTTGAAATCGCGATCCGCGAGCTGAAACAGGCTCAAAATTTTATTGTTTTAATTTTTTTAAATTACAACTCTAAGTTCGTTATAAGCATAGTGTTTTAAATAGATTTTAATATTTTGGTACCAAAAATAGATTCGGTATAGGGGTAGTTTGTTATATTAAAAACACAAAGTTCGTTATAACGATGGTATTTTCAATGGAATGGAATGGAATCGCCCTAGGTTCGTTATAAGGGAAGGTTCGCTATATCCGGGGTTCGTATTAGCGGGATTTTACTGTATATAGTCTAGAAATTTGTTAATACTCTATAAAGGTATCAGAGTCTTGTTACATTCATTGGTGGTTTGGTAAAAATTACAGAACAGTGTATTTCTATCGTCTTCTTCTTTCTTATCTCCACACTGGGTGAAGTAGAATGCTTCTGCCTTTGTCATCAAGGCTGAGAGCCCTACTTAGTGTAGTCCGACTTAGCTCCAAAAGAAATGACTACCTCTGACATGAGGAACAGATGCCATGTGCAGCCGCTCCTAACATGGAATACAGATGCTGCTCATCCTGTATCCCTGGATCAGGAGCCCTTACAGGGTACTATCAGCCGGGCCAGCTGAGCCCAGATTTTTTAGTGAGCTTGTTACTGCTCCCCCTCTTCCGTTTATTTCTATCTGTTTAACTGTTTAAAATAAGTTTCCAAACCAGGTTACAGTTCACCACCATTCTAAACTCTCTAAATGCCCCATCTTTTTGGGATCCTAGTCTGATGAGAGCTATCACTGAATATATAGCTTTTCTTCTTAAATCACACTTTAAAATCTCTAATCAAAAGAGTTTCAATTTCAACTCACTTTGTTTCTATTATAACTCTATTACTTGTTGTATTTTGTTCTTGGCATGCTGTGGCATACCACATTCAGTAAACATACAGTAAGACCTGTCTTTGAAATTTCCTATCTTTGTAGTCTATTTTTAGTGGAAACTTGTTTTTCCATATAGTTTTCTTAGACATTTGACCCTGTCTAAGGCATTAATGTAATTTTTAAGTCCCTAAAAGCTAAATGTATTGAATATCATATATTAAGAGTATCATTGACTTTAGATAAGAAATATTAGTTTTTGGTTATTGTCCCAAATTTTATTCAATCTACTTGTAAGTGAAATTTTGCTTGGAACCAAATGGAGGCATGTTCTAAAGTATCTAGCTACTGTCACCATATAGCATGTATTAATGTTTCATTCTCCCCCTAGGCTGTACAAGTACGGACAGAGCTACCTGGCCCACGAGGAGGTGGAGGAGGAGTTCTCAGGAGTGGAGCCACCACTGGAGCTGTGGGACAGAGTCCGTATCTGGCAGCATATGCCAGAGATCTCCTACAGGGAGGTGATGTCCAGTGACGGGGGTCTCCGGGCCTGGCTGGAGATGCTACACAAGTTTGGCCTGGCCATCATGAGAGGTCAACTATTTTATTGGTCTTAGGACTGCACCTCTCTCTATTCTGTATTCACAACTGATGTCTGCTTGTTTCCTCTCTAACCTTCTTTTTCAAATGAAGAGGATCCTTGCACACAACAAATATTACTCTGGTCATTTCCCCCCAAAACAACTCAGTTTTTTTCCCCTTTTGGACTCCCAGACAATTCATAAAATGAAGGCTTAGTTGCTAAATCCAAGGCCCTCTTGAAGAAATAAAGCATTTTAAGAAGTTTTAAACCTAATATTATCGAGGATATGATAAAATAAAATTTGGAATATTGATTAAAACTACCAAATCCAAATAAATAAATTTGGTCATATTACCATGTAGCTATTATCGAGGATATGCATTTCTGTGAGTGAAAATTCTTTTATTATAAACAACTTTCAGATATGTTTCCTACATATAAAGCTAAGAAGATGGCACAAAGGGGTGTACACTATTACACATTACACATGTCCACACATAAATATGAAGTTAAGTGATACATGTATGTTTAAAAGAAAAATATGGTTCTCATTATTCTTTATTCCTATTGTGTGAAATAACAAAGCACTAACTATAAATACACTCAAACCCTTCTATTAAGGTCTTCAATGAATCAGAGATTTGAGATAACTTTGCCAAAGCAATTAATCATATATTTCAATGGATAAAAAATGGGACCAGAGAGAGAGATCTTGACTGTAATACTGGAGGAAACCATATTAAACATATCAGATATCCAAAAGGTAATAAGAGACCAAATCAAAAATAAATAAATAGTGTGTGAGATTTCGGTAACAGCATTGTTACTGAAACGTCAGTGTTGTTTTAGTTCTAATCTATAATCCAAATTGTACCTTATCATATCAGATATCGTCGGTCTTGATGGGAAGATGGTCTAAACAGTTGGTTTTCGACCGCTACAACCCGGGTTCGATTCCTGCATTAGGCACTTTTTTTCTGATTTAAAAAAAAATGCTCCAATGGCCCTAGATTTTTGCAAAAGTCCAACCCCACCAGTGAGTGCAAGTAACCAACCGGGGCTCTGGCCCATTAGTAAGTGCAAAGTCGAACTGCTTTTCACATGTGTAGACATGTGGTGCACATACAGTAAAAGTATCATTATCATTTTATAGTTCTATTGTCTGACAATGGTAGCAACACCGTTACCAAAATGTCACATATTTGGGTTTAGTCTTATTTCCTTGTAATTCTTATCTATTATCCAAATGGTACTTAATCACCTCTTTGGTAAATTCAGGTTCAACAAGGCCTCTTGTTATATTTCATGAAATCTATTCAGCTCTGTATAGACATGTGCCCCAAATCCATGGTCTTAGAATAGCTTTAAGATTTTTCCAAGACTGGGATGGATAATGATGGGATGGTTAACTTGAATCTGCTATTTTCCAGAGATAGATATTTTCCATAACTCTTGATAAAGAAGGTTCTTTAAATAGGTTTGTGTGTGGCAGATGTGCCCTGCCAGGAGGGAGAAATAGTGAAGGTAGCCAACAGACTGGCCTATGTGAAGCCCACCATCTGGGGAGACACCTTTGACGTGGTCTGCCGGCCTGTCCAGTCAGACCCCAGCCATCTGGCCTACACAGGCCGGGCTCTGGAGATGCACACTGACATGAACTACAGGGAGAAGTCCCCTGGACTGCAGATGCTCCATTGTCTCGAGAATTCCTCCCCAGCTGGTGGTGGAGGGGAGTCCTGCTTTGTGGACGGCTTCTACATGGCGGAGTGGCTCCGGGAGTACCACCCCTCAGCCTTCCACATTCTGGCCTCCACCCCAGTACAGTTCAGAATCAAGTCCCACGAGGTATCACACATTCTCTTGACTCGGAGCCATCATCACATTTGATGAGCTCTTCCAATAGTTCTCTATTACAGTAGAGACAGTAGAAAGTTGTTTAATTAAGGAAATAGCAAAATCTCTCTAATACAGTCGAACCTTACTATAAAAACACCTAAAACGAAGATTTTATGTTGTTATAGCCATAGTTAAAACACACAATTGGGACACAAATCTTGAGACTTTAGAATTCTGATGTTATAACTAAAAGAGAGACTCTTATAACAAAGTTCCCCTGTAGTTTATATATATACAGAAGGCATGCTAATGTCTACATTCATCTTTATAAATAGTAATTTTGAATTATTATATTTATTCTTATCTCCCATCACACATACTGGGTAAAGTAGAATGCATCTGCCTTTGTCATTAAGACTGGGAGCACTAATCAGTGGCAGGCCAACTTAGCTCCAAAAGAAATGGCCGCCTCTGACCTGAGGAACAGACGCTATGTGCAGCCACTCCTAACAGGGAGTACAAACGCTGCTCATCCTGTATCCCTGGATTAGGAGCCCTCACAGGGTACTATCAACCAGGCCAGCTGAGCCCAGGTTTTCAGTGAGCTTGTTACTGCTCCCCCTCCTCCTTTTTCATCTGGACTTGGGACCGGCAAAGGCGGAGTTTTATATTTATATATTTTTTTAATTAATGCCCCTTATATTTTTCTCATCTAACCAATACAGTAGGCCTCCATGAGAGAGCACTTCGACCCGAGGTCATCTCTATACATAGAACAGTTTTCATTGCCAAAATTACTATTTTTACTAGTTGTCTGCTCTCTGGTAAAAGAACACCTCTCTGTAAAAGACACTATGACTATGCAACTAGGTGTTGTCTTTTTTACAGAGGTGTAGTTCTACTGTGTATAAATAAAAATATAATGTTGAGAAAAAATATAGCCATAGCACTATCTGCATACATTCCTAACTTCAGCAATTTAGCACCCCATCTGATCAGAGCGCGCTTTTTGTTGAACTAAATCTGTTAATGATAATCAAAATTGATTGCTAGTGGACCTTTTTCTAGAAAAACCAAAATATAAAAAATAATTAGGATAATATTTTTGGAAAAGAAAAAACTTTTGTAATATATTTTAATCAATAATATGAACATATATCCCCCATTGGGGGCCTATTTATTTTGAATATATTCCCGCTCTGTTCCAAGTGTAGTTCCCAACCTGCAACCCCAAACCACATCATGCCTTAGCTCATCCATTAATGAGCTCCACTCATCCCCAGCAGACACTATCAAAAATCTTTAAGATCCACGGACTGAATATCCTAATATGAAAGAGTGGAGAGAAGATTTTAACTTTTAGCAATGGATACATATATATATATAATTTTATTAATATATTTTTAACATAGGAATATATAGTAAAAATTTGATTTAAGAAATAGTAAAATCATATTGATGGTTTTGAATTATTGTTGGTAATTTGATAGGCCGTAGGATGAGACATGACAACAGGCGTAATTATCGCAAGTGCCTAATTATCATTGGTCAGATTAAAAAAGTTAGACTAAGTGAAAATAATTTTATCTGGTACAAATTAGTGATTTTAATTACATTTTTTTAATTAGTAAAATTAGAAAATTCTAATCCCTTGCGCTATAATAATATTTGGCAAAAAAAATGTTCAGAGATTAGTTTCTTCAAAATAATTTTATTATCTCTAGCTTTTGGACTTTTAGGCCCGTTTACAGGAGTATTTACATATATTCAGCATTATATATGTAAATACTCCTGTAGAAGGGATAAAAATCTGAAAGCTAGAGATAATAAAATTATTAAAAAAAAATTATTCCTGAACAATTTTTTTAATGCTAAATTAGTGTAATAAAGGACAAAATACTTAAAGTAAAATCAAATTTAAAATAAATTCCTAGGAGAAATATGTGATAACATAATTGAAAAATCTATCAAACCACTGAGGATTATTTTCAAGTGCTAGATCAACATTTGATCTTATTGCTACAGACAAGGTATGAAAATACCCTGAGACTGTGTGTCATAAATGTAATATCTAAGTTTGAACTCCCTGGGTATATTTTATTTAGAAAGACTATGTATCAACCAATTCATTGGTATATTATGGTGTACCAATGTAGATACCAATGTCTTTCCTAGCACCTTGTTCATAACTTTTTATTTTTAGATTTGAGATGCTTCTCCTGTTTATAATCTACTAGCCGAATGACCCGGGCAACGCCCGTGTTTTACCCGATTGAATGTTTTGATTCAAATACTATTTGTTACAATTATAAATTGGCGCCTTAAATAAATGCATATATTAGTTAATAACTATAGCCTATGTGCTTTATCTGTCTATGTACTGTTGGCTTCCGTAGGCGTCTCTTACTGGGAAAAAGAAAGAGAGGATTCCATTTAGTTATTAACTAATATATGCATTTATTTAAGGAGCGACCCGCTCCAACACAATAGTTACAAAAACCAAAAAGCGAGCGGGGGGGGGGCAAAGTTAAAAACAAAGTGTCTCGCGTAGTGGCGGCGCCATCGTAGCCACGTGAACGTAGCCAACCAATAGGAGAGCGCCATTCCAAAAAAAAAGCAAACGGTGACGGAGATGACGCATGACGCTCGTAACTGTATATAGAATTTAGTGAACCCAGCCAGTTCCTATTGCACACCCACTAACTACTATTGACCACACTTTTGGATTTTATGCACAATTCCAGGGGCTGCACATTTCTCTCTTTGGAAGATCTCTCTCTTCATGGTTACCAATGACAACAAATTATTTATTGAACTTGAAGGTTTGAGTAGATTTGATCAGTGAGTTGAAGCTAACAAAGAGGTATATTGCAGATGAAGTACAAGCAAAACATCCCCATCATCTGTATGTCAGAACAAGGGGACCTCACAGAGATCCACTACAACAACCGTACCCTAGCTCCCCTACGTCTGCCCCAGGATATCTTGCTGCCCTTCTACCATGGCTACAGGTATGTGGGATATTCATGTCATCAATTACATTTGAAAGATAGGAATTTCACATCAACCTTGCCTTCTTACCCAGTGTTTTGAGGACTCTATCCCCATTTTCAAGGAAAACTGTTCTCTTGGGTAAGAATAAAGAACTAGGTCAATTATTTTCAGAACCTTTCCAACCAACAAAGATATCTTCACAAAAATTTTGTTTTGATTTGGGCTTCAGCTATTAGCCACTACCATTGTTAGATCCTCACTATGCATAGAAGTGAAAAATAAGCAAAAACTTTAGTCTTTTTTTAAGCATCTCTAGATTGACTAATTAAAGAACTTCTTGAATTAGAGGTGAACTGCTCACTACCAGGTATAGTGGATGTCGGGAAAAAACCTTCCCGGATAGCTGTGATAAAAGTGAGTCTGGACTTGTGTACATTTGGTAAATATTGGAAAATTGGTAGTCATGGACCAATAGTTGTACAGGGTATGAGGGGACAATGTGTGAAACCATTGATCCTATAAAATGCCACATATAAATCCAAAGACAATAGTACTGTGATAAGGTGGGCTTTGACTTTCCTAGAGCTGGGGCTGATGGAGCTCCTAGGAGAAGTACTATAGACTAAGGCCAAGCTGTATGTGCAGACTGCTGGCCAACAAAATGCGGGAGATGAGCTCCATCATGACCTTCCAGATGTCCCCGGGAGACTTGGTGGCCTTCAACAACCGCAGAGTCCTGCATGGACGTAGTGCCTTTGATCCCACCCAGGTGACACGCCACCTACAGGGCTGCTATGTGGACCTGGATGAGGTCACTACGCGCTACCGGTCACTTCTCACACGTTCTTAGGTCCCTCCCTACTGCTACTTTTACTTGTTTCCTTTGTGTACAGTGAGGCTTTGTATTTTTGTGCCATTCTATCTAGCCTCTCTTTTATAATCATCACTCATATTTTATAACGCTTTATTAATATTTTATTTTATATCACCATTTTGTTTTCAATTGACTTATTAAAATTTATTTTTATATCTTATATATTGAGTTTTTCAAATATTTATATATTGTTATAAGTGTACTTATATATTATGTGTGCTTATATATATATAAACAGTGTCAAATCTCTTTAATTCAACACCTAGAGAGCATTTTCTGTTAAATTAAAGTTTGAATTGAAGAGGTTCTACTATATATATATAAATGACTTCTATCATGGGAACCAAAATTTGAGACCATAATAGCAAGGTTACTTAATAAAAGGTCATTTATTTTGAAGGGATAAAAAATTAGACAGGCAATATTGACCTGAGTTAAGAGACAATTATAATAGATAGTATTACACATTGCATTTAATCCTTGTAGAAGGAGGACCACAGCAGGTATAGTATTGATCTCCTGCATACATACTTCTCTTCACATACTTGGAATTACTATTAGATTATTTATTAAAAACCTTTATTGGCAGACAAGCCTGGATGGATAACTTTCCACCTTGTTCTATATATATAAATATACTAAGACTGCTTGTTGATGTACTATTATACATAGTTGTGAATTATATAAATTTAATAATTGTATTTATACAAGGTGGGATCAATAAATAAGGTGAATTATAATTTATTTAAAAAAATAAGAACGATATTAAAAATTAGGACTCGATTTATTCAAAATGATCACCTTGGCTTTCTCTACATCGTCTCCATCGTTCTGGCAACTTGTAAATACCCTCTTTATAGGCACTCTTAGGAAGCGTGTGAAAAAAATCTTGCACCACTTTTTGGACATCTTCATCCGAGTCAAATCGCTTTCCCTTTAACTCCTTCTTTAGTAGTCCAAAAAGATAATAGTCAGAGGGGGCTAGGTCTGGACTATATGCAGGATGTTCTAAAACTTCAAAACCTAATTTAATGATTGTAGATACAGTTTTACATGATGTATGCGGCCTTGCATTATCATGAAGGAAGAGAACACCTTTACTAAGCTTCCCTCTTCTTTTGTTTCTTATACCGGGCTTTAGCTTATTTACAAGAATGTCACAATAAAGGTCGCTGTTCATACGTTGCTTTGAGGATAAAAAATCAAGACAGATTGGTCCATCAACATCCCAAAAAATTGTTAACAAAACTTTACCGACCGAACGTTGAGACCTGATTTTTTTGGTCTTGGAGAATCGCCTTGTTTCCATTCCATAGATGCACGTTTTGTCGAAGGATCATAATGATAACACCAACTCTCATCTCCAATTACAATTTGGTCAAGGAAATGATCACCTTCCTCTTCATACCGCTTTAACAGAGCCTTTGAAACCAGAATACGGTTAAGTTTTTGGTCCAAATTAAGGAAATGTGGAATGCATCTGCAGCATATTTTTATAAATTGCAATTGTTCTTTAATAATGGTGTGCACAGTTCCATAGCTTGTATTCAAATTGTCGGCTATGGTAAAAATGGATATTTTCTATCCTCCAAAATTAAGTTTTCAACCGCATTTATCGTGCTTGGCGTCGCTGTAACACTTGGTCGTCCAGGTCGCTCAATATCGGAACATGTAATTCGTCCATTTTTTAACTCTTTAACCCATTTATAAATGTTTTTTTGAGACAAACAAGACTCACCATAGATATTTTTCATTCTTTGGCATATTTGAGATGTTTGAATACCTTCTGCATTCAAGAAACGATTAACTGCACGTTGTTCAAGTGTGGTGCAATCCTTCAAGGGAGCTTCTATTTTAGTTTATTTATAAGTCTTGCGCCGCGCGTGGGGAAAAAAGAACAGAACACCTTAAATAGTCTCTCGATGTTATATTTTAATATTCTGTGGTTTAAATTAATTTTGCTTTTTTAATTTTTAAGAAATAAGATAATTCACTTTATTTATTGATCCCCCCATGTATAAATATGAAAAAAACAATGATTAGATGGCGCTCTGCTATCTAAAAAGCACATGTGCTTGTGGTCAGGATATGCCTTCTTTATTTTTATATAAATATATATTTTTTCTTATATATATTTGTGAAAACTATAATTTTTATATAATTACTTTATAATTTTTTAAAATGATTCCAATAAAAACTTAAAAAGGTCACAAAATAAGCGCCAAAACCCTAATTTTTAAATCTATGGAATTATCCTATTTCAAAAACATTTAAAATTATAAAAGTCACAAAATATATATATTTTGAAAATGGAGCAATCCATAAATAAATCTTTAATTAAAAAGGCATATATTGGATCAAAATATCATTTATTTTACCAATATATCAGAAGGCTGAACGCCAACCTTTATCAAGGTGTTATAACATTTGATAAAGGTTGGCGTTCAGCCTTCTGAAATATTGGTAAAATAAATGATATTTTTATCCAATATATGCCTTTTTAATTAAAAAAAAATATATGTGGTTGGTCTTTCTAGATTTATCAAGAAATTGGGTTGGCCAAATATCAGGAAACAAGTTAAATCAACTTTTAGTTTATTTTTGTTCCACTAGATGGCGCTCTGCCATCTAAAATACTCATTTTAGCACTTTAAGGATATGCCTTTTTTATATATTTTTAATATATATATGTATTTTATACAATAGAGTATATTCCAATATTTTGATTATCACTGAGTTCTTCAATAATTATTTTTTACATGAGAGTAAAAGATCTGATAAACAACAATTCTCTCTTGGAAGTGACCATAATTCAATACTTGAGAGATTTTATAATATCTGTAAAACTCTGTAATTTCCATTAAAATAAGATTAAGATGAAATAATGGAAACTAGAGATTAATATTTATATATGAAAAATGAGGCACTTTGCAGATGCTTAAGGAGAAATCAATTTCAAAGGAAATTCTCATTGAGGCATTGGAAAAAAATGATAGTTTTATAAAGATGATTGCTTAGAGAATGGTTGTTCACATGCTTACTGGAAGAAGGTGTAAGGAGAATTGTTTCTAATAGGTAGTATTTGGGTGGGCTCTTGTTTTCTCTAACTGCACAGTTGGAGTATAATAACATGCTGGACTGAATTGTTGAGAAACTCAGTAGAATTCAATAGTAGCACCTAGGGTATGGACTAGGGAGAACTCAAGTAAGTCCCAATATAAATCCAGCAAGGAATTGTAAGTACTCAGAGCAACTAGCTGGAAGTCTGATTGGACTAACCAAATATCTAACTAGATGACTACATTTAGATATAGGTATCTTCTGATTGTGCAACTAAAAGTTGCTAATGGCCTGCACCATCTGTCAAAATAAATATCAACTATTCGTTGATTTTTAATTATTCCAGAATTGGACAAATACCCATTCTTAATTAATTAAGAAAAGCTAACCACATACGTGTTTCGGGCTGTTGGCCCTCATGGGCCAGCCCGGTGATGCAAGCCATCAGCAACTTTTAGTTGCATGATCAGGAGATGCCTTTATCTCAATTTATCCACCTGATCCCAGTACAATTTCATTTTTGTGCTATTTTTTGACAGTTGACTACAATTATATATAAAAATTCGCCTACCTCTGGATCTGTGAAAGAAAAACCTTTTTCCATCTAAATATTTTGAGGGATTTTTCCGTCTATATCAATTTATTGCACAAAAAACAGCTGGAATATTTGCTTGTAACACACATCCAATTTTTAAATTATCCAAATTAAATTACTTTATTCATAATAAATTAACACAAACCCTCAACACATATACACAACATGCACTATTTAAAAACTAAAGAAGTTAAGAAAATGACCTAAGCATGCCCCATATTAATTGACCAAAGACAAAAATTACTTCCATTTTTAAACTATATAATGGAAATTCAAACTGTTCTCAATACTTCACTTGAAAATTTTGTTTCTTGGGACCACTCATAATTGGAACTACTGCTGGTTATCAGGAATTACAGATAGAGTGGCTGATAATTGGGACTAATAATTTTTCTCAATAAAAGCTCTAATTAAATGAGACTATTGTATTATTTAGTTGAAAAAAAAGAGCATACCTTGATCTGTGAATGGAAAAAATAATTTTATCTCAAAATATTTTTATTTTCTTTCACAGATCTCTCTCTCCAGATATGCTCTTTTTTTAATAAATATATTCAATGAATCTCCTTTTGACTCAAAATATTGTATTATTTATTTTTTATATACAGTAGAACCTCCATGAGAGGACACATACGCTAGAGGACATCTCTCTATAAAGGACAGTTTTCATTTGTAAAATTACCATTTTCACTATTTAGCAACTCTCCAGTAAGAGGACACCTCTCTTTAAAGGACAATTTTGCTCTGAAACTAGGTGTCCTTTACAGGGACATCCCTGTTCTACTGTATATACATTAATTTTTTTATATTCAAAAGTTGTTACAATTGAAAAGTTGAAATGGAATCAAAAACTCTCGCAACAAAAAAAAAAACAAATTTAAATACCTAGACTAGGTGCATATTTAGATTTAGTAAATTGCTATAAATGTTGTGAAAATATCTATATATTCTCTTATATATATATATTTATTGAAATAGTATTTAACAAACTTTTATTTTTTAGATAATTGTTATGTATATGGACCAATTTTACCAATGTTGTTTATTATAAATTTAATACAGTAAAACTCCACTAAAATCAACCAGGGATATAGCCAACCTTCCCTTATAATGAACTTGAAATAATCCCCATTTTATAATACCGGGATAAATGGCTATAACGAACCACGACTATAATGAACCACAGGTTCAGTCCCAATGGAGTTTGCTATAGAGGGGTTTTATTGTATTTATATAAAGTCATATTTATTTTTAAAAAGATTCCTTATACAGTAGAACCTCCCTTTGGTGGACACCCCGCTAGCAAACAACTCTCTACAAAGGACAGTTTTGATTTGCAAAATTACCATTTTTACTATTTAGCAACTCTCTCTAAAGGACACTTTGGCTCTGTAATTAGGTGTCCTTTACATGGAGGTTCTACTGTATTATGGTGTTATGTGTTTTATAAAATTATATATGTGTTGTTATATATGTTTTACAAATCTATATATATACTATGTTATAATGGAGATAATATATTAAAATATTTTAATGTGGATTTTTTTTTCTATTCTTTTATATAAATTGTACCCACTCCTATATATTGATACATTATTTTGCCTGGTTATTTATATAATGTAATAAAAACATCTGAAAATGAAACTATTTTTCTGAGATCTACTAAATAGGAATGTACAGTAAAACATATTTACATACTAAAAATTTGCAAATAAACTTGCACCTATACCAAGTATCTTTGGGTCATGTTAGTGATGCATATAAACTCCATCTATTGGAATAAATATCAGTTAAATGTTGAAGAGAGAAGAAAAAAATATGGTGAGAGGGGATTTTGGCATTGGGTAGAGATAAATGAGTTTGGGATTTTCAGATTTTAAAAGCCTTGTGAGAGATTACAAGCTAGGATATCATTTTGACTTGTTATCCTATACAGTACAATCTCCATGAGAGGACACTCATGCTAGAAGACATTTTTCTATAAAGGACAATTTTCATTGCCAAAATTACCATTTTTACTATTTAGAGGGGGGTCGGTGGAAGGCTGGTTAAACCGTTTGGTTTTCGACCACTACGACCCGGGTTCGATCCCCGCATTGGACACTTTTTTCTGTTTAAAAAAAAAAAAATTAAAATGCTCCAATGGCCCCCCGATTCTTGCAAAAGTCCAACCCCACCAGCGAGTGCAAGTAACCAAACGGGGCTCTGGCACATTTGTAAGTGCAAAGTCGAACTGCTTTCACATGTGTAGACATGTGGTGCGCTTACAGTAAAAAAGCAGTCGCTAACTACCCACCATGATTATCATGGCCTGTACCACGTGTACTAGGGATAAGCAAAAAAAAAAAAAACTATTTAGAAACTCTATGGTAAGAGCACACCTCTCCCTAAAGGACACTGCCTCTGCAACTAGGTGTCCTTTATAGAGAGGTTCTACTGCATAAATCTTCTGGCAGGATATGAATGTTGACTGTTTGTCAGTTTTTAATCTCTCTTTTTTACTTTGACCAGATAGGGGGAGATCTGAAGGAAAACAGTCTATTGATTCTGACCATGTTGGGAATGTTATTTCATCTAAGATTTCATATGGGCCTGAGAAATATGGTGTGAGTTTTCCTGTATTGGGATGATGGTGGTATGTCTTGACTAGTACTAGATCCTCTATGTCAAAATGTGGTGTTTTATGCTGTTGTTCATACACCTCTATTTATCTTTTTTTGTGTTTATATATCTTGGGTGCGTTAGTAGGCTTGGTTGTCTGGCTATGTCAATTGTAATTTTCTTGGTACTCTTAGGTCGAAGTGTTTCAATGTTTATATTGAGTATCTATATATATGTAGTAATCCCGATGTGGAATGTACTGGGCAGTCGTGGTAGTGGGTGCGTGATGGGATTCCCGCACGGGGACAGCAAGAGACAGAGGCAGGTCTAGATGGTAGCTCCAAGAGGTAGAGGTAGACCACGGACGAAGGTAGACAGACCACGGGCGCCACGGATGCCCAAAGCCTACATCGCGGATAGAAGGGGGGGGGGGGGTGAGAGATCCCACCGACCGTATAACGGCTTCGCTCTGAAAACAACTACTTTTGTCCCATTTTGGGGGGCTTTTATATTGGACGCCCGCATATGGCGGTGAGTCCTGATTGGTTCCTATAAAATCACGCCACCTGTCAGGCGCCGGGTTGTTTATCACGTCTGGCCTTTGTCCCTGTCTAGACTACCTTTACCTCTTTGTTTATTTGTCACTTCCATTGTTACGAGGTCAGTACATATTTTTATATAGATATGGGGTTATGATAAATATTAGAAGGTTGTGATCTATCTAACTCAACATATACTACATATATATAAAAGAAAGTCGTGAAAAATGTTAAACTATTTATAACTCAAGAACGGCTGAACTGATTTGAATGAAATTTGGTGGGGAGGTAGCTTAGAACCAGCAGATGGACATAGGATACTTTTTATCCCATTCTACCGCGTCTAGAATGGCTGAACTGTCAAATACATTTATTTATACAGGTGTATCAGAGGCGCATGCGCGAGCGACACTCAACAAGGCTTACAGGTTGAATGCTAAATAATAAAGTTTAATTTATGTTAGAAATATTGAACTGGAGATTTTAAAAACCTACTTTCACTATGTAAGAAATCTTTATTACCGAACTCGGAATCCTTCAGAATATTTAATAGAGTTATTTAAAAGAACAAGAAATAAATATTTACGAGAGATTAAAAAGGCCAAAAGAATATCGTGGAGGACCTTTCTAGAAGAAAATAATTCTACCAATCCTTATGGGAATTTATACAAAATATACAAAAAATTAAGAGGTAACTCGAATAAACAACTACAAATATTAGAAACAAACACATATCAAGAACAACAGCAGAAAACTGAGGAATTAATAGCCACTCTATTTCCTGATGACAACCCAGGTGAAGATAAGAATACACATACAAATATAAGGAAATATGCATTAAGACTTTCGAACACAACAGAACCAATAATCACAATCAATGAAGTAAATGCTATTATTGAAAAATTGCATCCGAAAAAATCTCCAGGAATAGATAACATTTCTAATAATATGATAATACACGCAAAACAATTCGCGGCACCACTATTAACTAAAATCTACCAGAAGTGTCTGGATATGAGTTACTTTCCTGATGAATGGAAAAGAGCAGAGGCGCTGATCATTCCAAAGCCGGGTAAATCCGATTATAAAGATTGTGTCAGCTATCGACCTCTATGTCTAAATTCAAACCTTTCAAAAATTTTTGAAAGAATAATAAACAACAAAATCACCAAATTCTACGAGGAAATGAAATTATTCAGTAATCGTCAACATGGCTTTACAAAATCTCGATCTACCATAACTGCATTAACTGAAATAATTCACACTGCATTAGAACACAAAGCCAAGGAGTATACGGCTATAATTGCAATAGATATTAGTGGAGCTTTTGACAATACCTGGTGGCCAATGGTGATAAAAAGACTCGATGAGGATAATATACCAGCATCAATAATAAAACTCATGAAATCCTACTTCACTAACCGGAAGATAAGATTTAGGTACTCTACGAATGAATTCACCAAAAAACTAAGTAAAGGATGTCCGCAAGGAGGACCCTTATCTCCGACAATTTGGAACATCATAATGAATGATCTATTAACCAACTTTCAGGAATCTAATAGCGAAATTATAGGATATGCAGATGATCTAACGGTAATATGTTGGAATACAGAATTAAAAAATCTTAAGATTACAATTGAAAATTCAATAGGGAAAATAAATATGTGGTGTGAAAACAACAAACTTAAAATATCAAGACAGAAAACAAAGATTTTATATTTATTCAACTGCAAAAAGTATGTAATTACCCTGCATGATAGTCTTGTCAAACCAGTTGAAAACCTAAAAATACTAGGATTAACTTTCAAGAATCACCGAAACAAGAACAAATTAGATTTTATGCCTCACATCGACAGTGTTATTGCAAAAACAACTAGAGCTAGTGGATATCTTCTTGGTTTAACAAAGAAATCGTGGGGATTGGATAGTAGGCGATTATTAACATTATATAAGACCTTATTTAGAAGCACAATAACTTATGGTTCAACAATCTGGTACCCATACATAAACACGAGATCAAAAAACAAAATAGATTCACTACAGTATAAAATTCTTAAACACTGTATACATGCTTATAATACAACATCTTCGAATTGTACACATGTTCTCGCAAGAATACCTAAAATTACGGATTTCATTATGTCAAACATACTTAAAGTTGAAATAGATTATAATAGAAATGATCCAGCCAAAAGAATGATAATATCTAGCTTTATAAATGAAAAAATTCAAAAATACTATGAAGACTCAAATGATAATTTCAGAGAATTTTTTGAAAACTCAAGATTACCCAAATTTATCCAGCCAAATTTTTATAATATACAATTCTTTACGGGGCATGGAGACTTTAACACATATTTATATAGAATTGGCAGAATTGATTCTTCAATCTGCTTATGTGACCAAGAAGATCACAACCCTGTGCATATTTTAATCCGGTGCCCACTTGTTGCTGATTTGAGAGTACAATGTCAAATGAACAGTTCTAGTTTAAGCCAAATGGTTTCCAGTAAAGAAGAATATAGAAAATTTAACAAGTTCTGTAGACTCTATCTCAAATGCCGTGGACTTGAATTACATTAAGAATTGAAATTTCTAGTTTTAATTAGTATATTTGTGCCACTGGTTTAGTGGTTGTAATTATAAATATATATTGGACTTTTGATGATATGTATGTAAATAATCTTTGTTTCTTGTATAATTTATTGTTCTAAAATGTAAATTTGAATAACTTTCACTCTCTTTCTAAAACTATAAATAATTTGTATATATATATTTAAAAACTATGTACATAAAATGGTTTAAACATTTACATGCAAATATCCACATAGGATATAGCGTGTGTTTTGTAATAAATAAAAAAAAAAAAATAATAATAATAAATGTTAGAAATATTTCTCCTTTTTGTAAATAAATACATTGTGTAATATTGTTTAAAATATCAGATTCAAATATATCATAAGAAAACATCTTATTAAAAATTTAATAAATGTTTTCAAAATATATTTAAATGTACATAACAATTTTTATATACGTTTATAAATCTATATATAGGTTCAACTATTGAATAGGCATTTTAATTTTTTTTTATTTTACATTTTAATTCAGACACTTTCATTTTTATTTAGACATTTTCAATTTTAATTTAGACACATGGACATTTCTATATATTCTTTATTCAAGAGCACTTTGAAACAACTAAATATTATTGAATAGAGTTTTTATTATACGAGAGAAGCGCTTAAAATGGAAATAGCGATGTTTGACATCATTTTTAAATCAGGTGAATTATTAACCCTTAATTGAACGCGCCCGTTTTCAGGACGTAGGTACTCGCGCCGAGCTTCCTGAGCTCAAACTTTATGATAATAAAAAATGATAAAATTATTTTTCTAAAATAAAAATTGTATTTTACCTTAGTAGATAGACAATAAGGATTAAATTGATAGCAAAGTTTAAAATTTTATTTTCATAATTACCAAGTCATGCATAAAAATATAAAAACATGTGAAAAAGCAGAGATATTCGCAGGCTTTGCACAAATTCTTTTATATCTAATAAATCGCCAATATTCACTGGAAAGTTTGGCAAATTTAGTTTGAATTTTTTTGCAAATGTTCTTATTGCATTTACAGCAAATCATGGTTGACATGCGGTTCTTGCAAGGGCAAATATAGCACCGTTTTACTAGCCATTTTCAGAGAAAAAAAAAAGCTCTAAAATTAAACCTATATATTAAAAATTCAATATATTATAAATTAAAAAATTAAATATGGATAAATAATTGAAAAACAAGTTTTAAAGGATTCCACAAAACGTACCTGTGACGAGAAAGAGGTCTGGGAGCATAGTGAAACCGAAACCAAAAGTGTTACGTCAGTACTCGCGACGCGCTTTTGAAGCACGCCGACAATTTTTTTTTTCACACTCTCCTGCTGCCATTGAAGTTCAACAAATCAACCTTCAATGTCGATCTTCTTAATAAGTACAGCTATGAAAATTCTCTCTTTTTTTTTTTTCATTTTAAAAATTCTCATTTTATTTTTCACTTAGTTTCATCTGATCTTATGTGAATCAACTCAATAGATGACTTTTTCAGAGTTATTTTAAACTCTTTTATTTTGCATTGATAATTGTTGTTTGCGACCCTTCTAAATTTAAAATATTTTTCAATTCGTCTCTTAATTTTCCAAAAAGTTATACTTGAATTATTTTGTATATACTTTTCAAAGAAAAATCTACATCTCCTAATGACATTTTTTTTCTGACTAAATCCTCCTTTCTTTCTTAATTTTTTAATTAGCCTTCAATTTTTATAATTTTAATTAGCAGAATTATAATTGATGTTCAATAACTTATATAGAAGCTTTTGCATAGTTTCGTCCTGTAAGCATACCAACTTGATAAAAGTTTCCTGTTTTCCCATTGATATTGCTTGATACGAACCTCTATTCATTTTTGAATTAGTAGAAATCAGATGATAGCCAAGGTCATAGCCATTCAAAAGTTGGTTTAGGTCGTCAATCCTTTGCGAACAAATGGAAATCTCCACATTGGTGCTCTCTCCGCAGATTTCTTATATCCCGTGTCATTTTAAAAATAAATTATGTTTTAGGTATCAAAACTGCCTTTTTGTTCAAAGACAGCAAGGGTACAGCTAGGTGGAGCAGATAATCAAACATAATCTTTCCAAGTATAGATTCAGTAAGGATTGGATGTTTTTTAGAATTGTTTTAACAAATGTTCGTTAGACAAACCTTTACTCAGGTAAAAACCGGGCGAAGCCGGGTACATTCGCTAGTATTTATATAAAAAATAGACACTTCAGCCAGTTGGAGTTTTTTATTTTCTCAACGTTTCGACAAAAATCTTTTGTCTTCGTCGGGAGAAGTAAATAAAAATAAAGCATTCGGCAAGGCGTTAAAATTTTTATTTACTTCTGACGAAGACAAAAGATTTTTGTCGAAACGTTGAGAAAATAAAAAACTCAAACTGGCCGAAGTGTCTATTTTTTATATAAATATGAATGCCGGCCAGGCAGCCTCTATTTTTACGATACTAAGTATAGTTCACAATGATGTTAGGTGAGATATGCTACAAAAGATGTGACTTTCGACAAGCTTTAGAAAGTAAAAAAAAATGATATGTCAAAGAAAAAAGAAGCATCTATGGCCTGGTTAATAGTGATTAAAAAAAGTTGCATTGCGCTGTGACAAAGTTCAATGTAATTGTGTCATGTTAAGCTGTCATTTTCGTGAAATATATAATCTGTTCTATCATGTGAAGAATAAGTCTACTGTAGTCATATTATTTTGTGAACATATAGCGAGATTTTTTAAATAAAAGTATCAAAGTTATGGAAATATCAAAATATGAACAAATCAGTATATTATATATAGCAAACACATTTATACATAAATGAATATACGTATACAGAGAGTGATTAATTTTTTCAAATAAAGATTTTCAAACCTTTTTTTGTAGAACATATGGTGGAATATATAATTATACTAGACGAATGACCCGGCTTCGCCCGAGAATATCCCCGAGTGCAATTTCCTTCATACTTGAAAGTACATCAATAATAAATAGTAAAAGTGCCATAGAAT